>JBBPFV010000009.1:600000-1099263 GCA_037974285.1 Rhodotorula glutinis | reverse complement strand
TGCTTCCAACAAGAAGAAAGTGTCAGTTGCAACGGGCAAAGCTACAGCTCCGACAGCGGCAGTGCCCTCCACCGACGGGCAGAGCGGTGCTACATTGTCAGCTGGCAAGCACGTCAACAATGCAAAACCTGGCGAGGCCAAAACGCCGTCACAAGCAACAGCAAAGAAGCCTGCAACGCTCGACTCCGACTTCATCAAGAAGCAGCTCAAACTCTTGACAATCCCAATAGATCATACACAAGCGTATCCACGGCTTGTGTTACTCGGTGGTCACTGAGCTTGCCGGTCATATGCGGTGCGTAATCTTGCACTGACTTGCGCACTCAGTGGGAGGCCAGACATGACATCGTTTGACGCGAGACTTGCGAGAAGCTACATACGGGCGAACTGACTCTTGTTGGCGTGATCGACCCCGACAAGGGCAAGATCAGACTAGAAGAAGGAGTCAAACTGGTCACACTCGATCACAACCTGAAGCTTGTTGACAAAGCTGTACGCGCCAAGTTTGCAGTCGAGATGCCTGTTCTCTTCAAAATCCTGCGCCATCCCATCTCACGCGCGCTGTTGCTCTCACCAACACACCACTTCATTTGACAAGCTGGCCTCAGCGTGCAGGGGCCTGAGGAAGGCGCGGAGTCGGCCAATCTGGATGCGTCATGAAGAGCTTGCACTGTCTTGCGCAGTTTGTTGCGCTGCAGGCTGGAGTGACCAAGTCAAACTTGTGGAAAAAGGGCCGCCTGGATGTTCCGACCGCAGAGCTCAGAGCCCATGTACTCGAGCGCAAGATTGCGGGCGTGCACAGCAAGGCCCGCAAGGAAGCGGCAGCAGCATTCGAGTCCGAGTGGATGACGCTCAGCAAGGGCAAGCAAGAGATGCTGGCCAGGCTTGGTTTCTGACATGACCGTCAATTACAGCTCCCGTTGTTTGTTCTCAAAGAGGCAAAGGCAGTCCTTGCCAAGCAACCTTGCATCTTCTCGACGATGCACTCGAGCGTCTTGAACCACCTTCTACAAGTCGTGGGCTCAATTGCAAGGTGGCCACAACGGCAATGCAACTACAGGTACCGGCACAGTTTGAACATCTTGCTGCAACACTTGCCAGCGACCCCTTTGCACAGTCCATTGAGTTCATTGCCCAAGTTGGAGAACTGTACGAATGTGCAATTCCTGCTGCAACTCAACTGCCCAATCAAATGTGCAGAAGCGTGGGCAATATCACAGGCTTTGCCGGCAACTCGGACAGACATTACGCGCGCGCTGAAGTCCATCATCCTCGCTGAAATCCTCAGCGCCTTTGTTGTCGCTACAAGGAACGCAACACGCTCCATCTCGAGAAGATTTACACCGAGATTGCCTTGGCTCTTGAGCAAGTTTCACCCATACTTGCTCAGGTGCATTGTGGCTATCCAGCTGTGCAGAGGGCACCGTCCTGGGGATCTGTGACGGGCTACTCTGCTTGGGGTCGGAGATAAGAAGCCGTAGGACTCAATAAGTAACACTGAATTCAAGCGTTGATTGCAAGAGGTAACGGTGAAGAGCAAGGAAAGGAGAGGGGGGTTCTACACGAAATTGCCGGCGAGCCCTCGTTCACTTGATCATCTTGATCCACATTGTCCTTCAACAACGTTTTTCCACTTGTACTTGTTCTTGACAAAATAGATAATGTGGTCAAGAACCAAGTTAGCAAAGGTTTGAAAGAAGACGAGCAAGAAGAAGAGGACTCAGCAGCGTAAAGGACTTGAGATGAGCAAGGAGAAGTCAGATCCGCTAGGAGCGGGCATTGCAAGCATGGTTCAAGCAGTCTCACGTTCCACCTGCCAATTGCCTTACCTACCTGCCGTTCTCAAAGTTTCTGCGTTTCGTGCCTGTGTATGCCGACTTTCAGCGGTGTGCATTGGGTCAAGCACAGGGGGCAACCCTTGACAGGTTGACAGAGCAGTTCACACACTGGATAGAGTGGCAACTCTACTACTGAAAAGCTGACTGGCGGCACCTCACATCCACTTAAAAGACTGCCTCAAGCACTGCTGCCCATGTTATCATTCCATGCAGGCAACAACAGAGCTCAGGGCTAATTAACCTTCCAGGGGTCTGGTATGACATGCTCTAGCTAATCATGTACACTAATCATCCGTCCATCCAGCCAACCTTCCTTTCTACCTCAGCTCCAATCTTTTTATGTATGTACACTGAGGCATCTTATAGGGTGAATCTGGATCGCTATGTCCGAAGACATGCTGTAGTCTGCAGTCCTTGTTACACAAGCTGGCAACCCAGGTACATGTGTAGCTGTCTTCAATCTTGTTGTTTGCTGGATCGCATGCCCTTGATGGCCCAAGACCCCACCTCATAGCCTATCTCCTCATGCACAGGAGCACCTGCAGCTTCCCTGCGTTACAAGTTGAGTAAGCATACGGTCTGTACTATGGACTGCAAAAGGATGCCGCTTGGCCGCAATGCGAGCAGAACAAAAGATAATCTTGTACCCGAAAGGGCCTCGATCTTGGAGACGCCGGGGTTTGAACCCGGGCCCTTTCCGAAGACTTGCAAGAGTGCAAACGGAACGCGCTGCCACTGCGCCACATCCCCCTTGAATGAAATACTGTTGCGCACTTGTATGCATGATTTGCAAGTCTAGCAAGGCCCTTTCAACTCTGATCTCACAAGTGCGCTCAACCTATTTTGCTACTAATATCCCTGTAGAGTGACCTTGGCTTACTTAAGCTGTTGCAACTGCTCTAGTGCACAATAAAACAGTGCTAGAATATTGTGTACCAGTGTCAGTACCCTCCATTGATATCCAAAGGATTTGGTGATCACAGGGGGACAACCCTCAAAGGGCAACACGGCGTTGTCTGCACCTTGCAGCCAGCAGAAAGGCACAGCCTAAAGGCCCTACTTCATACCTAATTCAGCTGGCTGTGCCTTCCGATTACTGCAGAACTCCAGTTTGCGGGGCCTATCCTGCTTGACAGGCCGACGCATAATCTCTACTCAATACAAGAGTGTAGGCTTGAATTTTGGTCCTTGGATCAGATGCCTTGTATCCAGGTATATGTCTGTTCATGCTCAGCTGCTTCCCTGGTGCTCTCCCTTCACACAGGGATCCTGTGGCACCAAGCATGTGGAATGCTGCGCTGTCAACGAAAACTGATACGGTCTATTCACATTGCAAATGAGCCAAGGAAGTAAGTCACGCTGTAAGCAACCACTTTGTCCCTGTCCATGTGACCAAGGGCTGGACCGCTGCCTGCCTGCATTGAACTTGCTGCTGCCTCCTGAAGAATCTGCACAGTAGCATCTTGCATTGCTATCCTGCCTTGCACTGTCAAGCCCATTCATAGCAAGGCAACTCAAGTCATTTGAGGCTGCTTTGAATGCCGTAGGGACTGGAGCAGGCTCACTTTCTATGTGGGCGGAAGCAGACTGCCCCGGTCATTGTCCGGTAGAAAGACAAGAGCCAGGGTAAGAGTGACACCAATTCCCTTGGCATAAGAGAGGATTAACAATGTTTAGTCAAGACAAGGAGGAGTCCTCAAAGTCCCATGCAATTACAGACTTACGTCAAGTGGGTAATCCGCCCTGACAACGTCTTTGAGTGGTACCTGCAGCAGAGCGTGGTCTGAGCTGGCATGCTCTGTGAGGCAACAGCTCTGACAATACACAAGAGCTATCCAACACACAGAGTGGGCAAGCTACCTGAGTGAATGGCTGGTCTGCTCCAGCCATTCTGCTGCTTGCGCACTCCGGACTTGCTCCGCATGTCAATGTGCCAAACAGCTTTCAACTGAACCAATCTCAATGAAGCTTCAAAGTTGACCTTCTGTAATCAGCTAGAATTCAACACTTATTGGGAGGAGGGGGTTGGGACAGGGTGCACAGCAGGAGCCCAACTTGTCACGATGTTGTTTGAGCCCGTTGAGAATGCCCCTGCAGCTTAATGGTATACTGCTGTGAAGATGTTCAGTTACCACAACTGGGTTGAGATCTTGAGGCCAGCCTTTTGCCGCCACGGTACCACCTGCCAGCAGGTTCCTTTGTACTTCCGGGAAGAAACAGGCATGGGCCTTCTCTAGCATTTCGCCTACTATGTAAACTGTTGGCTGCACATCCCACCATGTGAAAGTGAAAAGTTGGAGTCCTCTATGCTAGCTGCCTTATATTGACTGAGTATAGCATTGCTATCTGACAGCTAGGGGTACGGGGCACAATTTCATGGTGTCTGTGCATTCTGCCCAAAGTTGCGCATGACTGAGTTGGAATACAGACTACGCAGGAGTTGTCACTATACATCTGCAGCATCTGGAGAGCTTTGCAAGTCGCAAGTCAGTTAAAGCTATCCCAGTGGCTTGCCCGGCCAATGTTGCCCGCCTGGAAAAAGAGCGTCTCCCGTCTCCTCGGTACACCGGCACGGACGTGGGATTTCGTGCGCGCTGCGCTCTTCGTGACTGCAGGAGACACTGCTAAAAAGGGTACTCCGAGGTTTGCGCACTTGACAGCAAGAAAAAAGGAAGGCCCACTGGCGGAATTGAACCGCCGACCACCTCAATGCACATTCGCAAGGCGAATTGGCTGTTACACCCGAATGAGGTATCATGCTACTAGACCAAGTAGGCCGCTGTGAAAGATCGGACTGGGCTTGCATTTATAAAGCTTTGATTATTTAGCTGCTGCGCTTGAAACACGGCTGGTCTTTTCACAGACGCACGTTCAAATCTCAGGCATCGGCCGTACACCCTTTCGCCTCTCACCAAGTCTCGCGACAGCCACCCGGCGAATGCATAGTCAGCCGAGCGCACACTTTCCTCGACCGAGACCGAGACTCGCAGGAAGTAAGGGCTTTCTGTAGTGCTAGTCGAATAACAACATGGAAGGAAGACAGAAGTGCGCGACGCTCAGGAGAGTACCTGCAAAGGCAGGTACGAAGTATGAGCAATCTTTCGGCGAGCAGGAGTAGGATACGGAGCACGTACAGCAAGGAGAACGACCGCGAGGACGATGAGGAACACGAGGAGCAGACAGAACATGCGGCGTCCGGCTTTCCGCTGATATGCATGGGCTTGCGTCAATTGCTCAGATGCGCCGTGCGTATCCGTTGCGACCGAAATGACGTTCGTCTCGATGTTGTCTGGGCCGCAATCGTTGGAATTAGCGCAAGGTTCGAGCTGGCAACGGCGACAAGAACGTACCGATCATGCTCTGCTGTTCCCCTACGATTTGGCCGAGGTCCTTGAAAATCTGGTTGAGCTCGGTGATACCCTGCTCGATCTGCTCGATCTCGCCTTCCCGCTCCTGAATGAGCTGCTCCTGAAACTCGATCTCGCCGTCTGCAAGTTGCGGTCGCGTCTCTTGCCTGGAGGAATACTATGTCTGTGTCAGTCAAGGTTGGAAGGCAAGGCAGCGGCCAATGGTCACGCACAATTCCACGAGCTGCTCGCTGGACCCGTCTGCAGGCAAGCTGTGGCAGCTCTCGCGCGGTCGGTCAGTTGTGCAGGAATCGGATAAGGAGCGCGTCGACACATACCGGGCTGGTTCCGCTTCCTGATCGACCCGCGCTCGCGCTTCCTCCACGAATAGTCGCTGGCGCTCTGCGCTCCGGCGCGACACGGATTGGAACGTTTCGAGAGCCCGTTGGAAATCGGCCGCCACCTTCTGCTGCTCCTGCCGCGGCTGGACCTGTTTGTCCGAGTCGGCCGGCCAAACGTGTGAGCACAAGCATTGCCAAGAGAGCTATCATGCGGCAGCCGCCTAGGCGGACCGAACCACGTCCGCTCACCTTGTCGGACGGCAATCTCCATTCGCTTAAACGCTTGACATCCGCCGTCGAGCTCTTCAGCACCTCCCTCGTCGAGTCTTGCAGGTCATGTCTGTGTGCCAGCCGGCGCGCGTCAAAGACTGTAACCTTCTCTGGGTCTGGTCCATATCGGGGGATACTTGCAGGCGATTGCGCAAAGTCGGGTTGTCTCGAGCGGTCCCGAGGAGCTCGACAAGCTTCGTGATGGCGGCCGTGTTAGCCGATATCTTCTGAACCTGAACCGACACTCGCCGCGCGAGGGTCTTGAACTCGAGATCGTCGCCTGCCGAACGATGGCAATCAGTCAGTCCCAGGTAGAGGTGTCGAGTCTGCGCAGGTTCGGCGGAGCCGACTGACCAGCCTGTGCCGTACGCGTGAGCGACGCGGGCGTGCGAGTGCCTCTCTCGAGGTCTTGGAAGCTCTGCAAGGTGCGTTGACGAGACAAGGGGGAGGGCGCCAAGTCGGGTATCGCGTATTCAGCGGTGCGTGTGAGAAGGCATTCTTTGACAGTGCGCAGCGTACCATGCTGGACCTTGATGTTCTGATCGGTGCGGAGATCGAACAACTTGTGAGCGCAACCCGGTAGGGCGAAACGAGGCGGAGCGAGAACCGGAGTTGTGACGAAAGTGGGGCGACGGGCGTTGCGGCTGCCTTTTTGCACGCAGGCACGCAGGCGGTGTCGCGGGTTCGGCGCGCGCAAAGTGTCGCGATCCGCGCAAGGTTTCGCCGACTCCTGCGTCGAGTTCGCGCAGGGACCTAGCCTACGCTGCTCTAGTGGGACCTACGCTCTGCGCTGCAGTCTAACTCGAGCTCGTCCTTGGCCAACTCCCTGCGCCATCAGCCGAGCGAAGTGCCAGGCCGCGTCGAGATGGACCCGCGGTTCCACCAACACGTCGCTCCACCGTCACGGCCTCCGTACCAGTCCGCCGGCGACTCGTCTTTGTCGCAAGGGTCCCAAAGTAATCAGCGTCTCTCACCGAACCCGACAGCCATGCATTCGGCCGGCGGCGTGGACCCACGAACCGGTTACCCTTACCTGAACCCCGCCGGACAAGGTCCGCAAGCGGTTTCGCCGGGCGCGGCTCTCCATCCGGCAAGTTACGCGCAAGGTTACCAGCAGTCGAACATGGCTCCTCCGATTTCGGAGCCGTCACAACTCGCGAACGGCATGGCGCAGATGGGCCTCCAACCGAGTTCGAATCACGAAGCTGCCGTGCGTCTGCGATGTCCTCGTAGTTCCTGGTGAATCAGATTGACTAAAGGATCTCTCCTATAGCCCGCCGAGTCCCCTGCCGGTCCTGCTGTCGTCCCGGCGCGCGGGAAACGAGCTGCGCGCGCGTATCACGATCAAGGGGTCAGCCCCGCGCCGCAACCAACGCCGTCTGGCTCTCACCTTCCACCCGGTCAGCCGTCATACTTCCCGCCACAACAACCTCAGGAGGGAGACTACGGGACGCACGCGCCCGCGCCCGCGCAGCAGCAACACCAGCCTACCTATCAACAGCAGCAACATCAGCCGCAACCAGTTTACCAGGGTGCGCCGGCCGGAACTGCGGGAACGCCGATGGATCCCCGCTCCGCTCCGCCGGCATCTTACCAGAACGACGGGCCCGGGATCCCGCAACCGCCGCATACCGCTGGCCAACGCATCCCCGGAAAGCAGCGGATTCGGATCGACCCCGACCACATCCCGAGTCCCGTCAACGTTCAAGAGTCGGATCAGCTCCTCTATCGCATCGAACCGTACCTCACCTGCTCCCGGACACCGGCACCGCTCGCCAGCACAGACTTTATCGCGGTCGATCAGGGTGAGCCTCGAACCGTATGAGGTGGCGAGATTCAAGGATCGCCGGGCTGACTTACCGCCTACTCAGGCAACTGCAATCCGCGCTTCTTGCGGATGTCGACCTACAGTCTTCCGACAACGGACGATCTCGCGCTCGCGTCTCAGCTACCCCTCGGCATGGTCGTACAGCCGTTTGCGGCGCTGCGACCCGAGGAGGAACCGATACCGGTCGTGGACTTTGGCGAGACGGGCCCTCCGCGCTGCGAAAGATGCAGGGGTTACGTCAACCCGTGGTGCATCTTTGTCGAAGGCGGGCAAAAGTTTATCTGCAACTTGTGCGGCGCCCCCAGCGAAGGTAAGCTACCCTTTTCCGCCCTTGGCCAGCCGTAGTCTCGGCTACTGAAGAGTCTCCTCTCGCAGTCGCTCCGGAGTACTTTAGTCATCTCGACATGTCGCAGCGGCGGATCGACCTGGACCAGCGGCCCGAACTGAGATTGGGTTCGGTCGACTTTGTCGTCAATCGGGATTACTGGGTTCAGGACGACCCAAACGCACCAGGTTCGCTCCCGCGTCAGCCGACGCCTCTGCACTACGTGTTTGCTATCGACGTCAGCTGGACGAGTATCCAATGTGGGCTCGTCGGCGAGATCACCAAGCATCTCAAGGAGCTGCTCTTCCCGAGCGACGGCGACGAGGCGACCAACGGTCCGCATCTTGGTCGTTCGGGTCTGCCGCCCGGGGCTAAAGTGGCTATAATCACTTTCGACCGCGCCGTCCAGTTTTACAATCTGAAAGTGAGCCCCGAACCGATCGCCAACAAAAGACCGCTTCTCAAGCGTGTAGTGGAGTTCGGCTGACGATCGATCCTTCTCGCTCTCTAGGCCGGCCTCGATCAAGCACAAATGCTCGTCGTGCCAGACATCTCCGACATGTTCCTTCCTCTGAATGATGGCTTCCTCGTCGACCCGATCGCTTCGCGGGGCATCATCGAGGGCCTGCTCGACAGCTTGCCCAACCTGTACGCCAACTCGAGCATCGTCGAGTCGGCCATGACGGGCCCTTTGAAGGCGACAATGATGGCGCTCGTGAGTCTTTTCCGAGCCAGCTAGCAGCCTGCGCCGAGTACTCATCTTTGGCCGCCTCACAGAAATCCCTCGGCGGCCAGCTCAACATCTTCCAGACCTCGCTCCCAACGGTCGGACTCGGTGCGCTGAAGCACCGCGAAGACAGCAAGCTGTACGGGACGGACAAGGAGAAGACCCTCTTCGTCCCGCAAGATCCCTTCTATCGGATCGCGGCGGAGGAGTGCGTCGAGGCGGGTATTGGTATCAATCTCTTCCTGTTCCCGTCGCAATACATAGACGCCGCCACGCTTGGTCAGAACCATTCTAGTCTCAAAGACTTATCGTCATCCTTGCGCTGACCCTGGTTGTACGGCAGGCGCGCTGCCTGGCTTGACCGGCGGAGACCTGTTCTTCCACCCGCGATTCGACCCGATCCGCGACGGCTTGGTCTTACGCGCTGAGATTGCGCGTGTGCTCCAACGCGAGACGGCCTATAGCGTTACGATGCGTATTCGGTGCTCGAACGGTAAGGCTCGCACAGAAAAGTTCAGCTTCTTCACCTTACAAGCAAGGCTGAGAAGCGGTCCTGAACAGGCCTGCGCATCGCCGACCACTATGGCAACTTTTTCCAGCGGAATATCACGGATCTCGAGTTCGGTACGATCGACGCCGACAAGGCCATCGCCGCCCGGATCAAACACGAGGGCAAGCTGGACGAGAAGGTCGACGCATACTTCCAGTGTGCCGCCCTCTACACATCGGCGCACGGAGAACGACGCGTCCGTGTCCATAATCTGGCCGTGCCGGTGTCGAGCCTTATCAGCAGCGTCTTTAGGGCTGCCGACATGGACACAACCATCGCATTCGTTGCGAAGGACGGTGCGCCGGTTCCGGTTGGCCCTTTCGGTATAGCCGGCGTAACTGACTCTCCTGTCATGGCTACAGCGGTCACGCTGGCGGCATCAAAGACTCTGCGGCAAGTACGCGAACAGCTTACCGACAGCTGCGTGAAATCGCTTCTGGCCTACCGCAAGCACTGCGCCTCGTCGACCTCGCCTGCACAGCTTATCCTGCCCGAATCGTTCAAGCTCTTCCCGCTCTACGCCCTCGCTCTCATCAAGACGAAGGCGCTGAAGGGTAAGCACTACGAGCCGGACTGCGGATACTCGTCGACCGATCGGTGACTGACCAACTTTCCTGATTTAGGCGGCGTCGTGGCGTCCGACGTACGTGCATGGGCAATGCGTCAGCTCAAGAGCGCTGGAGTCAGTGCGACCTTGCGTTTCCTCTACCCTCGCATGCTCGCTGTGCACACACTCCCCGACAAGGTCGGCTTCCCCGACGAGCGCGGACAGCTGGTTCTGCCCCGCCTGATGCGGACAAGCTACTCGCGCATGGAGCCTCACGGCGCCTACCTTGTCGAGAATGGCGAGCGTGCGATCCTCTGGCTCGGTTCTGCCGTTTCGCCGCAGTTGCTGCGCGACCTTTACGACGTTGAGAGCCTCGACGAGCTGGACCCGCGCAAGGTGAGTAACTCGTGTCCATCGATCCAGAGATGTGACCGGCTTTGCTCAACCTCCTCTACTCTTCTCCCACAGTCTACCCTGCCGATACTGCAGACCCGCCTCTCGGCGCAGCTGCGGAACATCCTCGCGTACTTTGAGTCGCGCGCCGGCTCAGGCTGCATCCCGGTCTTGCTCGCCCGGCAGAACATCGACGGTACCGAATTCGAATTCAGCAACATGCTTGTGGAGGATTCAAATAACGAACAGGTGGGAAACTTTCGTGCCAGACGAGCTTCCCTGTGGACGATCCGCTCACCCGGTTTCGCTCACGCCTTACAGCTCAGCTACGTCGACTACCTCTGCACGATTCACCAGCAGATTCAGAGTACCTTGCTCGGCGAGAGCAAAAAGCAGGACGCGACCGATAGCAGCTCTTGGACGACTTGGTAGTCATTTTTACGATTCATGTTGCAAAAGCTCACGGCCGAGAGACCGTTTCCAGCAATCGCGACCCGACGAACAATCAGATGACGCGATGGAGTACCAAGCTGAAAGGGAAGCGACTAGGGAGACCGAGGGTACCTGGCGTCCGTGTTGACAGGCCGCCGAGGAGGAGGGGGCGAGACTGAAGATCGTCTTCTCCGGCTGCATTCCAGAGCATGCCCATCAGCGTTCATATCGCAGTCCGCAGCTCGAGCGGGAGACGACTCACGAGGCGCCAGGAGAATCACTCAGAGACCGATCGCGCGGTCGACGAGGAGGACCCGGGCTGCGGCTACGGCTCCTGCTCGGACTCCTGCTGGGCAAGCGACCTCGCGGAGGCGGAGGCGGGCTTCGAGCGCGTCCGCGATAGTCTCCGGGTCCTCGAATGTCAGGCGGCGGGACGCGTGGCGCAGCATACCTCGCTGGGGCAGGACCTCCTCCTCCTCCACCTCGTGGTGACGGCGGTTCAATCACGACCGAGATGACCGATCCGTCGACTTGCGCGCTATCCATGTAGTCGGCCGCTTTAGCCGCTGCGGCGGGCGAGGCGAACGTGACCCAGGCGGTACCCTTGTGGGTCCCGAGCCTCTTGTTGATGGGCAAGTCGATGTCGACGATCTTGCCGTAAACGTCAAAGATCTCTTCGAGGTGAACCGACGTGACATTCTTGGTCAACTTTGTGATCCGCACGGTGTCTGCCGTATTCGGTGTCGGCGACCTGGACCTCGAAGGCGAGCGAGAGTAACTCCTCGCCGGGGACGGGGAGCGGGGCATCTTTCTTTGCCGGAACGATCCTCAGACGCGCTGAGCTGACGCTGTCGTTTACTGAAGCTGCGATCCTGCCGTTTGTACAGCTTTGTAAGTGCTCTGGCGCGAGTGTAAAGAGCAGGAGGCGAGGCCTCACCTCTGGCTCTGCCTGCAGGCGATTCCTTCCTTTGGGTTTGATTGACGTTCGGGACGCCGAATTGCTTCAGCTGGCCCGTATAGAGGTCCGTGGAGTCAAGGGGGGAGGAGTGGAGGAAGTCGAAACCCCTCACCGCCTGCCGCTATTTTCTCGACCACACCGCCCGGCTTCTTTCGCCCGCACGCCCGCAAAGATGGCCGCCGCCGACTCTTCGGACAAGCAGTGAGTCGCCAACCTCTACATTCCGCTGCTCGCGCCCAAGCGGTTGACGCTGCTCCGGTAATTTACCCCGCCTCTCAGAAGTCACGACGGCATCGACAGCGCCCGTATCGGTTGGGCCTTCCTGTCGCAGGCAAGTCTGTACCAACGCTAGCTCACTGGACCCGCGTCGGTGAGCATGAGTATGCGGGACTGATGGAGCTGTTCGCGACGTTACACAGTACTACTCATTCCTGAACAAGGACCCGGCCCGCCTCCACTGCTTCTACACCAAGCGCTCGACCTTGCTGCACAGCACCGAAGGCGAAGATGCGACCGCCTGCTATGGTCAACAGGTACGTACAGAGACGAGAGCTCGGGGTCGTACGCTTCTCACGTCGACAGTCGTCGGATGCTGACTCTTGTCTCGCCCAACCCGTCCTCGCGTTTGCCGGCGACAGGAAATCCACGCCAAGATCATGTCGCTCCGCTTCGAGGACTGCAAGGTCTACATCAGCAACGTCGACAGCCAATCGTCAGCCGAGGGCGGCATCATCGTCCAGGTCATCGGCGAAATGTCGAATGCCAACGGTCCGTGGCGCAAGTTCGCGCAGACGTTCTTCCTCGCTGGGCAACACAACGGCTACTTTGTTCTGAACGACATCTGCCGCTACATCAAGGAGGAGGGTGACGAAATCATCGATGCGCCCGCCGCCGCGCCGCCTCAGGCCGAGGTCTCGGCCGACACGCCCGCGAGCCTGCCGCCCGCCGCGAGCGTCGAGAGTGTCTTGTTCGAGGACAAGTCGGTGGCACAGGAGCAGAAAACCCCGCAAACCGAGCCAGTCTCGCAGGCCGGTCCCCACGCCGATACTGAGCAGCAAGCCCCTGCGGACAACTCGTTCACTTTCCACTCGGACGCCCTGAATGCCGCACAGTCGCCTGAAGTACCGCAACAGAAGGAATCGGAGGTCACCAAGGACCAAGAAACGCCCGAGACCCAGGAGGTGAAGCCGGACGAGAAGAACGCGCAAGCCCAGCCCGCGTCAGGCGAGCCGCCCGTCGCTGAGCGTGCCGAGACCGCTCCCGCTGCTGTTGCCGCTGCGGTCCCCGAAGAGTCGAAGTCTTCAGCCGCTCCGGAATCGCCCGCTGCTCCGACCGCTCCGGCCGTTCCGGCGTCCGACACTCCTGCTGCGCCGCCCGCGACTACCCAAGCGCCGACCTCGCCTGCCCCGGCTGCCGCCGCTCCAGCTACTCCGGCTGCGCCCAAGTCATGGGCAAGCTTGGCCGCTTCCAACTCGACCAAGTGGGGCAAAGTTTCGAGCGAGAACAAGGGCGTTTCCGCCACCACTTCCGCCGTACGCATACTCTTCCTGAGCCCGATCGCGGAATCGAGGCAGCTGACAGCGCTTTCAACCTGATCTCAGACCGCCTCTCCCGTCGAGCGTCAGCCTGCTCCGGCCGCTGCTGCGGCTTCGACCCCGAAACAGGCGCCGCAGTACAACGAAGCTGTGCTCGCTGTCAAGACCCCCTCGTGCTTCGTCAAGGGTGTCGTCGAGCAGGTCACGGACCAGCTCTTGCAAGATACTCTGACGTCTCGCTTCGGGCCGCTGAAGGAGATGGACATTGTTCGCAACGTGAGTGGCTCTTTACCCCGCATGCTTCTCATCCAGCCGATCGTTGATCGTCCTTCGGCACCTGCCTGCAGAAAGCTTGCGCGTTCATCGAGTTTGAGAAGCTCGATCACGCTCGCCGTGCGATCCAGGTCTCGTTGCGCCCGTCGGAAGGCGGCGAAGGCGCCATTTTCATTACCGGGGAGGGCGGCTCGCAGCACCGCATCAACGTCGTCGAGCGTAAGCCGCACGACCAGCGGCCAGTTTCGAAGCGCGGTGGTGGAGCGGTCGGCGGCTCTGACCGCGGCGGGTTCCGTACCGCCGGTTCGCCGCGTGATAATGCTCAGGACGGACCGGCCCGCAGCGGTCGCGGCGGAGCCGGCGCGGGAACGCCTCGCGGCGGCGGCAACACTCCGCGTGGAGATCGTGGCGGGGCTCGCGCCGGAGCTTCGACGTCGAGCAAGTAAAGATCGAGGACAGCAAAAGTAACCAAAATGGGACCGAACCTGTTCCACCAGCCCACGCGGCTACGCGGGAGGGATCACCCCTTCGCTCCGTCCTCCCGACTTTTCACCCCACTGAACGCTTCCAAACCCTGACCTTCTTCCCGCAATTCGCATCACTCTCCCTCAGTGTAGACCCCCCCCTCCCGTTGTTGATATCCTCCGTTCTACAGTCTTCTCCGCGTTGTCGTTCCCGATCACCTTTTCGCCGTGCATGTTTGCATCCGAATTCATGAGCTCAGGTCTGCTTCGGTCCGGGGGAGCAACAGAGATTTATACAGCGGCTGGGCTACTCGACGTAGGGAGCCCGCCGGCGGAAAGAGAGTTTGAACAGGAGGGTAGCGCGCTGCGATCCTGGCCATTCAAGCAAGACCCTCGCGACGTTCACGCTCAGGACCGCGCTTCGAGGTTACGGTGGAGGCGCGGCTGCACCTGCACGACACGGTCGAGAAGCTGCTGGACGACCTGGGCGTTGTTGGCCTCGAACGAGGACTCGATCTTTTCGAGTGCCGCCTTGGTCGACTTGTCGACCTCGGTCTGCGATGATGACGAGTCGCCCGAGTGCTATACAAAGACACGAATGTGTCAGTGAATGGCGGACTTGCAAGGACAGCGCGGCTCGGGTTGACAAGAAGGGGGTCCGCCGGACATGCCACGCACCTGGTCCTCAAACTGGCGGAACTCGTCGTCCTTCTTGGCCCTCAGCTGCTCAATCTCCTTGTTCGCCTCTCCGCGTGCATCCTTCAGGCGTTGCGTCCGGTCTGCGAGCAGATGTCGACAAATCTTTAGTCGACCGAGTCTAGTGGGGTGAAAGATTGGCCCGAACGCGATCCGCTGCCTGCAGTCAGCGGCACAACGTACATTCGCGGGCCTTTGCTACGATCTGAGACGCCTCCTTCTCGGCATCGAGCAGTGTCGCGATTCCTTGAGCTGTAGCGGGGAAGAAGGGCGGGCGTCGCGGTTCATCAGGCGAACGTCAGCAGACGTCGCCGCCGGAAAGAGAGCGCGTAGACGAGACGTACAGTTCGCAGCCTGCAGACTCCTTTCAGTCAGTATGGAGAGATCATGCCCGTACGCGGAATCGGCTTACCATCTGTGTGCGGTGACGTTCGCAAGCAAAGGTCGCGAGGCGAGACCCGACAAAGTCGGCGGACGACGCAACTTTCACGCAGCGACTCCGCCTCGCTGTCTACGCTGCCTCCGCTCGTAGTGCGACTAGCGTAACAGACATGTCGTACTACGCCGCTGGCGCCCCTGCCGCGAATGGGTCGCCGGCACCGGTCGCCTCGACGTCTGCCGACCTCGAACTCGTCGCGGCACTCTCCTCGCCGACGACACAGCCAGCGCTGAAAGCCAACGGTGAGCAGTCAACACTCAGTGTGCGCTCGCAATAATCGGCTAACCGGTTCGCGACGCAAACAGCGGCATCTCAGGCGGTGGAGCCACTCTCGCGACTGCTCCTCGGGCCAGCCGATGTTGCGGCGAAAAAGGTCGCCCTCGCCGGCTTCGCGAGCGCATACCCCTATCTCTTCCGATATGCGTTAAGTCCTATCAGACTCTACAGGGGGGAGCGGAACCCTAGACAGCTGACCGAGGTCATGCCGTCCCGCTTGAAACAGCTGCCAATCCGGCGACTCGGCGCAATGGACGCGCGTCAACGCCCTTAAGAGTGCAGTCTTGCATGCGTGGAGGAATGGCGCTGTCGGCGAGAAAGTCGGAGCCGTCAAGGTCTTGCAGCGGATCATCCAGACTCAGAGCGCGCCTGCTTCTTCCGATCCGAGGGTGAGCGCCGCGCGAGTTCCTCCGTTCGTGAACAATGACCGACTTACACAGGGAATCTTTGGCAGCTTGCCCGCTCCGCCGAACCAAACATTTCGCTTTGCCGCCCGAACCATCCTTTCTTGAAGGTCGCGGCCCTCGAGGACGAATCGAACAAGCTGCTCGAGGAGTGCATCACGACTCTTTTCACCTCGCCAGAAGCCGACTTGGTCTCTGCGATCGTCGCGTCGCTGATCACGCTGATCAAGAGCCGACCGCAATACGCTCAGCTCGTTGTTACGAGTCTCACAAATTGGACGCCCGCGGCCCTACCCGCTCGCAACGCTCTCCAGGTCAAGAGCGTCGAGAAGATCGTTAGGCTATCCTTGCAGCACCTCCTCAAGTATGTCCGCTGGCTACGCGCGCGTTCGAGCGAATGCTGAACAACCGAGGGTCCTGGCAGATCGTCTTCTGGCTCTTCATTCGCCTCTCAGATCACCCCGTTCCTGTCTCAACAAGCCGCACGAATGGAAAGAGCGGCGGAGCAAGTCAAGAGGCAGGCCGAAATGGAGGCGTCGCGAAAGCGACAGGCGCTCGCGAACGAGCTCGAGGCCCAGCAGTCGAAGCGCCGGCGGCTGAACCCGTCGCGAGAAGCGACTGCAGCGTTTGCCCGGGCAAATCCCAGAGGACTCGATGGCGTCGCGAGCGCAGCAGACTTGCCGGCTCAGGTCGTCGTCGAGACCCTCGTTGCCGCCCTGCAGAAGGTGCCGGATCCCGCGCTGGCTGAGGCGATCGCTGTGAGTCCAGGCATGTCGATGCCAGGGAATCTTGCTGATGCATTGCTGGCCACTCGCAGGACGTGCGACGACATTTGGAAACAGCGAGTCCAGCTGAGCTTGCGCCAAAATCTCGCGAGGAGACTCCCGTAGTGCCGGGCCCGGCCGCGATGGACCCGCTGAAGCTGGATCTCGGCGCGGACGAGTTGGATATCAAGGCGGAAGTACCGGCAGAAGCCATGGTGAGCCTTTGAATCCAGATACCGGCCTGGGCGTACTGGCTTATAAGCTCTTCACCGCAGGATGCCGAGGAGGAGGTGGAGGATGAACAGCATGACATCGTGTTCGACCCCATCACAGCAGACAATGCGGCCGACTCGACGATGGCGATCCCGCATGACTTGTCGGTCAACGCGCGCGACGCGATCATCATGTCCGCGCTGAAGAGGGTCTGCGAGGCGGGACCCGATGGCGCCAACTCGGCCGTATGGGCGCCGCTACTATCGCGTCTGATTTCGCGAGGCCTGACTCCGGTGGAAAACGGTACCGAGCGCGACGCGGAGTCGGCAGAGCGCCTTCGTCAGGTTCTCTTCACGTTCATTTGCGGACATCTGCAGAGCAGGTGCGGCGTTTCCTCCATCGCGGATCATCGCGGACGCGTCTGACACGAGATCACGCTCAGAACCGAACTTGCCCGGCTATGGCTAAATGAAGAGTGGTACGCTGCCCGGCGGCAGGCAGCCAACGCAGTAAGCTCGCTAACAGAACCAAGCTGGACACGTTGTATCAGTCGAGATGACCCACTGACCTTGATATTCAGGATCGACCGTATGACCGCTGGCTCCGTCGCTTCCTCGAGCACATCAGCGTCGCGTCGTCCGATAAGGACAAGCAGCTTTTGCAATTCTTGATGGACCTGCCCGAAATCCCGAAGGAGGAGATTTACCGTCTCGAATCGATGGCTACGAATGCAGACCAGTGCGTGCACCTCGCAGCTGCGAAAATGATGCGTGCATTGACCGTCATCACACTGCAGAATGCAACTCGGCTTCTCGACTTTGCGCGAACTCGTCATTATGCGGCCATCTGTTCGGTTCGCGGCGCTCGACGTTCTTCTAGGCCTCAGCACGCACGTCGGTAGGTGTGCATCATCCTTCGCCTACTTCGGACTGCCCGTGACCCATCTCACGCTCGACAGACAAGCGATTCCGAAACGCCGCGATCACGACGCTGAAGAAATGGGTTCCCGATGTGCCGGAACTAAGCAAGACGATCAGGAGCTTTGCGATCTCGATCCTGGAGCGACTGGGCGCGCCGGAGGTCAAGGACGAGGAGGGCGCGCCGGAGCCATCTGCCGAAGGCGACGGCGAAGCCGATATGGCGACGGAGGCAACACCGCCCGCGCCCGAGTCTCGCGCATTACATGCCGAGGTGCGCGACGCTCACGTGGTCGGCCGGCTGGATGCGCCGAAAACAATCGACGGTGTGACGCAGCATGTCGAACTCTTGTTGGCGCTCTGTGTCAAAGACACATCTCTTCTGCGACCGTTAGTCCCTGTTCCCGTGCTTGAGACCGAATCGATCGGCTGACGCGTACACTCCATCCAGACTGTTTGAACAATACGGCAAGATGACGCCCTTTGCCCGAGAAGCTCTCGAGGAGCTCTACGTCCCGCTCATTCGATCACTCGGCCTGAAACACGAGGGCGTGCTCGACCTTCTGGGCGACTTTCCTGAAGGCAGCGATAAGCTCGTGCTCAAGATGCTCGACGTGCTCGCCGGCAAGGCCAAGCTGCCGACAGATATCCTCGCCCTTATCAAGAAGGTCGCGGCGAAGCGCGACTTGGATTCGCAGTTCTACCTCATGATCCTGCCCGAGTGCCACAAGGCGAGTTTCCTGGCGTTTCAGCGTTCCGAAGAGGACTCAAATCCACTGACTGCCACTGCTGACCGCCGTCAGGACGAGATTGTGCGCTATCTGCCCCGCGTCGTCGCCCTCCTCGACGGGACGCCCCAGCGGAAGGCGTCGATCCGGTCCATCTTCCTTTCCGTCATCGCGCCTCCCGCGCATTTCAGCTCGATCAATTCGCTGCGAACGCGGAGCGACTCCCTTACGCCCGTGGAGCTCATGATGTTCCTGCATCAGCACGACAAAGACATCGGGTTGAAGCACACGATCGAAGGTTAGCCTCTTCGGGAACTGTCGATGCCACCGCCCGAGAACTGAGCCCTATCCCCGCCGGACAGCTATTTCGATCTGCTTTTCCATGTCCGACGGTTTCAGGCCCGAGGTGCTCGCCGCTTTCATGCAGCAAGTGGTGGACGCACCGACAATACCGAATCTCTTCATGCGCACGGTGGGCGGAACCGACCCTCGAAACCCCTCAGACAGCAGCTGACCTCGCCAATCTGCAGGTCATCCAAGCCGTCACGACCTACAAGTCGCTCCAGCCGTTCGTTTCGACCACGCTTCTGTCTCGCCTGATCGGCAAGCACATCTGGGAGGTCAAGCCGCTCTGGGAGGGCTTTGTCCGCCTCGTCAAGGCTATCGCGCCGAACTCGTTCGCCGCCCTCCTGCAGCTACCGCACGATCAGCTGCGGGAAGTCGTGCAGAAGCAGCCGAGTCTCCGAGAACCTTTGCGGGACTACGTTTCTAAAAGTACGTTTGTCCCGCCCGAAGCAGAATCACGGTGAGCTCACCCGCACCTCGTCGAACTACAGAAGGCGGCAGCAATAACGCTCGGACAGCCGCAGTCATGGAGGCGCTGAGCGACTCTCCCGATTCCGGTTCCCGTAGCGTGTCGGGCACACCGGTCCCGTCCTGAGATTGCATGTGCCCCTCTCTTGCGATTCTCGGTTTTCAGGACACGAAAAGCAAGATTACAACGACACGGACGACGGTCAGGCAGACGTGAGACAGAAGCAAGATAGGGAGACGTGGGATAGTGATCGATCGAAGAGTTCCTGCGATTCGTTCACAGTTTGAGGTGCCGCCCTGTAGCCTTCTCGACGACGCGGTCAAGGCGTTGAACCACGCTCTGATACCCAGATTGCCAAAGGCCTTCGACGTCGCCGACATCCGCGCGATCGGCTGCGCTAGAGAAGGTCGAATCGATCAGGTACCGCCACCACCGCATGATCTCCGCGGCTTGAGCGATATTGTGACCGCGCTCTCGCGCCGCACATTTCTCGATATACCGGCCGAGGGCGTCGACATCACCGCGATCGGGCGCCCTCTCCGTGGCAGCCTCCATCCAGAGTTCGAGGCGATCGAGGATCTCGGACAATTCCGTCTGACCCTGGAAACGGGGCGGCGGTCGAACAGTCACATCTTTGATCGGCGGTCGATTTCGACGGAGCGTCGTCGGACTATCACGATGCTGGCGCGCCGTCCTGTCACCGGTGACGGTGCGGGCTTGACGCGCTCGATGTAGCTCAATCTGCTCGGCCTGCGTCGCTTTTCCGAGTTCGCGAAAGATCTCGGGGTCATACTGCATCGCCCGGATCTGCGAGTCGGTCACTTCCGCTGGAGACGCGGGAAGGACGATGATCTCGGGCGGCGCGCTCTGCTGCTTTGTCGTAGTGACGACGGCGGTCCGACGAATATTCTTCGTCTTTCCCTTGCCCGGAGGTGGCTTGCTGCGTCGCGCATCAGCCAAGATCTCGTCCTGAAACGCGCGATCGAAACTCATGAACGTTTCGGGGTCGATCTCGTAGTAGAGGAGCTCCTCGGGCGCCACCTGTGACGCCGTCTTCGGCGCAGCGCGGGAGGACTTCTTGGTCGGCTTGAACATGGTCGGGATGTACGGCTCCACAGACCGGCTCGCTTGGCGGGATCGAGGCCGAAGACGGGTGGCGGCGACATCCTCGGTGCGCGAGTGCTTGTTGTCCGGCCTCGTTTCCGCGTCGCTCGAGTCGCTATCGATGACAAGTGTATCCGACTGGCGATTCTTCACTGCAGGAGGATCTGATTGTCTCCTAGAAGGGTGTTCCTTCGCGGAGGTGGATGCCGCGCGCGGATCCGCAGCAGGAGCCTCAATGTTTGTCGAGCTCGAACCGCCGACCGCCTGTACCGTTTCATTCGCAGCCGCCGCGACGACGGTGCGAGGCTTGAAGGACAGCCTTGACTGGCCTTTCTCGTGTACAGTTTCGACCGAGATCCCATCGCGCTCGAGCTTTGTGAGCTGAATGCCGATGCCTCGCAGCTCGTGCGCCGGTGCGCCGATCGACGCCATCAGGCGCCAAGCGACCTCCCCGACGACGCTGCCGTCGTCCGTCGCGCCGCCGCCACCCGGACCACTAATGGCGGACGTCCGATTCTCCTGATTGACATGGCCATGGCCGAGAAATTTCGGCGTGTCGACGGGCGCATCGGGGTGGCGGATCATGACGTGGAGGACAATCTGACGCGCCTTCAGCCCGGCCGTCCGAAGCCTCTTGGCGGTCTCGTCTCCGAGCTCTCGCACAAAGCGCTGCCAAGGTGCGAGAGGAATCAGTACATCGCGACCGCAGCGCTTCCGCGGTCCGCAGCTTACCTCAACCTGATCAAGTCGCCCGGGACCGAAGCGGATCCCGTAATTGACTTCCGTAGAGACCGACTGGCGCAACTTTTGCGACTCGAGCTCGGCGTCGTCGACTCCGAACGCGAAGGACGTGAACTTCTTGCTGTTCCCGGGTCCGATTGCGTCGGCGAGTTTTGCGGGAGCTGCTTGGCGAAGGTCCCGGATCGTCTTGATGCCGAGCTCTTGCTGTAGCTTGTTGCGTAAGCTCCAGCCGATACCGGGTAGGGCATCGACGTCCAGGGGCAGCAGGAACTCGTCGACGTCCTCGGGGAAAAGGTGGAAAATGTTCGCTGGCTTGGCCTTCCGCATGGCGAGGCGCGCAAGCAAGACGTTGTGCGAAATGCCGATCGATGCTTGACAACCAGTCGCGTCGTAGATTTCGCGTCGGATACGGCGAGCGAGATCCAGGGCGGGATCCTGGTCCCGAAAGACTGTCGGCGGAACGTCGACTTCGGCGAGACATTCGTCCATCGAGACGACCTGTATATAGGTAGCATGCGAGAGAAGGATCTCGTAGAACTTGAGCGTGATACTGTAAGACCTCAATGTCAGAGACGGTCGCGCAAATCTCGCCGACGCACGGAACTCACCTGCGGTATAGCTCGAACTCGAAGGGCATAGTCTGGATCTCGGGACAGAGATCACGCGCACGCCCGAGGCTGTCGGAAGAGCGTGTCAGGCCTTGTGATGGAGTCTACGTTCCGCGGCGAGCGCGGCATACCTCATCCCGTTCCGAACCCCTGCCGCTCTTGCTTCGTATGAGCAGGAAGCGATTTCGCTCGTGCTGCTCGCGGCCTCTCCTTTTCCGCGCGCGTGACAAACCGCAACCGGTTTTCCTCGCAGCTCCGGGCGGCTCGTGAGACCGGCACTCACGAAGAAGCAGTCAAAGTCGACGTGGATGATTGTCCGGCCGTCCGCTGCCCCGCCGGTCAGCTTGCCTCGTCGCTTTGGGAGGCTTTTCCCCTGCTGCTTCGTCGCGATGATGTCCTTGAGCTCCTCTTTGAAGCTGGAGATCCAGTGTAGGCGCGACTGGGCGAAATAGCCCGCGAGAAAGTCTGGCGACGCCGACGTATGCTTCGCCAACCAGTCTTCGTCCTTGAGCAATGCGGCCGTCCGCTCGTTGCGTTCCTTCGAGGGAAGCCAAGATCGGGTAAGCGCGTTCGGCTTGGTTGGCGAATCCGTCGTCGCCGCCAGGGTCGAAATGGCCTTGGCTGGCGTTGTCGGCCGAGTCGGAGCCGGCGACACCTCGACCGAGCCTCCATCCGATACCGACGGTCCAGTCGCTGCGGTCTTCGAGGCTCCCGGCGATTGCGCAAAAAAGCTGTGGAGAGGCCCCGCGGCTTGGGCTCGCAGGGCCTCTCGCGCCAGCCGAGCTCCTCGCTCCGCAAGGGACTCGCGCGTCTCAACATTCCTGAAAGCGGCGCCGGCAGAGACTAGAGCACGTGTGCTTGTTGATGTTGTCGGACGGTCGTCGCTTTTGCCGGTCGCAGGAGGTCCTGCTGCAGGTTTGCCGTGCCCTCCGACTCCCATGCTGAAGAGACTGCGCTGGCCAGTCTGCGTGCCTAGACGAGCTGCCTCTTCCGACGCCAGAGTACCGTCGCCAAAAGTCGCACCCGAATCGTCATGCGCCTTTGCTCCGAGGAGAGAGTAGTCGCGCCAATCGAGTAGCCGACCTTGCTCGGCGGATTCGACCAGCCAATTCGGAGTCGCCACCTTGTACTTGGCGAACTCCTTTCTCTTCGACGGCGTCAAGTTGGTCGCGATTATATGCGTTACGAGTCCCTTCTTGTCCAGGTAAGGGACGTATTCTCCTCCATGCCGCACCAGAAGCTCCGTCAACTCTGGTAGCGTGATCGATTCGGTAAAGCCGTTGACCTGCCAGTGAGAGGGGTAGCTCAGCGCACGAAGTCTGGGGCACCTTCTGCAACTGGGAAGAACTCACGTAGACTCGCAGATTCTTGAAGATCTGTGGCCGCGCGTGCCCGTCTTCGAGTAGGGCCGCGTTCTGCACCTTGAGTTTGCGCCGCTTGTTCCGCATGTACTTGCCCTGTATGACTTGCACTCATCAGTACGCAGGTATGACAGCTGTACTCGACGCGCAACCGTTCTGGAGCCGGAAAGTTGAGCGACCGCTCTCGCTCCCGAGGGAGGACTCGACGACTCACGAACTCGCCGAATTTGACCGGCTCATAAAACTCCTGATCCCTATAGTCCTCTCGTTCGTCCATCATGGCGTCGACGAAGGCGCTCGTGACGGTCGCAGACGCCTCCGTCGGCGGTGACGACTGATCGGTCCCGTTCGTTCCGACTTCGGCACGGCGCTTTGCCGGCGGCGGGGCCATCGCTGGATGGTCACAGCCATCATTAGCGACTCGACGTCGCTTCTGCACCTGCCCTTGCCCTGACATCAAGCAGCGGATGTGGGCATGGCCTGCAAAGGCGAACCGCTCGATGTCAATTTCGCCCTTTTGACTTCTCGCTAGCCGCAGCAGCATGACTTGAATAAAGTTTCTCGGAACTCGGACCGCAGCACGAAGGCAAGGCGGATAGAATACAGGCGATTCATGACAAAGTCTAGAGTATGATAGTGTGCCCCGCCTTGAAACATCTGGTAAGAAAAACGGAACCGCAAAATTCCCCCCGTCTATACCCCACGACCGATAGCATAGTTCACAACGCAGTGTCCTTTTTGGGTTCCCGGCTCAGCCCCAAATCGATGTCCCGAACGTCGCCGGCTTTGCCTGACCGTCAGCGGGTCCAGCTCCAAAGCTTGCCCGGCGACCCTTCGCGGTAGTACGAGCCTGGCGCGCCCCCTCGTCGTCATCTCGCTCCTTCGTAGGCTCCCGATTCCCTTCAGCCCGCGCAAGTGACGAAGGTCGGCCGATCAGCGCCGGCGAGACCGACCCCTCAGCCCACCCGAGGCCGAGCTCGCCGTCTCCGTTCGCGTCTCCGGAATCGGTCGGGCTGACGTCGAGCTGCAGCGCGCCAAGATCGCGCTCGACGCGAGACGCCTCGCGCTCGTGCTCCGACTCACGGATGCCGTCAGCCTTGGACCGCACGGCGTCGTCCGATTTGGAGTGCGTAGCGGCTCGCGGACGGCTCGAGAGCTTGGGCGATAAAGGAGGAGCCGAGGCCGCTGTCGGAACAGCCGTAGCGAGCGCCTCTTGCGCACTCGCGCTCTCGAGCCTAGTCGAAGTCGCGGGGCGTTCGAGGGTCGAGTCCCGCTCAATCGAGGCTGTAACCGACGGGAAGTATCCCGCTTGATCGCCGCTTCCCGCCGAGGCACCCCCGCCTTGCGCGTGACCAGAATCGTGACTGCGGTTGTACGCGTCATGCGAGTAAGCCTGGCCTCCTTGGCTCGATGCGTACCCCTCGTACCCTTGTGCGGGCGGGAACATCGGGTTGAACGCTTCAAAGCCGTGTCCCGGCGTGAGCGCGCCCCCCGGCGTCAAGCTCGACCAGACGAGCGGGGGCGTGCCCGGGAAGTACGGCGCTCCGGGCGAGAAAGGAGCGACGCCGACTCCGGGCGAGAACATGCCGTGCGGGACGAGCGGCGGCGTGGCCTGAGCCGCAAAAGGTCCGGCCCCGCCAAACGTGAACGCCGGCATTGACGGCGTCATGCCTCCCGCCGCCAGAGGCGAGAAGGGCGCGACGCCACCACCTGAAGTCGGGGTGCCGCTCATGCCGAGAGCAGCGAATGGCAAAGGCGGCGGCATGGCGATTCTCGAGGGGGCAGTCGAATGATGATGCGTCCGCGAGAACGACGACCCGCCGGTATCTTGCAGTAGCGGAGGGCGTCGTCGAGCGGTCGGTGCCTGTTTTGGTCTCGCCTCGATGGAGGAGTCCGCTCCCGCAGCCGTCTCCTCGGCCTTCGCTTCCTCTCCCGATTCCGGTCCTGCCTCTGACCTTCCCGTAGTCTTCGCCTCGGCAGCATCCGACCTCGAATGCGCATCCTCTTGCCGCGACAGTGGCCGCGCATGCAGCACATTTGAGAGCGGACTCGGGCCAGAATAGTTTGCCGCGCCCGAGCCGTTGCTGCCGAACGACGAGAAATGGTCGAGCATGGCGGGACGGTGCGGCATCGGCATTGGCATAGAAACCTGAGGATACGGAGAATGGCCATTGCTGACGCTGGCGTAGAGGGGCGGAGGCGGTGGAGCTTGCGAAGGAGGCTGGTTGTTGACCCCGGCGCCGGCAAATTTG
This sequence comes from Rhodotorula glutinis, assembly GCA_037974285.1. Taxonomy (NCBI): domain Eukaryota; kingdom Fungi; phylum Basidiomycota; class Microbotryomycetes; order Sporidiobolales; family Sporidiobolaceae; genus Rhodotorula; species Rhodotorula glutinis. The sequence goes on along the minus strand of JBBPFV010000009.1, from coordinate 1,074,118 downwards.
TCGAAGTGAACCTGCCGAGAGACCATCAGTAAACTGAGGTGACGCGACCCTTGCCAGCGTTCAAGAGCTTACCTTGAGCATGCGTCCGTTAAACTCATGCCCGTTGAAGAGCGCGACGGCCCGCTCCGCGTCCTGCGGCGTCGCGAACAAGACGCTGCCGAACCCGCGGCTCCTCCCATCGGGACCTTGTGCGATGTCGGCACGTAGGACGTTGCCCGCACCGCGCATCAGGTCCTTCAACTCTTGCCACTGGCAGTTGAACGGCAAGTTGCCGATAAAGAGGTGCCGGTTCTGGTACTGCACTCCGCCTCCGCCGGGAGGTGGTCCTCCGCCACCGAGCCCGTAAGGCCCCATCGGAGGCGCCGAACCTGGTCGAACGAGACCGTTCGTCGCGGCCGCGAGCGAGCTGTAGTACGAGAGCATCCCTCCGGGGACGGCGTACCCCATCGGGTGGACGCTCAACATCGGCATATATACATGGGGTTGCTGCTGTTGTTGCTGTTGCATCGCGATGACCTGCTGGAGCTGCGGCGGGAGATCATTCGACGGCGGCGGGGGAGGAGGCGGCGGCGGCGGCAAGGGTGGTGGAGGTGGCGGCGGTAGCAGCGAACCGCCAGACGAAGACTGTCCCGGCGGTCCGGGCTGAAGTCGCCCGGGAAGGAACGAGTCGGACGCATACCGATCGAGCGGTCCCGGCTGGACAGGCGGAGTACCGTACCGAGTCCCGTCTGGCGGCGAGGGCGCCTTGGTCGGCGGCGTTGCAGCCGATGCGATCGGCGATGACCTCGGACGCGAGTCTTGGCTCGACGTTCGGGCCAAGTAAGGAGCGGCGGGCGAGTCGTCACCGTTGTTCCGATGTTGGAACTGCTGCCGCGGCGAAGAGTGATGATGGTGGTACTGCTGCTGCGAAAGTGCCGGACTCGGGCTCGACTGCGCAGACATGCGAGGCGAGTTTCCGTTGTTCTGCTGTTGCTGCTGCCCGTAAGGGCCTACAGTATTGTTTGCCGGGGTCGCAGAAGTCGAAGACGAATACGAGTTGTACGATGCGAGGCTCGGCGGCATTATAGGCGGAGGAGGGGGCGGTAAAATGAGCGGCGATGGCCTCGACGCACCCATCGCGGACGCGACCGCGACGGCCCTCTGCTGCTGCTGCTGCTGCTGCTGCTGCTGCTCAATCTGTTTCTGTTGGTTCTGGAGCGCCTGCTGTCGGTTCGCTTCAGCGAGCGCGAGCGCGCCGGTCGGGTCCTGCGCGTCGATCCGGACGTCGAGGACGCGCGTCTGCCACGTGTAGCCGTGGTACGTCGCGATGGCCTTGGCGGCGTCCTCGGCTTTCGCAAAGAGGACGACTCCGAACCCTCGACTGCGGCCGTCGGTCGGGTTCAGGGCGACGTCGGCGCGGAGGACGGTGCCGCATTTGCGCATGAGATCTTTCTGTTTGGTTCGGACAGCAGAAAGTGTCAGTTCGCGGTATTCTGCGAGGAGGAGACAACCTGACGCGCGATCGGCAGTCAAGACTGTCTCGGCGCAAGAGCAATGCAAACTGACCAGGTCTTGCCAGCGAACTCGGAACGGCAAGTTGCTGACGAACAGCTGCGTCCGCGTATCGTTCGGATTGAGTCCTCCCGGTCCCGCCCCGTTCGGTCCGCCGAGACCAGAGTTTGTCCCATTGCTGTAGTTCGAGTACAGGGAGGGACCGGCGCGATGGGCGAGGTTGGCGCTCGTCGAGTAAGATTGGATCATCGGCGGCCGCAAGAACGATCCCGGGCCTGTTGCTCCCGCTGGCCCTCCGCCCGTCGGAGGTGGCATGGGCGGATAAGGTCCATTCATCGCCTCACTTCCAGACGACCGCCCGATTTAGAGAACCGAGTCCGAAGGTGCGCGCTGGTCGAGACGAGCGAGCGAGAGGCTGCAGATCTCTTGTTGGTTGGTGGGGCCCGAGGGAGTTGTCGATTGATCGCCGACAACGACTCGATCTGGCTTCGGACCTGGACCAGACGTCGAGATCAGAGCTGGTGAATGACCCTGCCGAATCCCTTTAGAGCCAGGTGCAAGTACAAACGAGACGCAATCGGAGTGTTCGATCGCTCATCGCCACGTTCGAGGACTTCGGGTGACCATTTTTCGACCTCCCCTCAGTACAGGCTCACGCGCGGAAGGGAAACTTTCTTTTCCCTTTGGATCTCGCCCGCGACCGCAAGAGCGACCGGGAGAAAAAGTGACTGGGGCAAGAGCGAGCGAACCGACGACGAGAACGTCTGCTGTCCGCCGAGCCATGTCACTCCGCAGCGCCGCAAGCCTACTGTGGGCTCGAGCAGCAGCTGCTCCGCGTCGAGCATTCACCTCTTCCGCTTGCTCGTGCGCGTCGTCGTCGCCTCCTACCACTTCCACTCCTCAATCTGCTGTCGACTCTCATTCTCACGCGAGGCCGTCCGCACCCGCGCGACCGCGCGCCGACTTGCAAAGGTCCGACGCAAAGTACCTCGCTTCATTGGTCGGGTCCGACTTGTCCGCATTCGATCCCGTGCTCGACGTTCACCCGGACAAGGTTCACCAACCTCTCGCGCGGACCAAACATGCCCTCGCCGACTCGAACGTGACTTGGTTCAACGACACCCCGGCGAACAAAGGGTACCAGCAGCCGCGACCGCCGCCCGAGATGCTCGAAGGTCTCCCCGGTGAGGACGACGCCGTCGGCCACCTCGCGCAGTTGACCGACTTGACGCCGGGAGAGATCCGAAACTTGTACCGGTTCCCACTCGTCGTCAAACGGGTCGTCACGATGAAGAGCAAGGGCAAACAGCCGAGCCTGTACGCGCTCGTCGTCGTCGGGAACGGGCGCGGACTCGTCGGCGTCGGCGAGGGTAAAGACGACGCGGCGCCGAAGGCCGTCCAGAAGGCGTTCAACCAGGCAGTCCGGTCGATGGACTATGTCGAGCGGTACGAGGATCGGACAGTGTGGGGCACGATGCGGTCTAACTTTGGTACCTGCAAGGTCGAGATGCGCTCACGGCCGCCAGGTGCGTGGTCTCCATGGCGGGAGCTTCTCCCGTCGATAGACGTCTGTTGCTGACTTGAGCGCATTTCCGGTCCCGGACAGGCTTTGGCTTGCGCGTGAACCCGCACATCCACCAGGTCGCGAAAGCCGCCGGAATTACCGACTTGTCTGCAAAAGTGTACGGCTCGCGGAACCCCGTCCGAGTGATCAAGCTCGCCGTCGCGATGCTCCATGGTGGCTCGAACCCGGTCGGTGAGTCGCCCGTTTCCGTATGGAGATCCGTCTTCTCCCCTGCGCCGTCTCGTTGCTCGCGAACAGCCGACTGACACTCCCTTCGCTATTTGCGCATAGACATGGGCGGATTTGGCAAGGAGAAGGGACAGCGGAGGAACAAGAAGACGACGGGGATGGAGACGGCCGAGGCGATCGGACGGGCACGAGGTCGTCGCGCAGTCGATGTTTCGGCGTGAGCCTTGCGTCGCAGGATTCGCAGTCTTTGCCGAGAGGGAGATGGCGCATGCAACTTTCTTCGCAATCTGTATACGAACTACGCATGGTGTCTAGCGATTCCGTTGGTGCGAAAGCGAGTCGTCGAGTCAGTACACAGCTGGGAGGGGGAGGGGCGAGGTGGACGAGGTTGGCAGAGTCGGTTCGACACTGTCGACAGTCTGTCCACCACCACGACACGCCAGCATGGCTTCCAAGGGCTCACTGACGCAGACGCAGGTCATTGTACCTGCTCCGAGTACCGTGTGCGTGTCTCTACAGCCTGCTCGCTCGTGTTCCGCTCCGCTTGCGCCCCACCTCGCCTCGCTGTCCGCCGTCACGAGCAGGCAGGCGCGCTACAAGCCACGACGCAGGCGCGAACTGACACTCGATCCGCTCTGTTATTGCAGTCGCGGCCAGTCGACCAAGCTGTACTCAACCCCGTCCGGCAATGCGATCGCGTACGGTTCAGGCCGAACCGCCGTCATCCGGCCGATCGGAGGTCCGCAAGTTGGCACCTCGCCCGAACCGCTCCTCTTTACACACGCTCAATCCGTCACGGTCGTGCGCCCTTTGAGCGAGTATTACGCCGCGAGCGGTGACGTAGCCGGGAACCTCAAAGTCTGGGACACGGCTTCGGGCAATTACAACCTCAAACTCGAAGCGAAACCGATCGCGCGGATCAACGACATTGCCGTCGACGGCGAGGGACAGCGGATCATCTGTGTCGGCGAAGGCAAGAGCGCGTTCGGCGCTTCGTTCAGCTTGAGTACCGGATCTTCGATCGGAGAGATTTCGGGTCACTCGAAAGTCGTCAATGCCGTCGCCATGAGGCCCGGACGGCCTTTTAAGGCAGTGTACGTCGCTCTTCACGTCTGAAGCAGTCCCGGTAGGTGACTTACTCACCAGATTGAACGCGCGCAGCACCGGCTCGGACGACTTTTCCGTCTGCTTGCTCAACGGCGTCCCTTTCAAGTACGGCTTGACGATGCGCCGCCACACCCGCTTCGTCCAATCGCTCGCCTACAGCCCCGACGGCTCCGTCTTTGCCTCGGCCGGCTCAGACGGCCAAGTCTTCCTGTACAACGGGACCGACGCGGCAGAAAAGGGCGCGTTCGTCGACGGCGCAGCGGCCCATGACAAGGGCGCGTTTGCCGTCTCGTTCAGTCGGGATGGGAAGCAGGTCGCGACGAGCTCGGCGGATCGTAAAGTCAAGCTGTGGGACGTCGAGTCGCAAAAGGTTGTCCAGACTTGGGAGTTTGACGGCGACGAGGTCCTCCAACAGCAAGTCGTGAGTCTATCACCGCGGATCCCCAGACGACTTCAAGCCTAGTCGAGCTGCCCAGTGTAACATGAGCTCATCGTACCGTCTCAAAGGGCAACACCTTTGCTGGCGACGAGCTCGTCTCGCTCTCGTTCAGCGGCGACCTCAACATCCTCGACTTGCGCTCTTCGACTCCTTCCCGGACCCTGTACGGTCATCAGAACCCGATCACGGCGTTGTCAGTCTCGCAACCGAACTACGACACGTTCTACACGGGCGATTCGGCCGGAAGGGTCCTCGTCTCCTCGAGCGAGGACGGCACGCAGAATCCGGTTGAGGGCTCGGGTCACAAGGGACTAGTGGTCGATATCGTGCCGACGCAGGGAGGCGAGTTTGTCTCGACGGCGTACGATGACACGGTCAAGTCGCTGTCGAAAGCGGCGGGGTTCGGGTGAGCGGGATATCATTAATGCGGCTCTGAGACAGTCGGACGCTCTGCTGACGCTTCACTTGCCCGGATATCGCTCACAGCTCGTCCGCCTTGTCGACTGGTGCGCAACCTCGTGCGCTCGCATCCGCCGCACCGTCCACGGACGCCCTCCTCCTCGCGACCACCTCGGACGCGCAGCTTCTCTCCTCAAGCTCGAGCGGTCTCGACTCCGTTTCGTCCCTCCCACTCCCGAAGGGCGCGAGCAGTCCGACCTGCTGCGCCGTCTCCTACTCCGGCAAGCTTGTCGCCGTCGGAACGGACGACAACAAGCTATACCTCTTTGGGCTCGCGGGAGCTGGTGCCGCGACGGGAGGAGCCGAGCTTAAGCATACGATCGAGTTGCGAGCGGTTCCGACGGCAGTGGCGTTCCCGCCTGAGGAGGGAGAGGCAGGTGCAGCGGGCGCGGACAAGAACAAGGTGGTCGCGATCGGGTTGGCGACCGGAAAAGTGCCGCTGTACAGCACTGAAACGGGAGAGATCGTCCAAGCCCGGTGCGTCTACCAACTTTCGCCTATCTTTGTCGGATCTGTGCGTCCGCGAGGATGTGCCCCCACTGACTGGGCGACTACGTTCGAGCGACGCACAGGTGGTCCGACATTTCCGCGCGCGTCACTTCGCTCGCGTTCTCGCCTACAGGGACTCATCTCGCCGCTTCCTCCCTCGACGAGTCCATTCGAATCTATAATGTCGCGAGCCCTTCGTCAATTCTCTCGCTCAAGAACCTGTGAGTTCAGCGGTTTGCCTTAAGAAATCTGCTCGATCTGCTCTTTCCCCCTCGAGTCCAGCCGAATGATTGAGCTGATCGTCGTTTGGAAAACCTGTGTGCTAACAGCCACCGAGGAGGCGCAAACAAGGTCGTTTGGGCCGGGTCGGACAAGGTCGTCAGCGCTGGCGCTGACGGGACGATCCGGACTTTGCAAGTCAAGTCGGCCGCCTGAGCGGAACAGGCCGGACACGGTTTCGAGCGAGTAGGCGTAGGAAGAAGAGCGATGCTGAATTCATGGACAATTGTCGGATCAGACTAGGAAACAAGTTCGAGCTGGGATGATCAACTCAAAGAATCTCCGGAGCTTCTCAGTATCGAGCTCTTCGCGGCGCAGCGTTCTAGAGAGCAGCCCCGTCGCACTCGGCGCGATTGACGAAATGCTCTCTTCTAGAAAGCTCTTGAACGAGGACGAAGCTCCGGAAACCAGCCGGGACCGAAAGCAGTCGCCAACTACGCTACGCCGCCAAACTCCTCCCGATGCCCATCCAACTCTTCCTGACCCACTCTGCAAACATGCCGACATTATCGAGCTCTTGTCCGACTCGGCCCGTCTGGTCAAAGAGGCGGTGAGAGTAGGCGATCGCTTCTTGAACTCGGTCGGCGGGGGAAAGCGAAGGTGATGCTGCGGAAGAGGGCGAGGGAGGGGCGATGAGGGACAACTCCGAGAGGGCGTAGATTGTTCCGAGGCGGAGTCGGAGTGAATACCATTCAGTCTGCATGCGCCAAGTAAGGGCCACAAGGGGGTCAGACACCAAGCTCCGGGAAGAAAAGCGAGATCCGGCGATGGAACATCCTGCAGGAATCGACGTACGCCTTGGTGTTGGCTGCCTCCGGCTTTGGCGAGGTCGTGCGCGATCTCGGCGATGTGAGCAAGGTGAGGAGTGATATGAGGGACAGGGAGAGCCGCCGAGAGGTCCGAGAGATAGGTCGAAGTGGGAGCAGACAGCAAAGCGAGAGCCTGTGCAGGGGCGAGAAGCCAGAGCGTTCGTCAGTCTATCGGTACTCTGAGCACTTCCACGCTCTCAGTTGACTCACGGAAGGTAACCGCTCCAACAGGTCCTGGTTGTACCTCAACCTCGCCTCGACCCCTCTCTTGTACGCCTCGACCCCGTTGAGCCCGCTCGCCTTGACCTCGTCGACCATCCGTTCCCTCCCCTGGACCAACCACTCTTTGACGAGCGCTCTCGCGGGACCGGTCCTCTCTCCTCCTCCTCCTCGTCCGGCCGAAGCGGTCCCTTGTCCGCGCGCGAGTTGGATCAGTTCGCGTTTCGAAAGGGACCGTTTCCCTCCGTTGCCGAGTGCGAGCCCCTTGAGTGAGAAGGAGCTCGGTTCCCTTGCGGGCGGAGAAGGGTATAGAGCGTGCAGGGTCCGAGGGGAGAGCGGCTGTGGCAGCGTCGCAGAGAAGGACGAAGACGAAGACGAAGACGAAGCGGCGGCGAGGAAGGCTTCGGCGGTGAACCCGTGCTGCTGGACGTGAGGGAATGCAGCGCGAGCGAGTTGGCGTGGTAGGCTCATCGTTGTTTGTGACTCGAGTGCGGGTATCGAGTGCTCTCAAATTCAGAGTCGCCGAGTCGGTTGCGGTTCGCTCGATCCCCGACTTTCGGAGACTCGCGAGCAGAGATCGAGTGAGACGAGACTCCGCTCTTTCTCTCACAACAGCTCGCTATAGCTGCTTCTAGAGCTAGAGGACATGACCACAGATGCACTAGGTCGCAAACGACCAGTCCGAGTCGCTATCGTCGGAACTGGGTGAGACGGCTCGCAGGAGAGGCATCTTCTCGATGAGCCGCAACCTGACACACAGCACTATACCGCCACGCAGCCTCGCCGGACTTTCTACTGCCTATTTCCTATCGACCCTCGATGCCGTTCGCAACCAGTCCGACGTGGAGGAGGAGACGCTCGAGATCGAAGTCCACTTGCTCGATCGGGTCAGTCGAGAAACCTCTGCGTCTCCGCAACCCTGCAGGATCGCTCGCTACCCGCACGTTCAATCGGCACTGACTAGAGGCGCACTCTTCGTGCTGGCAGAGCGACTCGATCGGGATGGACACGGCGTCGTTGTCGATCAAGTCCGACGATGGTGAACAGAGTTACCGAGTCGACGTTCCGATGCGGTCCATCAACGGAGGCGAGTCGCTGCATCCCTCCCTTCGGCCGTTCGCAAGCTGGCAACAGACCTGCCACAGGAGCTGACTCCGGATATGTTCGTGTCACACACAGGCTCGCACAGTCGCGTTCGGAGGCTGTACCAGCACCTCGGCGTCCCGCTCGTCAAGTCGGACTTTTCGTACTCGTTCTCGCGGCTCGCACGGTCGGTGGAAAGTCGCACTGGGCCGACCTCAACGTCGCTGTCTGCGGATGACGACGAGGCAGGTCAAGTCAGCGAGGATGGGTCACTGCCGCCCGACCACGCAGAGGATGGTGCCGGGGAAGACGACTCGCTCAGCGACAGATCGACGCGAACGCCGCCGCCTTCATATACCGAGACAGCAGGAGGGACCGAAGCATCATCTTCGACCGTAACCCGCGCCGAAACGAACGACCTCGACAGCAAACCACCCTCGCCTTGTCACCTTGACCGCCCGAAGTCGACCGCCTCCCTCCTGTACCAAGGCGCATCCGGCCTTCGATGGCCGCCCGTCTCTCTGCCGTCCCATCTTAGTCGCGCATCGCTGCGAGCCCGACTCGTCTACGTGATGGGGACGAGCCTGCTCGCGATTTCGTACCTGTACTTGCTCTTCCTCGCCTTTGTCTACGTCTCGCTCGGACTCGCTCGTCCGCCCTCCGTCGATCGCCGCAAGAGGAATCACTCGTCCCTTGTCCGTCGCGGCTGGGAAGCGACCGGCCTCGCCGACTTGCTCAATGTCGCCGCGACGCCACTCGGCGACTTCTGCATGCGCCACCGGTTGCCGCAGCGTTTGGTCGAAGGGGTACTGATCCCACTCATGGCTGCCGTCGCAACCGTTGGAGTCGACGAAGCTCGAGAAATGCCGACTGGAGAAGTCCTCGGTCAGTCCGCCTGGCGGCTTCTTCGTCGGGTTCAGGTGGAGCAAGTTACTGATTTTCTCCGCATGATCCGCGCAGACTATATCGTCGACACGTTTGCGCATTCACATTACGTGACGGACCCGTCGGTCGGCGTCCGCGGCATCGTGCGACGACTTGTCGCGCCCATCCCGCCTGCGCAAATCCACCTCGGCGCCGACATCATCCGGATCGAGCGGACGTTATCGACCGTCGCGGAAGCATCGCCGTACATAATTGTGTACCGCTCCGAACCCAACGGACGGCAAGAGGAGGCGACCCTCGAAGTTGACCATGTCGTGTTTGCGACTCAAGCCGACCAAGCCGCCCGTCTCGTGTCGACGCTCGGAGGCGAAGATTCAAACGTTCGCGAGACGGTCGAGGCCCTCGAGGCATTCACGTATGTCCGGACGCTGGTCGTCACGCATCGCGACGAGTCGGTCTTGCCGCCCGCGACAAAGGACCGACGAGACCTGAACCTGGCCGTCTTTGAGTCGCGTCGGACAGACCGCGACATCACGGAGGCTGCCGGCGCGCTAGATGCGTGGGACGAGTCGGTCGGCTACTTGCCGACCTCGTCGGTCCAAACGACCCACGTCCTGTCCTCCCGTTCTCGAACCGGCCCGTCAGCCGTCCTTCAAACAACGAACCCGGTCGTCCCGATCGATCCGGACCGCATTATGGCATCGACGTGGTTCTCGCGCGCGTTCGCCACTGCGAAATCGCAAGCCGTCCTCGGGCGGTTCCTCCTGCCCTCCTCCTCCTCCTCCTTCGAATCCTCGCCGTCTCGCGCGTCTTCCTCTGCTTCGCTCCAGGGTCGAACACTCGGATTAACAAAAGCCGACAAGCCATCGTCAGGGAATGGGTCCAGTGGCGGCGGTGGGATCTGGTTCGTGGGTTCGTACGTCGCGACGGGCTTCCCACTCCTCGAAGGGTGCGTCAGCAGCGCAGAAGCGGTCGTTCGCGAGCTCGTGAGAAGGGAAGGAGGGCAGGTGCAGAGGTGGGCGTATTGAAGCAGAGTTGCGCAACGAAGATAAGCGCAGCCTAGCAATAGAGCAGACACGTTGCTCGTCCCGCATTCTCTAGGCGGGATCTGAGCGAGCGGGAAGCCTTTTTTATGAGAGAGCGAGAACGGCTCATGAGCGCTCGTCAATAGGAGAGTAAAGCAAGCATCATACAGGAGCGACAGATATGTCTGCATGGGACGGTTGAGAAGTAGCCCCGAGAGGGACCCGACTTAGCCTGGAGAACAAAGGTGACGCAGCAGCACACGAGACCGTTTTTTGACTGTACCTGTTTCTCCGCCTCTTCGAACTGGATCTGAATAGCTGTTAAGCTCAGAGCGCTCGGGCACGGGAACGATGCGAGGCCGTCTGTATTTGAAGAGCGGAAAAGAGGTTGACCAAGTTCCCTTCCCCCCCGGACTCTGCGAAGGACTCGGGCAAGCGGTTCATTCGCAACTGATCAGAGGATCTCCGCCTCCCGCCTTCTATCACGCAGCCCCCGCGAGCGCCGCGTCCGCGCTCCGCGAACTGGGCAGTCCACCCGGAGACCGTTCGTGCGCGGCCAGCCCGAGACTGCCGTCCTGCATCGGTCCAGCCGATTTGGGCCCATTTCCGACCAATCCTGCGCCGGACGATGTGGACGGCAGACCCGGCCGGAGCGAAGCCGGACTGACGGCGACGCTCAGTTCGGGCTTGCCCAATCCGGGCTGACCGGGTACGGCGCCGCCAGTGCCATTCGCAGCCGCATGGGCGTCATTGTACGGCATGATGGGCGGCGCGAGCGAAGACGAAGAGTTTGGCGCGGATGCCGTCGACGGGCTCGAGACGGACGAGAGGGCTGTGCCCATGTTGGTCGTCGGTACAGTCGGGGTCGCGGGCGAGCTCGCCGGGAGCGTCGAGCCTTCCGCTGTAGCGCCCGAAGCAGCATTGGAGGAAGAAGAGCCGCTCTTGTTGGCGCGACCACAGAACCAGCTCGGCAACCAACCGCGTCCGCCGTCCTCCTTGATCGCGTAACTCCAGTGGTTGTATCGCTTCAAGATCCGCAATGGTTGACCCTTACGCACGTCGAGCTCGCCCGATCCGCGCGGGGCATAGTCCATCAAAGCCACACCTGGCGTCGAAACGGAGACGACGAGCGAAGGCGGGATCGGTACCGAAGCGGCGTTCCCGTGCGCACTCGCATCGGAACCGGAGGATAGGAGCGACAAGGGCGGCACTGCCGTCTCGAGAAGACAGCCCGCTGGGACCCAGGCCGACTTGCGAGCTGCGAGATGGTGCTCCGGATGGGATGAAGTCGCGGACGACGGCAATGGCGACGCCTGGTCTCGATGGACGACCCACCATCCTTTCGTCTTTGACAAGATCACAAAGGCTGAACGAATGCGGAATCGGTCAGCCTACATCGCAGTATTCAGGGATGCGAGGCCATACGTACTGTCTCCGACGGCCACATCGAATTCGTCTCTGTAAGGGAAGGGAAAGGGTAAATCGGGTTAGTAATCTAGCCAACCTGAATCCCAAAACGCGCCATCACTCACTCTCGCTCGGCAAGGTACGGGTAGATCGCGATACAGTAGCCCTGGTTTGTCGGCTTGGCGGCTTTGTCTTCGGCATCCGCGCCATCCGTACTGTCCTCTCCGGCCGCCTTTCCCACGGGGAGCAAGACCGGCGGATGGTGTAACCGAGTCGGTCTCGCGTTCGGCGCCAAGCCGTTCGCAGGGGGAGTCGCAGCTATCGTACTGCCTGCGGTCGGGTTCGCCGACCCGTCGCGGTTGACTCCCATCAGACTGCGCTCGACTCCGCCTCCGATCCCGGCGGGCCGTTTGTCCCTCCTCGCGGCGTGTTTCGCGCTCGCAACCGCGATCGGACTCTTGATATCCTTGATATGCCGCAGCATAAAGACGGGATTATCGTTCGACTCTTTGAGCTTCTGGAACAGGAGGAGCGGCTTTTCGTCGTACGCGAGGCATCGCTCCGTGTTACCGTAGCAGATGAAGAGCGCATAGAGTCGCCAGTCGTCGTTGATTTTGTACTTCTTGAGCGCGGCCGGCAGCACCTTGTAACACGGGTCTTCGACCGTGACTCGGAAGGAACGATAAGGGTTCTCGATCGTCGACGACGACGACGCCGAAATGCCGCCTGCTGCTCCTCCCGACGCTTCTCGCTGTCGCCGATCGTGACTCGAAGGCGAAAGCCCTGTCGCGCTATTTGGCGGCTGATCATGCGGGCTCGCTGCCGTTCGAGCGGAAGACGGCATGAGGGAACCCGTTGCCGATACGGGGGCGCCGTTCGCCGCCGCGGTCGAATCGGGCGGGACGAGCATTTGCGCTGTCGGCGTCGTCGGAGTCGATACTCCGTTGATGCTCATCTCGGACGGGTGGAGGTGTTGCCCATTCGAGTCGGTGACAACCTGAGCGTACTGATGCTGTTGATGCGGCGATGCGTAGTGGTGTTGTTGCTGCTGCTGCTGCTGTTGCTGGTGGACATCGCCAGCGAGGCGCGGCGAGTCGACGATCGGACTATGTGGAGAGTCGGGCAGAGTAGACGAGTTTGGCAGCGCGAGCGAGGAAGAGATGTTGACCGGAGGCGGGTTCCGAGGTCGCGATGGTGTCGACGATGACCGCGACAGGGTCGATGCGTTCGAGAGCGGGTGTGGGAAAGTGCTCGACGTCGGAGAACGCATCACAGGGCGAGACTGCGCATTCGCGAGGTAAGCAGGATGTACATCCGAGAAGAGGTTCGGAAAAAGCAGAGGAAAACTGACTTTGAGAGACGGGTTGACGCGCGCATAGTGGAAGTTCTCGTCGCGCAGCGAGTTGAGGACCGAATGCAAGTTCAGGACTTCGTGTTCGAGGATGCGGATCCGGTCGTCTGGGTTGGAACAGGCGGTCGAGATCAGCTGGCCTCCTCAATCGCAGGGAGGGAGTCCTGACCTCGCCCGGTAGCTTACCTCGTTCACCAAGGAGCCCGACGATCTGCTGCGCCTGAAGTTGAAAGTCGCTCGAGAGCTCCTCAGCTGTAGGCAAGGTGGCCCATAGGGACAGCAACATGTCAGCACCCTTTCCCTCCCCCCACAAGAGGGCAAGTCGCCCGTCCGGACGAGCTTCCGAGACGTACAAGGCGGTACGTAATGCCCTTCCTCGATCGGAATGTTCTGCGCAACCTTCAAGTCATACACGGTCTTGAGGATGGCGAGTCTCTGACCGACAGAGTGGACGCCGACGTCTTTCAGGGCGGCGTGGTCGAGATGAACGAGGACGTCCCCGGTGATCCCATGTTCTGTGGGTCCATAAGCCGTGTGCGCATGAGCTCGACTGCCTTGCAATCCCTTGGATGGCAGAGCTGGAATGACTCGCCGTGCAGCTGATCGTGGTAATGCGGGTAGCCGAGGTCGCTCAACAGTCGATGAACGCCGTCCGCGTCGAGCGACAACAAATCATGAGTATACGGCGCATCGCTGGGTCGCTGCGGATCGAGCATCGAACCCGAGCTCAGCACGTATCCCCCAAATGGGAGAGAGTGAGATGACAAAGTCAATCCGCCGCGCGAACCGCAGACCACTTTGTCTGAAACGCATCTGTTCATATAATCTCATATTGACTCGCTTACCGGCGTCAAGAGAACGAGCGAGACTTGAATGCCTGCCATGATACCAAGTCCTCCGAGGCCGTTACGGTGACCGTTTCTAGTGCCACGCTCGGCGACGGCACAGTCCCCATCGCGGGCAGAGTCAGATCAACCCTCGAGGCACGAGAGGCGCATGTTGACGTCTTTCTGTAGACAGCAACTGTAACAGCAGAACTGCCTCGGTGATCAGAACTGGAAGAACCGGGCCGAGCGCGCAAGAATCCATTCTCCGGACGACGCGCTCAGCTTCTTTCCTTCCGTCAAAGATGCCGCTCCTTGTGTAAGCACGCTCGCACGCGAGAGAAAGAGCTCCGAGTGCTTCTTTACAGCTCAAGCACACCCCACGTAACGACCCTCGCGCGTCCGATCAGTCGGACTCGCCGATTCACCTCGTCGAGCTCGACAACCATCTCGCCTCCACGCTTGCTGACCTGCTTTGCGCGAAGGCGCTTCGGGGAGGAGCGCAGTCCTGCCGAGTCTGGAAGGCGGGACAGAGACTTGTCATCCGAGAGCCAGAACGGCGCAAGCGCAGTATGTGCAGATCCAGTCTGCCGGAGCGTAGCTCTCGAGAGTCAGCATCCTTCGACAAGCGGGCGACTCAAGAGGCAGGAGGGCAGAGAGTAGGACGATGGATGGACTCACAACGGCGTCTTCGGGTATCCCGATCGCGGGACAGAAGACTCGCGAGTAGAGGTCGTAGCCCGATTCGGCCGGCGCAGGGCACGTCAAGATTACGGATTCGCCCAGGTCGACCTAATGACCTCGACGTGCCGGCGTCAATCTTTGACTGGTTTCGATCACACACGGGGCGCAAAGAAATGGGCAACGCACCAGGAATTCGGGTTCGACCTCGAGATGCTCCAGATCGGTCCCCGGCGCCAATTCAACGATCGGAGTCTGATGACTGTCCCACCAGCCAACTCGCACCACTGCAGTCGCTTCCAAGCCTTTCGCTGCCCGCAGAACCGCTTCGAGGATCTTAGTCCTTCGCCGGTGGCCGTCTTCGAGGGTGATGAGTTCCGCCACGGGGAAATCGAGAGAGACGCCGCCGTCGGCTTCGCGACGAGCGGTCAAAGTCCCGCTCTTTCGGCTTTCAAAGGTGATAGAAGTCGCTGAAGGGTGTAGGGAGGTGAAAAGGGTGTGCGCAGTCGCGAGAGTTGCGTGCCCACTGTCGATAGGCCGGAAGCTGGTCAGTTTCTCTGTTCTCTGGGGAGCATTCTCGGGCGTACATACCAAAGTGGTAGCTGGTACCCTCTCGCCACGGTCAGTACCAGCTGACTCCGGACAGAAGTTTTGAAGTGGCAAGAAGGACCGACTCACTTCGACAACGGGAGTCCTCCACCGTACAGCATACTTGGGCTCTTCCTCCGAATGCCCGGCCAGGGTGTGGCAGAACGCTGTCACGGGCAGGTTGAACTCGGCGGCAATATTGCGCGCCAGGTCTTCGTCCTCGGCAAAGCGGTTGTCGGGCCAAATGATGACGGCGGCCGGGTTGCCGGTAAACGGACGCGAGGTGAAAGCATCGGCCGTTGTGAAGGGGATCTCGACGGACATGGCGCGATATCCTGCTTGACGGTTTGGCGATGCGGGGTTCGAGCAAGTGAGTGACAGTACGGGCGTATACGTCTGTACGCGCGGCGGGAAAGAAGAGCAATGGAGCAAACGCTCGAGGGAGGAATCAGCGATCCGTGCGATTCAGCGTCGACAAGTAGACTCTAGAGCAGCTAAGGCAGCAGCTCTGAGCTGTTGCAAGCGTAGCTCAGTGCTAGTTAGTCGAGGAGACGCAAGCAGCACAGACAGAGTATGCATGTGACAGCGCGACGTGCCAAGGCAGCCGTGTCGTCTGGGCCCCACATCAGCTGCCTCTGCAGTCTCGATCGCGGTTCGGCGTTGTCAGCAGGCTGCGTGGCAGTTTCGGCCGAAAGTCGGACGAGTCTCGACCTGAGAGACCTGAGGGAGTGCAGAGCGAAAGCGAAACGACCGTCGTCCCTCCTTGTTTCGCCGTAATCAGGCATCAGCTGGCCAGACTTGCGAGCTTGCCAAGAGCGACAGAGCATGCCCTGACATCGAACGACGATTTTGTACGCTCACGAACGGCCGCTCAAACCTCCTCCACCAGCGCGCGTCACCTCTTCCCGGGTCTAAAGCCGGCCGTCCGGACCAACGCACTCGGCAAGAGGCTCCAAACCGGCTGCTCCGGACTCGCACCTCGAACGGCAAGGCTCAATCCGCTCTGCTCAGCGTGATCAGCGCGAAGGTCGGAGACGCCGACGGTTCTCTCCCTCCCGACGGCAAACCGCGCGCTCAGTTTGAAGCAGACCCTCTCCCGCCCCGTCGGTGCTTGTATCGACGACACGCCACAGAGCCGCGAACAGAGACGAACACGCGATATGAGCGAACCAATGTGGAAGCGGCTGCTCGGCCGGACCTTCACCGTTCCGAACACGGGCTCGGCAGCGAGGGATCACCTTGCAGGCGAACGGACCGTCCTCGCTTGGCTCAGGACGAGCATGGTCCTTACTACCATCGGCATCAGTAAGTGCGCATTTGCCGCTCGGTTCCACACACACATACACGTCGTCCGCGAGGCTGACCCGCTAAAACTCGCAGCTCTCGCGCAACTCCTCCTCCTCCCGTCGTCGGCCTTCGGATCGCAGGCCGCTCAAGTGGCTTCATCGTCGAAGATTCAGGCTGTGTCTGAGTCACCGGTACTCAATGCTCCCCGCCTTCTCGTCTCGCTCCAAGAGGAAACCGACCCGGCTTTGCGAGCGATCGTCCAGCTTGTCGCGGCTCAGCAATCACAGCTCGACGCGCTGTCCGCCTCCCGTCCAAAGATACTCGCTGTCGCAGGCACCGAGCCATCCCGGTACGCGTACCTGTCGCGACCGCTCGGCGGGACGTTCCTCGCGTTGTCGTTTGTATACCTCCTCCTCGGTGAGCATTCTGTTGGTCGTCATTGGCGCAAGGCCCCCAGCTCACGCCGTCCTTTCGTGCATACAGGTGTGCAGCGATATTACTCTGTTCAGGTCGCGCTGCTACGCGAGCCGAGCCAGTTCCCACCGAGCAAGCGGAGTGTCGCATTCGTCGCAACATCGGTCGGTGCGTTCGACTCGTGAGATTTGCTAATGACGCTGTACTTCTCGCTGACGACAGCTCTCTCACAGGCGCGCTCGTCATAGCGTGCTTTGTCGCCGTCCTCGCCAGTCGGTGAAAGCTCGACACGCTCGCAGAATTTCAGGCTACCGCCTCTTCTGCCGCTTGTCCCGCCTCCTCCGCTGCTCAACTTCGGCTGCCCACAGCTCAAAGGTCCATCCGACATCGGCTCTTGCCCTCTTCTTCCTGTTGACGATGTCGCCGCTCGTCGTCGTTGCGCGAGCAGCTCGCTCGTTCTGTTCCACCTCGTCTCGCATCTCTTGCCAATCCTCGTATGAAGGCCCGTACAGCGCTTCCGCCAGCCAAGTCGGCGACGCGTCTTCAGGCGACTGGAACCGAGTCGGCAAAGGCGAGTAGTGAGGGGTGGCGAAGATGGCGGCAGGGACTTGTGCCGGGGGAAGGGGACCTGAGCAGGTTGTGGATCGAGGTCGAGCGGGCAACTTGGCGATGCGGCGATCAGCTCCGCCGTCGCACCTTCCGCGAGTCGACGAGGCGTGTAGCCCGGCGCTCGGGTCCGTGTTCAACGCCGGCGCGACGGGAGCCGACTTTGGCGCTTGCGTGTACTTCAAACTCGGGACGAATTTGCGCGCATTCACAGCCGACGGAACCGATACTCTCGTCGCCTTATGGTGGACTCGCGTCGCCTCGTCGCGGGGTCGGCTCGCCAGACTGCAGGTCGGGAGGCGATTTGTCGCGGCGGGGTCTTTCGCTGCCTCCGCCTCTGCCGCCTTCCAACGAGGAGCGGTGCTCAAATTGCGACGCCGAGACCCTATCGCTGTCGTGACACTGTGGCTGGCGGCGAGGAGGGCGGGCTGAACATGTCGAGCGAGCAGGCGCGGGTCCGACGGAGGGGCGTCGGCTTCGGGTTTGTAGACGTTTCGGAGGCCGCTCGAACGGCGGCGGACATTGCCATGTGTCAAGATTGACTGAGCGGACATGCGTCCGAATTGGTCCGAAGCTGTTGGAAGCGAGTTCGAGCTAGTTGTCGGTTGTTGAGAAGGCCAAACGGAACATCGCGCCGTCGACGTCAACGAAGGCGGCATAGTCGGCGGCGCAGCACGCTTCGTCGGCTCGTACGACCGGAGAGACGCTCGGGAGGGAACTTGGAGTCCAGCTGGGTGCATCCGAGAGGCGGTCGAGTGCGAGAAGCGAGGCAAGAACGGCGCCACTTCGCCGCGTTCGCTGAGTGTCGACGGTACCACCGAGTCACGCGGCATCACCCTGTCCGTAAGTCGGCCTGGTCGGCCTTGCGACGAGTTTGCTCGGTGCGCCGCCAGCAACGGCTTAGGGGGAAGGCCGTGGTAACCGAGTGGATCTCGCGGGAGACGAAACGACGAGTCGAGGCGGAGACCCGTCGGCGGGCGCTGAGGAAGCGAGCCCAGGCTAGACATCGGCATTTCCGCTGTGAGACTGTGTACCTGTCCCTTGGGATGGGTTCGGGTCGATGTCTAGGCTGGTGAAGGGCGACACCAAGCCGAAAAGCGATCGGGATTTGGGACGAGCACACGAGAACGCTTCTTCCACCGTACGAGTTCAGGTTCTCGCATACCGTACAAATCCGCCTGATCTTCACCGCACCGGATCTCCCAGTATGCTGGGATATGAGCGTAATAGACTGCAGCTGCTCATCTACGCAACTTCCCGCTACGTACACCACCTGCGCTGCCAGCCAAAGACGCCGGCTTGGCGAACGCCATCCGCGGCTGGTTGTGCTCGACGCGCCAAGATTCGCACACTTGTAAGATCCGGTCGACAATCTCCCTCGCGCGTTCCGGAGTGTCGGCTTCAAAGTCGTACCGCTTCGTGTTGACGACGATCTTGAACGACGACGCGGACCGGCGCGAAATCTTGCAGGAATGGACCTTGGACACATGAAAGGACGTCGTCCGGCCGGACGTGCCATCTTGCGGCATAAAGTGGAGGCTGCATGGGCGTTCGGGCGAGCGTTGGCAGCGTGTCAGCGAACGTTCGCTCAAGGATGCATTTTGCGACCGCAGGGGTGACGCCGCCGCGGCCTGACGAGCGGAGCAAGTAGGCCGCCCGCCATCGGGGCGAAAGATACGGATGCCGAGCCTTCGGCATGCTTCTACAGCTCGCGGGCTCCCTCTCGGAGTGCGGACTTCGGACTCACTAATCTCCGTCGATCGCGATGACGCGAGCGTGCCGACCACCGAGCGACATCGGTACTTTGCGCAAGACCGAGAAATGTTCGTACAAGCCGGCGAGCTGCGCGATCGGCTGGCGGGGCACACCCGGCTGTCCTTGCCTCGTCGTATCGAATAGTCGTTCTGTAATACGAACGTGAGCATGTGCTGCCCGCTGATGGGCTCACACTGCGGGAGGAGACTCACCTGCCGGATTGGCGCTACCTTCCGCGGTCCGAGACCGTCGCAAGCCCGATGGCCCGACCTCGTCCCTCGGCACAAGCTCGAGCGTGTGCTGTTCGCCGAGGCTCTCGACGGTGCGATCTGGCGGGACGACCACGTCTCCGTCGGCGAGACGCACGACGAGAACCCATTCGTGTGCCGACTCGAACGGAAGGGACAGGCGCTGCAATATATGGTCTGCTCGGCGCGCCTCGTCAGTTGATCGGAGCGTTCAGGAGTGCTGGACCCGAATGCAAGGCTCACGGAGAACATCAATCATGTACATGTCCGAAGGGACCTGCACCTCGACGCGGTCTGCACGCCGGAACGAGGGTGGCGCGCGAATGACGAGGTTGACGGGGATCGCGAGCGCCGACCCGGCCGGGCAAGTCGCAGCGAATGAAGTGCCAGCGGCGAGTCGGCGCATGTTTTCTGCAGCGGGTCCACCGGGAGGAGGCGCGGCGGCGCTCGGAGCTGATGGCGTATTGACAAGAATGCGAGAGGGTCTTCGCGTGATTGTCGACTGTTTCGCGGCATTATCGTCGACTGTATGCGCGCTCGTCGAGGATCAGACTCGCTACATGCTTGTGCTAGACAGGAAGGAGCGACGAGAAACGCACTCTGCTGCTCCGAAGCCCGCACGATGGCAAACTCGTGAAAGGAGAACGCCGCCAAGCTGCGAAGGCGATCGAGAGCTGTAGGCGCAAGAGCATCAGCCTTGTCCGCAGCGATCAAGAGCAGCGGAGCGAAGTCACTCACCTGGAAAGTCCTCGTCAACCTCGCCGTCGTCTTCGACAATCCTCAAGTTCCACTTGACGGTCTCCATCCCGTCCCTCGCCTGCGTTTCGTCAACTTGAAGTTTCACTCCCTCCCTCAATTCCTTGTCCTCCCAACATGCCCAAAGGCCGACCCCGATCACCTCTTCCACCGTCACATCCCGCTTGACCCCGATCTCGACCTTGTTCTTCTTCGAAGAACCGGCTCGGTCGACATGCGGGAAATACAGCGTCAACCTGACTGCGTCCGAAGCGCGAGAGACGCACGTCGCGTAGAGGCGGGAGAAAGGGTTGGCGTTTTGACCGGGACCGGACCCGCCGCGACCGTCGCTGCCGTTCTCGCCATCACCACCACCGCCATTGAGCATGACGCTCAACGCTGAACGCTTCCTCGTACCGCTCGGAGCGACGAGGTCTTTGCCCTTTGCAGCCGAAGACTCGAGTGCAGGACGACGTGCCGCGCGCGAAGCCGCAATATACTCGGAGCGGGGCGGAAACAGTTGCTCCCGTGGCGTACGTCGACCTCCTGCTCCCGCTCCAGGAGAAACGGCCGGTAGGGAAGCACTTGAGGCCGTCTCTCGGATCGTAGGCACAGGAGCAGAGTCTCTCGTCGAAGAAGGCAAGGCGATCGACTGCCGTTGCGAGTCTGCAGCAGGGCCATGATCGCGACCGGATGTTGATGACGGCGGCGGCACCGGCGGTCCAGCGGTCGCCGGACTGGCGGGTGCTTCGGCAGTCCGCGGGATTGCTGGAGTCGCCATCGGCGGGTTCGACGTCGTTGCCGCTGGTGGCACCAGGAGATGAGGAACGATCCCTCCTCGGATATTGACCCTCCTTCGTTCGCGGACTCGCAAACCCGGCGGAAGCTGAAACACCGGTGCCTCCGGCACTGATACCGGTACATGCGGTGGTGGTGATGGTGGTGCGAGCTGTGGCGTCGTTGTTGCTGAAGGGTGATTTCCGGCTGGGACGGCGATCGGAGCCAAGGCGACGGGCGAAGAGATGCCGCCTTCCTCGCTGCTGCTGACTGAACCGGCTTGACGTCCGGTGGACCCGGACCTCTCGCCTAGAAAGAGGCTCGCGCTCGAAGTCGAGACGGAAGAAGCTCCGGGTCCCACCGCCGCCGCAGCGACTCCGGGACCGCCGCCTTCTCGACTTTGGGACAACGTTCCGTACGGCGTCGAGACGTCCGAGTCGGTCAGACCGAGAGTCCCGCCTGCTGGACGGTCTCTTGCTGCGCTCGAGCGGCCGCCGACGAACGAAGACGAGTAACTCGACGAAGTGAGAAGCGTGTCTCTCGAGATGCGATGAGAGACGCCGCCATCGTCGCCTGCTCTGGTCCCGCGCTGCGCAGGGCCTATTCCTAGGTCGCCGTGTGAAACTGCTCGCGGCGCAGGAAAGGACGGACCGGGAGATGCCGCCACCGCCGCGGCCGCCATTTCAGCTTCGAACGCAGTCGGCGGCGTAGCGAGCTTGAGACCCACGCCCGCTCCTGCTCCTGTTCCTACTACCGCTTCCACTTCCGTCGTCGGTGAGCGCAGGAAGTCGGGACCCGAGGTCCGGACAAGGGGGATCGTCAGTGGCGACGGCCCTCGGATAGGTTGCTGCAGGGCGCGATCGCCGGCGGTTGCTGGCGTCTTGATCGGCGAGTGGACGACGACAGGTGGTGGGCCATCGATCGCACCTTGATATGGCTGATACGATGCTGGGGACACGGACGGAGCCGGATCTTCTGCAGCGGCGGCGCGGACGCCGTTCCGGGCTCGTTCTGGTGCGAGGGGACCGGACGTGACAATGGCCCCTCCCGCCGTTCTTCCCACGACCGTCTGCGTATACCCGAGCGGACCCGGACCGCCCGTGCGTCTCCGTCTCCTGGAAGTCGCTCCTGCCGTACTGCCGCCACCGTCGTCGTCCCCTCTGACCTGCTGCGAATGGGCAGCGAGACTGCCTCCCATCCTAGCGATTTGCAACGCGATCGGTGGACTCTTGCGCCCTCGAGCATAGGTTCGTAGTTCCGGGTACTGGTCCGGATCGGTTTCGGTTGAGAGGGCGAGGTAAGGCGATTGGGACGCGAGGTCTTGGGGTGCCGCGAACGAGATGAGATTGTGCGGGCTCCCTCCTGAGGTCGTTGACGCGTTCGCGAGTAAAGGAGCATGATTCGGGAGGACGTGGCGGATATAGGCGAGTTGGAACTGGTGCAACAGCAGGCTGTGGCACAGCGAGGGAGGGGGATGAGCGAGCGTCAGCGGGAGGTTCAAGGGGGATCGTACGGGGCGGCAGCGGCTGGACTCACTCCCTGTCTGTCAAGAGTGACATTGGTCCTCGCAGGTCTCGTAGCGTGTCGAGCGAGCTATAGAGTCCAGAAGGGGTTTGATCCAGAGAAACGGTCCGCCGAGTGGGGCCGCGAACGAGCGAGAGAGCGACTCGAGCAATCAGGCACTGCGCGACAAGCGTAGGACCCCGACGAGCAACGGCTGGGCTGCAGTGCCTTGGAGAGCTCCGCTCAGCTCGTGGCCGTGGTCCAGAGAGTCAAAGTCGCAAAAGTTGGAGAAACTCCGACGACGCGACGACGATTCACTCACTCTCTCGCGGTTCTATATCCACTCGGACTCGATTACGGGACACGCTTTCGAAGAACTAGAGCGCTCAAGGTCATCATGACCGCCGTCCCGCCGTGGAATACGTCGGCGAGCGCCGCGTATTCTCCGTTTGCGCCGTCTCCTCTGTCGGGACCCGCTCTCTCCTCGACCGCACAAGACTCTCCCGTTCGGACGCGTGCTCCTGAAGATCATGCCCACTGGTCGAGCGATCCAGCAATGCCTTCATCCCCGACGCCTCCGAGCAGGCCGACCGCTCGATCCGCCAGCTACAAATCGAGAACTTCGTCACGACGCGTCGCCTCTTCTTCTTCTTCTTCTTCCGCTGCTGCGTCTTCTCCGTTCCAAGCACTGTCGTCTTCGTCGCCGGTCAGAGCGAACAACGCCCTCGCGAACGAAACGCGTCGACTCGCTCAAGAAAACTCGCGACTCTCGCGCGCCCGGATCCTCAAACTACACCACCTCGCTTCCCGTTCGCCCTCTACTTCAGCCGACACGTCGACGATCCCGGACGGACCGGGTGGCTGGGTCGACGGAGAATGGGAAGAGTTTGACGAGGAAGAGTTGGCGAGGTTGGAGATCGAGGCGAGAAAGGCGAGGAGGGAGTACGAGTACCGGATGAGGCGCATGGCCGAGTTGGCGAGTGAGGAAGGAGCTTGGTTCGGACCCGATGAAGTCGATCAAGAGACTGCTGGTGGAATCGAGAGAGAGGAGGAGGAGCCGGGTGAGTTCCCAGCCAGCGAACGATAGATGCTCTGCGTCGGAACTGCAAGTAAAAGCCGCTAACGCTTCTCTTGCAACCCCTCTCTCGGGCAGAACCGCCCCCCGATATCCTATTCGACGAGACCGACCTCGAAGCTTTCGACCTCGGAGGCGAAGGGAATGACTCGCTCATGCTCGACGACGACCAAGACGACGACCATCACGACGCGCACGCTCCGCCTCTCGTCTCTCCAGATCCATATCCAGATCCAGATCCGCAGCAATGGCCGAGCGCTACCTCGTCCGCCTCTTCCTCGTCCAATGTGACCTTTGACAGTTCCCTCCTTTCGACTCCGTTCTGTCCCGCCTGCGGAGCGACCGACCGACCGCTCGCCGGGGACCCAGAGCGAGGCCTGTACTGCGCCGGTGGTGGTGCTGCTCGGTCGGGCGGAGGATGCGGCTGGGGGATCGGGATGGACGTTCTCCTCCCACTCAAGGAGTCGTTCCTTCATCATGGGTGAGTCCGGTGAGCGGGGACAAGAAGAGGAAATAACTCTACGGAAGCTGGGAGGAGGTGAGCGCTTTGTATTTCGTGAGCGCAAATGCTGACCTAGTCTACCGTTGACGCGGTTCGGGCACAGCTCGCCGCTCATGGGCCATGCGCCATTGTTGAGTTACACGCCGTTCACGGGGACAGTCATCTTGTGCTCCGAACCAAATTGCGATGAGCAGTACGGCGCCTGATCGACAAAGTGGCAACAGACGACGCGGCTCACCCCACCATCCATTGGTCGTTCACACTCATCTCGTCCCGTCGCGAAAGCGCTCTTGCGGTACTTCTCCTCCTGCGCTTGGTACTTTGTGCTTCTCCCCATGTTGTCGTAACAGATTTTTCAACGTGTTCCTCCTCCGAGCGGCCTCGCTCGCGCACTGTACGGGTCATATTACCTACCTCCTTCGGCCGAGGCGAGGCGCGTCCGAGAATCTCCCGAGCAGCCCTTGGGAAGCGTGAGAAGCGAACCCGCAGGCTGGCATCGACAGTTTGATCTCCGCTAGCGGCGGCGAGACATGCTTTCATAGGCGACATGCCCAACACATCGAGCGACGAACGCTCTCCGTACAAGTACAGAGGCAGAGCGAGGCGGTGGGCCGTGCCGAAGTGGGAAGGACTCGTACTCTAGGCGGATTGTGTCCCATCAGACAGTAGATTGCCCACCGAGGCTGATAGTGCAAGCGGGGAGCACAGGCAGCGGAAGTGCGGAAAGCATGCGATCTCTCGATTCGTGTTCGAAGCAGGGGCTGATGTGCATGTCCGAGCGAGAAAGCAGGAGTAGCCGAGGACGGTGAAAGGTAGCGCGGCTGGACATACGAGCGCAACGCCGTACCCGTAAGGTCTCACGCGAGCTCGGTTGCAAAGAGTACGAGCTCGACTATTCAGAGCAAGCATACGACGACCCAGGCGGACGAAGCGGATGCTCCGTCGAAAGGTGGGTTCTGATGCTAGGGAGCCAACCCCCTGACGGCGGTGAAATGAAGCGCCGCTCAGTCGCCTCGCTTGAGTGAATCCTTTAAAAGTAGAGGTGTGTACGTTGCGCCTGCCCGGGTAGAAGATGGCGAGACGGCGGGTGAACAGTTGCCGTCCAACCCAGACTGGACTTTGGAGGTCCGCCGCGCCTCCCGCTCCCTTCGCCTTCCCTGTATCCCACGCCGCGCAGGACCCGTCAAGATGAAGTTGGTCAGGTACGTTACAGCTTTGAATCTCCCACTAGGCTGTGACGAGCAGCGGCAAGAAGATCTCGTTGTTGCGCGTTCTTCGCTCCACCTCCCGACGTTATTTCGGTCAACGACCTGCGGCTACTGCAACCACGACGGCGACTCTGCCAAGAGGCGCGGTCTTTATGCGAGGCACCAATTCATCGAGGCGGAGTATCGCTCACTTGCCGAGCGGTATAGACTCGACTTGCAGTCGACCTCGTTCGCGCGTGAGGCGGTGTCCGACATTTTGCGTTCATTCGCAGCGGTCAGCCGGTCCTACGGGAGCCCAGCAGACGACACACCACGCTTAGTCAAGATACATTGAAATGCTGACCCTCGCTCGTCCCTCCTTCGCGACTTCCTCGCTCCGTCTCGCTGCTGCTGCTGCTCGTCAACAGGTTCTTGGTGAGCCCCGCACTTTGCTGTCTTCCCGCTCCAAGTCGGCTAGTCCGGCTGGTCTGTACTGAGACGATATCGCCCCGCAGATGAAGCTCAACAACGAGACGGTGACGATCGAGTTGAAGAACGGAACGACCGTGAACGGAACCATTACGGGTGCGCTTTTCTCCCCGACACGACGCGCGCGGGCTTGCGCTGCTGATGTCGAGGAAAGAATGCTGATAACCCGCCATGCTCCTCTTGCTACTCACTCGCGATACTGCTCCTGTGCTCACTCTCGACCTGGAATCGCCTCTCCCGAATCGGTCCCGACCAAACTCCTCCCGCTTCCCGCCGCCGACTACTCGCGCCCTCGTGTCCTCCCTTGCAGGCGTCGACCCTTCGATGAACACGCACCTGAAAAAAGTCAAGATGACGGTCCGGGGTCGCGAACCGCAAGCGCTCGACTCGCTCGCGATCCGCGGCAACAACGTCCGGTACTTTATCCTGCCCGACTCGTTGCCGCTCGACACGCTCCTGATTGACGACGCGCCGAAACCCAAGAAGAAGCGTGATGTGCGTAGGCCGAGGCCGCCTTCCTCGTGAGACGATGGCGCAAGAGAGGAACCAGTGCTGACTTCTTTCTGGGTTCGTGGTTGTGCAGGGCGCAGGACCGAGGGGTGGACGTGGAGCTCGGGGCAACGACCGGGGCGGACGTGCGCGCGGACGAGGACGGGGCGGTCGCGGTCGAGGCATCTAAGAGGAGCGTCATTTTCGTTTATGGTGCATCTGCTGCGGATCGACGCAGGGTTACGCCCAATCCGGATACCCCTCCCCCTCCCTCTCTTTCCCTTGTCTCTGTGCTTCCTTGTCTTTCTTGCATTTGTACATTAACCCAACACAAGTGCACTTCGAGAAGAGAGAGACAGAAAGTGGGATGACGATGTGCACTTTCATGACCCTCGCGTGGTTGGTCGCGAGACGGGCAGCAGATCGCCGCCACTCGAAACCCCTTACAGCTCTTTACGCCGACTGTCACCGTACGCGACTCGGTGCTTACAGTCACACCTCAGCTAGTCTAGCAGCCTCGTCTCTCGAATTTGCCACCCGGCATCTCGTGCACGCGACTCGCCGACTCGTTCCGTTTCGCTCAGGTCATCCCAGCCCCTCCCGTCTCCCTCCTTTCGTCCCACAGCCTCACGCGCTGCCAGTCCGCCTACTCGAGACCACAACACCCACTACGAAGCCATGAGTGACGCCGAGTTGGAGCTGTCGAGCGACTATGATGACGAGGAAGAGTACGACTTTGACGATGACACGGGCATGGACGGTCAGTTCCCTGACTCTCTCCCTCACGCGCTTGAATGCCCAAACCCGAGGGACAGCTATACTTGTGCTGGCTGTTGCATCTTGGAGGAGCGAGCTGACGCGCATGCTTCGTGCCGATGGAGCAGACCTGACTTCGGAAGCCGGTTCCGTCTCCGACTCTGGCTTCTCACCTTTCGGCACCTCAACTCCCGCCTCGACTTCGCTCGGCCAAAACGGTACCGGTACCCTCATGTCCGCCTCGTCCGCCGCCAAGGGGAAAGGTCGCGCGTCGATGGGAGGAGGAGGAGCAGGAGGAGGAGGCGGCAACGGCGACGATCTGTACGGTCAAGTCGAGTACCGGCCTTGGAACTTGGCGCAGCTCGAAGAGGAGCAGAGGAGACAGGTCGCATATGTCGAAGACATGCTCAAACTCAAGGTCAGTCACGCTACGAGAGCTCCATGGTGTCTCGCGGTGGTCCGCTTGGCCGAGCGAGTTTCCGGCCAACTCGAGATTTGCCAGTCCTCGCACCTGTTTTCTGACTCTTACTACTCATCGCAACAGCCCGAATCAGCCGCCGTCCTCCTGCGCTACTTTGCCTGGAAGAAGGAGAAGCTCGTCGAGACGTACATGGAGGACGCCGAAGCGACGCTCGCCCGCGCCGGGATCCACGAAGGCGGCGCGCAACCGCGGCTGAAACGCGTCAGGGGGTTCACGTGCGAGGTGTGCTACACGGACGAGACGCAGGAGACGCTCGCGCTCAGTTGCGACCACCGATGTGAGTTCTCGCTCTCGGGCAAATGTTGCGGCGCTTCTGGGGCGGGGCTTGCGTTCTCCTCGAAACGCTGCTAGTCAAGTAGCTCTTCTGCGAGACTGACAGGAGACCTTGACTTCGCGCAGACTGCCGAGACTGCTACTCGCACTACTTGACGAGCAAGATCGCCGAGGAGGGCGAGTCGAGGCGGATCGAGTGCATGGCCAAAGACTGCAACGTCATTGTCGACGAGCGGACCGTCGAACTCGTCGTCGAGCCGCCTGTCCTGCAACGGTGCGTCCCTTTGGCCCTGACGTGTCGGCCTTTCGCGGGCAGGCAGAAACAACCTCCGATGCTGACTACATCTCCGGTGTGCTGGACGCACAGCTACCGGACGCTCCTCAACCGAACCTACGTCGACGATAACCCGCGCATGAAGTGGTGTCCCGCCCCGAACTGCGAGTACGCGATCGAATGCGCCGTCGCCGCTCGGTCTCTCGACGTCACGGTCCCGACCGTCCAGTGCGCTTGCGGTCACATCTTTTGCTTCGGATGCACGCTCGACGGCGATCACCGGCCGTGCTGCTGCCCGATCGTCAGGAGGTGGTTGCAGAAATGCAAGGACGACTCGGAGACGAGCAATTGGATCTCGGCAAACACGAAGGAGTGCACAAAGTGCCACTCGACGATCGAGAAGAACGGCGGGTGCAACGTGAGTTCCGTTCGGCTTTCTACGTCTCTCGTGTTTGCTTCTTGCGCCGCCCTTGTACGGAGCGGGATAGGAGGCATATACGGAGAGGTCGTCAATCGCTGACGGACGTTGCTTCTCACCTCACAGCACATGACGTGCAAGAAGTGCAAGTGGGAATTCTGCTGGGTCTGTATGGGCCCGTGGAGCGAGCACGGCACGTCGTGGTACAACTGCTCGCGGTACGAGGAGAAGGCCGACACGAGCAAGGACGCGCAGAGCAAGAGTCGCGCGCAGCTCGAGCGGTATTTGCACGTGAGTTTGCCTACGTACCTTTCCGTTGCTTCGCCTCGCTCGACCGTGCCGAGGCGAAGCATCCACAGTGAGGTCTATGCACTGACTTCGTGCTGCCCTCTTTACAGTACTACAACCGGTTCGCGAACCACGAGCAGTCGATCAAGCTCGAAACCGACCTGTACGCGCGGACCGAGAAGAAGATGGACGAGTTGCAGGAGCAGTCGACGCTGTCGTGGATCGAGGTCCAGTTCCTCGCCAAGGCGGTCGAGACGCTCGGGCGCGTCCGGACGGTCCTCAAGTGGACGTACGCGATGGCGTTCTACCTCGAGAAGAACAACCAGACCCAGATGTTTGAGGACAACCAGAAGTGAGCCGTGTTCGATCGGGCTTACTCGTTCACGTCGTCGAAAGCTGACGTTTGTGCCGTGTCGCGCCCGCAGCGATCTCGAGCAAGCCGTCGAATCGCTTTCCGAGCTGCTCGAGCGCCCGCTCGAGGAGGACAAGATTGCCGAACTCCGCCAGCAGACGACCGACAAGACGGTCTACGTCGCCAAGCGGTGCAAGATCTTGCTCGACGACACGCTCCGCGGATACGAAGAGGACCGCTGGATCTGGCAGGAGCCGATCCGCCTCTGAGCATGACGCTTCAATCGGCGGCGCCCGCGCGTAAGCATATATACACTCTCATCAATCACCTCGTTTCTCCTCCTCTCTACACGTCATTCCAGCGCATCTCTTCGCATCTTTACACCGCCCTTCGCCTTCCCGCTTTGCGCCACCTCGTTTTTGTGTATCCTTTCTCTCCCTCCTTATTCTTTCAATCCGCACCTTTCTCTCTCTCTCTCTCTCGGTTTCTCTCGTCTAGCGTGCTCTCGCATTGTTGCCAATCAATCTCGTTCTACTCGTCTGGTCGATCTGGGAAGCCGGAGACCATTTTCTGAAGAGGCGCGTGCCGGGCGAACCGCTGCCGAATCGAGACCTTCTCCGCCTCGGGCACCGCGTCAAACTCTTCCGTGTCTAGCGAATTGAGCACGACGGCCATCGCATCTCGCCTCCATGGGCCGGGCGCGATCGGGATCTTGCGCGTCTGGATCGCTCGACTGACGGTATAAATCGCGAGGAGGCGATGTTTCACCAGACTTGAGAACCGATGCAGACCCGCGTCGGGACCGAGGAGGTCGAGCGACGTCATGGTCGCGAGGTGGAAAGAGGTCGAACGGATCGCGCGGGTTTGTTGGCGAATGTCGTTGAATCGCTGCATCTCGAACAGGCGGACTTGACCGAGGAGGTACTGGTGCGTTTGGAGAGACATCCCGTGCTTCTGTTCGTTATGCTCCTCTTGCAGTACGCGGAACATGCGCTGTGAAGTCGGGTTGTCAGCCGCTGTTGACGTGCCTGCAGCCAGAACGGGAACGCACGGGTAACGACTCCTCCGGCAATCCGGCATCCTGCTTGAGGCACTGCGCGAGCGACGGGAAGGTAGGGTAGTCCGGGTCGTTGACTCTGTAGTGCACGTTCGCTTCGGCGTCGTCCGCTTCGTCCTTCGAGAGGACAGGCCACAGGAACGGGTTCGCCCGCGCACCGCAGCACTTCTTATGCGTTGACCAGGCCTGCAATGACAGATGCTTATACGTCATCAGCTAGCGAACGCGCGGATCTCGGGAAACCAGAGGGAGAGGCAGGGAATGGGCAGACGACTTGCGATTTTCTGATGCCCCGGACCGCACCATCCCAAGTTGATCCCGGCTCGCTTACAAGTCGAGCAAGTGTTTCTCGTCGCGACTCCGCAGACGAGGCAGTGGATCGCCGGCTGTTCTGCCATTTCCGTCGTCGGCAGCCGAGTGGGGGGCGAGATTGAGAAGGCGGTCGATTTGCAAGCGTTACAGCGAGGCCGGGCAGCTGAATCGGTTCAGAGAGCGTCTTCTGAGTTTATCGGTCGCGTCCACAACAACTTTGCAGCGCAAGAGGCAGTTTGTAGCGAGCAAGAGAGGCCATTCTCGCATTGCACCGCCGGCATCTGTGCGCAGGTCTCTCTCCTCCGCAACCAGTTCTACTGTCTTGAATTGGTGCGCAGCGCCACATCTTGGTACTAAAGACACGTCTGACGCGGCCGAGCCTACAGTTGCCCGTTCCACGAGCTGCGAACGCCAGGTTCCGTGAACCGGTCCAGCCCAGCAGCATGTCAGCGCCAGCCTCTTCCAGTCAGTCGACAGTGAAATGCCTGGCATGCGGTGCAGATTGCACAAACATATGCGTCGCTTGCTCGAGGGCCGGCGTACGGCTAGGATTTTGCAGCCCCGACCACCAAAGACTGGTGCGCTCATCGCGTTTCCTTCTTTCTTTCCTCCCTCGTCCCCTCTCTTTTTCACCCTCGCTGAGATTCCCCCGCGAGACAGCTCTGGAAGTACCACAAGCGTGTGTGTGGCTCGAATGCCAACCCATTCCTGTGGCCACCTTTGAGTGCCGAAGAGGCGCGCGAAGCGAAAGCAACGCGAGACGTCCCCGCCAACCTCCTCACTCGAGGGACAACGAAAGGCCTATACTCGTACCTACGAGGGCGATACACCTACGAATCCGAGGAACACCTCGAGGTGAGCCGTTTCGTGAGCTGCCGAATCGCGCTGCAACGGGCACGACACCTAATCCTCCGGAAAAAATCCAGAACTGCATTGACTTGCTGTCGATTGATGCTGGCGACGACGCGGACGACTTTCGAAAACAGCCGACGAACCAGTTCCTGATCGGCGAGATCCGGTATCACAACTTGGTGCGGAAAGCTGGCGCCTACTCTCCCCTCGACAAACAGACCGACGTATGGATCGTCACGACCGAACTCTCCCGCGGACTCTTCACGCAACTGATTCCGTACGACGACAAGGACGTCGTTCTGGTTCGACATCACCTGCTCGCATATGCGACAATCTGCATGTTGGCGCGAACGGGCAAACTCGCCGCGTTTCCCGGCTCGGAGCGATGGACCCGGCGGGTCCTGGACAACCTCCTCGCATTACTACAAACAGTGAAGCTTGAGGGGCTGCGACCGGTTGACCGGCCATTGATCCTCAGGAATATCCCTCTGTATCGTATCTCCCTCGAAGCTCTAGGCGGGTTCTAGTCTCCACTGTATACCGGCGTACGCATACTTGTCCTCACAAACTCGCTTCATCAAATGCTCCTCCCTCGGCAATGGGCAGCGCATTGCGAGGAAAGATCGCAAAAGACAATCATCGTCTATCGCAGAGCGTCATCTAGTCTACATCGT
Organism: Rhodotorula glutinis; assembly: GCA_037974285.1. Classification (NCBI taxonomy): domain Eukaryota; kingdom Fungi; phylum Basidiomycota; class Microbotryomycetes; order Sporidiobolales; family Sporidiobolaceae; genus Rhodotorula; species Rhodotorula glutinis. The sequence continues at coordinate 1,042,425 of JBBPFV010000009.1, read as the reverse complement.
CGTTGGCGCCGCTCGCCGTAGCCTCTTCAGCCGGCACAGCCGCCTGAGGCTCCAACTCCGTTCCGTCATCCGTCTCGAGCGTAAAAGAAACGACAAAGTACGACTCGCCCGTCCCCCGCTTCTGACAACTGAACACGACCGGTTCGCCGTTCCAGTACTTTGCGAGGCTAAACGACAGCCCTCCGGGCAACGACACGCTCAACGAGTCAAAGTTGAGGAAACCGTGTGAAAAGTCGCCGCGGATGAGGTGGGAAGGGCCGAAGTGGGTGGCGGAACGGTGAGGCGCTTTGGTGAAATAGGATCGGCGCGCAGCGGGTTGGTCCTTGAGCGCGGCTGCATCTCCTGAGGGGACAATCGGAGAGACGTCTTCTGGGAACGTATCGGGAACGAAGGTGGATGACGATGCGTCGCTCGAGGCGACTTCCTTCGCCGAGAGGTATTGCAGCGTTGCGAAAAGGGGAGACTGCAATACGACTCGATGTCATCAGCGACTCTCTCAGCGATCGTACCTACTCAATTCGGACTCACGAGTGCCCACGGCTTGTCGGCATAAAGGTCGCAATCCATCGACGGGTCGACATACTTCATGAACCGGAGCGCGGCGCTTGTGCCGTACTGCTCGGCGTCTATTGTCAGCTTAACTGGTCCTCGCATTCCGTCCTATAGTACGTACTGGAAGGTACTGTAATGGGCAGGAAGCCGTCAGTCTGGTGGATCCCGCGCATCAAGGAGAAACGGCGGCTTCAACGTACCGACTTGATCGGCTTTTCCCACGTGTTGCCAAAGAGCTGCACCGCAGACGACACCCTCATCAGCACTCTACAGTCCATGGAGAATGAAAAGCGTGTCGAAAAACCGGACTCACGACCTCGTCCGCCGTCACTTCCTCCTTGAACTTCCCTTCAAAGCTAATACTCCAAGTCGTCCCGTCCTCCATGAACGGCTGTTCCGGTTCCCGTGCATACTTACCTTCTTGTGCCTTTGGTCCGCGGTAGTCCTTCAATCGAACGGCGATCGAGCCAGAGAAGTGCGGGCCGTCGATGGGCAGCGAGGATCGGTTGACGTCGACTTGAGTAAGCTTGTCGAGGGAAGGTCCCGCTCGGCAGACAATCCGCGGAGCAGTGGTCATAGTCACGTCGACAGCGGCAGACAGGTGCGACCGTAGAGCAGAGCGTATACTTTGACTTTGGACGATCTCACGATGACGCTGCTCGTCGAAGAAAAGAACAGGGGGCAACTCGATCGCAAACACGTGAAAGTCGCGTACGAGAGAGGTAAAGCGATTTCACGGACGAGAGAGAAAGGAAGCATCTATAGACGGTACGCGGGCAAAAGAGGATCGGAGCCGAGAGAGAAAAAGGGTCGGAGCACAAACGACCCGGCAGTGGCTAGGTGAAAGGCTCGGCGAGCTTTACTTCTTCTCCGAAGTCGCCGCGTCGACCTTGTCCTCGGCCTTGTCCTTGACGTCCTCGGCCGTCTGCGCCGACTCGTCCTTCTTCTTGAGGAGGTAGTGCTGGATCTGCTCAATGATGGGGCCGAGCTTTTCCTGCGAGTAGGCGAGGACGTTCGACGCCTTGGTGCCGAGCGGGATGTCTGCACGTACCGACCGCTCGTCAGTCCTACAAGCGCGAATACAACGTGGAACCGTGGGCAGAGTGTCCGGACTGCTCCGGGATGTGAATTAAGCACGACAGGACTGACCGGTGCGCGTGATCTCCTTCTTGATGTGCTCGCTCGCCTCGTACATGCCGTCGAGATAAGGCTTGGCGGTCTGCTGAGCGTGCGAGGGCTGTACGTTTTCCATGGGAGTCGGAACCGAACGATCGTTAGCATCGGCAGTTCTCCAGGCGGAGGAAGCGGTGAGTCTCAAACGTACGATAGTCTGAACCGACTTGACGAGCGAGTCGACCTCGGCGAGGATCGAGTCGAGCGTGTGCTTGAGCGACTCTTGGTCTTGGGGGACTGTGCATTGTTTCTCCTTCGGCATCAGTCGCAGTGTCTTCGGGTGGAACGCGCCAGCGAAAGAAACGTTTCGGCGAAAGACGCACTCTGCTTCTTCAGGCGCTCCTGCAAGGCCGAGAGCTGCGACTGGCTCTGCTGAATACGCTGATGGACTTGCTCGGTGACGGGAGAGATGCACTGTGCCAGGGCAGATTCTGACAGTCAGCTACACAAGCCCTTGTACTCGCGTCATCGGGCGGACAAGCTCGGACGCGGGTTTCAGACACCTAGAGCAACTTGACTGACCTGCTGCAACCCTTCCTTGAGGTCGTTGGCGCGTCCGTAAGCCTTGTCGGCCGGCTGCCTCGCGAGGCCGAGCAGCTCTCCCGTCTGCATCTTGACCTGCGGGACGTATTTCTCGACAACGTCGAGCGCCGAGTTGGCGTATCCATCCGCCGTCTCGAGCGGGAGACGCTTCTGCAAGGGTTCGAGGCGGTGCAGGATCGCGAGCGAGAGGGCGAGGGTGCGCGAGTAGAGCGAGTTGAGGTACGGGCGGCGCTCGACAAAGTCATGCGCGGTCGAAAGCGTGTCCTTGACGAGCGGGTAGTCGGTAACCTGTGCATCAACAGCGTATATGTCAGTCGAGCACGCCCATCACAAGACTCTCGTCCTTTGCGCAGGGGCGAGGACGCTGGGGCCTCCGGCAAGGGAAACCGAGGGCTCAACGAGGCTCGACTGACCCTTTGCAACGCTGTGTCGTGCCCAGCGACACCTGCCTTCTCCGACGGGGCGTGAGAGTCGCCGTTGACTGCTTGAATACTCATGGCGAGGGCGTGCGAGGTGTAGTGGGCGAGAGATAAGGGTCAGGGTCAAGCTGCGGGTACGAAACCGGCCGTGACGCGAGGGTCGGTGCACCAAAAGTCAGCGGCGGGTTCTGCACGCATTACGCACACTCGTAGTGAGGGCCAAAGAGCAGCTTCAGCCTGTACGCACCTCTTGGAATGAGCTGTGAGGTGAGTAAGAGGGAGCCAAGGGAGCGAGAGTCGCCGGTTCAAGTTGCGCGTGAAATGGACGCCGCATACACTCACTTTGCCTCATTCCTTCTCGCCGCTTCTCTCCGTCTCGCGCCCTCTCCTCAGGCTCGGATCACACTTGCGCACGCTTGCGAAGAGTCAGCTTGCAAGATGACAAAGATACACCTGCCGACCGAGATCAAGCTCGCCATAGCCGAATCTTTGGCTGCCTCTAGCAATCCCAGCTCGCTTGTACCGATATCACTCGCCAGCCGCGAGTGGGAACGCTGCGTAACGCCGCTGATCTGGTCGGTGAGTAGTGAGCAGAGCCGAGTCCAGCCGGGCGGGCGGGCGGGCTGACCGGGGTTTGCCCGCAGAACATCACCATGCGACTCGGCCCGGCGGAAAAGGTCAAGCAGTACGGCAACTATAGGCTCGGCCGTCTCAACGCCGACATCACTCGGCGCTGGATTCCTCGTCACCTTGCGCAGATCAAGAGCGTCTCGATCCGGAGCACCGCCTGCCCTGCCCACTACGAGTTGAACCTCCTCGAAGAGCTTTTGCCGCTCTTGCCACCGATCCACGACATCGTCACCGAGCTCGACGACGAGAACTTTGCCATGTACCGCGACGAGCTGTTGCCGCGCTACATCGCTCTTTTGTCGACGTGCGCGTTCGAGGTCAAAAGCTTGTCGGTCAAGCTCAGCGAGACGCCCGCCGATGTTTATCTTGCCACCTTACTCGGCGCTGCAATCGTGTGCACCGAGCTCAAGCTCGACCTCAGCAGCTACACCGGGGCCGAAGAGATCCTCAGGCTGGCGGTACAGCTGCCGCAACTCAAACATCTCACGATCGAGCTCCGAGCCGTCGACTGCGCCTTACCGGTCGGACCTTGGGATCTGACCAGCCTTTCTGTGAGGTTCCGCCAGTCCGGCAGTCTCACAATGACGGAGAGCGTACGTGAGCTGCTCTTCAGCCAGTCGCGAAGCCTCCAACACCTTTCCCTCGAGTGTGCCCGCCACGTGCCTCAAACGCCTGAGGAGGTCTTCGTCTCGCTATTTAGGAGGGTTCTGATCGAACCACCTATTCAAGCCGATGTCGAGTTCGCTCGTCTTGAAAGTGTGTACATGAATCTCGACGCTGTGGCGACGTTCATTTCGGCAGCGACAAACGCCAAGCAATGTCCGTTTCTCAAGAAGGTGTCCCTGAGGGTTTCATACGACGAATACCACAGCGAAGGCCTACACGAGTACCTTGAGGTTGTCCTTGCCTTCGTCAAGGACGTATCCGCTCATCAGCCGCTGCGTCTCGACTTGGCGCTTGAGAACATCTTGCCAGCCTGGGCGTTACGTGTGCGGAGCGAGCTCCGCAATTACTGCCGCAAGCAAGGCGTCGAGCCTGTGTTTTCGTGAGATGTGCGACTCGAGCTTGGGGGGATTGCTTGGAGACCATCTGTAGTATTTCTTGGAGAACGTCAAGCTTTGCTCTCATTGCAAGGCTTAGCTCGTGACCACTAGCGTGCTGGGCTCTCAAGAATCGTAGAAGCACGGCCGCCGCTCCAGCTCACCCGATTGAAAGCCGCTCCCCGACCGAGACGACCTTCTCGCGCAGGATTGCCGGGTACAGGACCAGCTCGGCGAGCGCTGGCAAGTCCTCCGTATCGAGGAGCTCGATCGTGATGCGAGGCTGCCGGTACACTGTCAGACTGAGACTAGGACACGAAGGCCGATGAGACCGGCGAAGACCGAAGAACTCACTGCCCCTTTCAACCCTTGCTCCTTCGCCACCTCCTTGACAACCTTGAAGAGCCTCTCGCCCAGCTTCTGCTTGATCACACCGACCGACTTGCCCTCGAGTGCCTTCATGAAAGCGCGCGATTCTTCGATTTCGGCCCTGGGCGGGACGGGAAGGGAGAAGCACTGGATGAGAGCGGGAAGGATCGACACGATGTCGGCGCATGACCAGGTCGCGAGGTCGACGAGACTGTCTGGAAGGGGTCTCGTCGGCTCGGCAGCGAGATCAGGGGCGGTCACTGCAAGATGCCACCTCGTCAGTCCTCGAGCCTACTGTGTGTGCTAACGGCTTGAGCCTCACGTTCGGTCTCGCTTCTGCCGCCTGCAGTGTGTCCAAATTCGATCGAAGGGCCCTCGCTTGTCTCGCCTCGGTCGGCTGCGAGAACGGCGAGAGCGTCATGCACCTTGAGCTTGAGGACGTCCGGATTAAAGAGGCATTTTGCCCGTTCCTTTTTCGGCAGCTGCTCGACTCATTCGCCGTCAGAGATTGATCCTAGCTGAGTAGTCCAGCCATCATCGGCCACTCACGCCGAGGAGCAGGTCGAGGACTTCTTCGCGAACTTTCGCGTCGTGGACGTGCTCTGCTATACCTTCCGCCAGCCGATCCCGCTCCGACTTGACTTGTACTGTTGGCTCCTGCTTTTTACAGATGTCAGAGGAGGCAGCATTCGATCACGATGCACGGACAGACGCACAGAGGCGATGGCTGAGCTCGCGCGCTCCGAACTCGGAGATGAGCGATCCGGCTGTTGTCACTCGCGCTCTATCAGTAACCGCGCGGTGCATCGCTTTGCAGAACGGAGCGACTCACCCCGGTGGTGAGCTTCCTCATCGCCGATTCCAAAGCTGACACCTCCAGCGCCGTTTCCAGTCCGCGTGCTCCCTCTTGCATCAACGCACCGCTCGATTCTTCAGGCGGCGTCGGCGCCCACTTTGACACCTTTCGTGGCTGCGCACGAGCTGCGGACGCGCTCGACGGGCCGGACGAGCCCGACGCCGACGCGATACCGAGCGAAAGTCCCGCTTGTTTGAAGGGCGAAGGCGTCTCCGCTGTGGCAGCACTAGTCAGGTACCCGTGACCCCTTATGGGCGTCGCAATCGAGTTACTCTCCGACGACGAAGGCTGCCTCGGCGGAGGTCCGGATACGCGAGCCTTGTGCTTGAGGGCGGCGCGATTTGGATCGTACACCTGCACAGCGATCGTCTGTCCCTGGACCTCGAGGAAATGAAGCGATTCCTCGCTTCGGTAGCGTAACGCTCCTCATAAAAGGTCACGAGCGCTTGACCCTTGAACACTGGGGACCCGGGGCCGTCACGCGAAGGGGCGAAGAGCAAGACGGCTGAAAAGACGGGACCGAACGGCCGGACGAGGTCAAACAGCTCGGAAGGGGTGAAAGGTTTCGGGAGCTGCTTGAGTATGAGCGTTTGAGCGAGCGGACGCGGGTCCGAAGCAGGGTCGGGCGAGAAGGAGAGGATGAGCGAGCCGGGATGGTTATCGATCCGCTGGTGTTTGCAGGTCGCGTACGCCCTTTCGGCGCGGTCGAGCGTTTCGAACTCGACCACTCCGGTCAAAGGGGCGGAGGCTGATCGCGACAAGAACGTATGTCAGGCGAAAACGCGCAAGTGCCTCGCAACCGGAGCGCGACTCACGATTGAGAGGATCTCGGTCGAGCTTGAGCCTGAGCCTGAGGCAATCCCTCAGTACCTGAACGATCTCGCCATCTTTAACGTCTCCCGGGAGTCCTGAGATGTACAGCTCGGGTTTCGTCAAGTACGGATTCGGGGGCGGCAGCAGCGTCGGTGCCGGCTGGGTTGCCCTGCGCGACCACGAATGGCACGGATCAGCGAGGTCGACCGGGAACAAAGCGGAAACCTCCGTAGTCAACTCACATGGTACGAGTGCGGCTACTAGAGGGCTACTAGAGACAGGCGTGGGAGTCGCGAACGGAAGGAGGGGGAGCGAGCTCGCGTGGCGTCGCGTTCGGAGCAAGAGGTGCGAGCGCCCCGTTGTCATTCGACTCCGCAGCTTCACGTTAGCTATCTCACCTTGCATCGACATCCAGTATATACGCAAACACGGCAGATAGTGTCGAGCCAGGATCTGCCGAGAGGTGCTACCTGCTTCTCTCGCTCGAGCAGAAGCAAAGAGGTAGGAAGGGGCAAGACAATGGTGTCTTGACCTGCCCTGCCCGAGCCGCTTCTGTGCACTACGCCCCTCCGCTTGCTTCCTCTTCGTCCTGTCTCCGCATCTCTTCCATCAACCGCTCCCGTTCCCGTTCCCGCTGCCGCAATTTGGCCAAGATTGCCTCTTCGTCCGACGCGGCCGGTGGCGGTTTCTGCAAGCAGCCGGTTCGCACGGATGATTAGTACGAGCCAATGTCGAAATTAGAGACACAAAGTGAACTCACAGGTACTGCTGCCGCTGGTGCTGGCGAAGGCGCAGAAGCGGGAGTCTCTGCCGCGCCGTTGCTGCCCGCTGCGCTCGTCGGCGTCCGTCCCGCATCACCACCTAGAGCAGCCGGAGGCGATCCCGCCGCCCAATCGACTTCGAAACCCTTCCATAGCCCCTCCGGGTCCGCCTGCTTGCCCTTGATGGCGCGATTCGCCGCCGAGAGCGATTTGAATGCGACGACGCCCGAACCAAACTTGCCCTTGCTCGGGTTCGTGAGCGTCTTGCTCGAGAGGACGGCCGAATCGATGTCTGGGTCGAGAGGGGCCAGTGCGGTTCGGAAAAAAGTCGAGACGGCGGCGGGCGAGTCGAGCGCCGGGTGGACCGATTTGAGCCATTTCACTTTGAGCGTCTTGTCGAGCGGTCCGAGTCCGACGACGCCCGCCGGTCCGTTCATGGTCGCTGCTGGGTCACTTCGACGTTGCGCCTCGGCAGCCGCAGCTCGTTCCGCCTCCTCTGCCCGTCTCTGCGCCTCGACTCCCGCGGTGGCCTGACTCGCCCTCATTTCGCGCATCCGCCTCCCTTCCTCCTTGAGCCGTTCCAGCTCTTGCTTCCTTCTCGTCGCTTCGGTCGCCTCGCCCGCTTTCTGCTTCTTGAATTCGCGTTCTCGGAGTTCGAGGTCTTCGGCGAGTGCGCGCCGCTTGTTGTCGAGCGCGGCGAACCGTTGCTTCCGAGCGTTGCGGGCCGTCAGGAGTGCGTCGAACGAAGCGCGTTTAGTCGGATCGGAGAGGGTATCGGCTGCGATCGACAGTTCGTGAAACAGGGCCGCCGCTTGCGGGTCATCCGGGTTCTGTGACGCAGTGTCGCATGTCAGCCTCCCGGTCTTGCGACTCGAGCCGGACGGGGGAGTAGAAAGGACTCACTCGATCAGGATGGACTTTGAGGGATTTCTGGCGGTACGCTTTCCTGATCTCTGCGCTCGTCGCCGTCTGTTCGATGCCGAGGAGGGCGTAATAGTCGACATCCTCGGTGGCCATCCTATTTGTGGCGACTGTCTTCGAGGGACGCTCTCGCAGGAGTCGTTCTCGGGGGCTTGGGAGGCTTTACAGAGCGGCCGAGCGAGGGTGAATCCCAGTTGAGGCTGCCGAGTGCGTGTTGAGCGAAACGGAGAAGAGCAAGAGGCAAGCGGCCACCTAGTCGAGCTGAAGCCAGAGGGGCCCTGCAGCCGCACGAGAGCTCTATTGAGTCGGTCTGGTCTGCAGTGGTTCCGAGGTGCAGGACAGTCGCAGAGAGTGATCGCTGGCGATGGACTTTGCCGTCTGATGAAACCCGTCCGGGTCGAGTCCTTACCCTTCTCCTGCTCCCCTTACGCATTACAGACTGGAAGCCATGCTGAATCGTACTCTCGTTCGTGCTGCTACCACCGTCGCTCGGGCTGCCGTCCGACCTGCAGCTCGCTTGCCCGCCCGGGTATCGGTCGTGCCGTCCCTCCGAACTTTTGCAACTTCATTCCCTCGCTTCGAACCCAGTCAGTCTCCCTGAGCCACTCGTGAATTACACCCAGGCTGAACTGACTTGCGCGATGCACGAACGGAAACAGCCGCGCTGAGCACAAAGTTGGGCGAGGAACTCCAGTTTGAGAGGGACAACGCCGACAACGCTGCCGAACCCGACTTTCTCGCCGCGTTCAAGGCAGAAGGCGTCTGGCAGGTACGCACACGCTGCTCTGGATACGGGCGGGGTCGCCAGAGCTGACCGAGCGCTGTCGCAGGTTGTGGACGCGGAAGGCTCGGACGAGATCATCCTCACCCGCACGTTCGGAAACGAGAAGTACGCTCTCTCCCCGTGCCTGACCTTGCTCCCGGCATGTCTCACGCCTCGCAACCGCGCGCGCACAGCATCCGCCTGATCTTCTCCATCTCGGACCTCGACGCCGAGCAAGATTTGCCCGAAGCGTTCCAGGACGAGGAAGCGGCCGATGCCGGTTCAGGCGGGCTCGGGGATGAGGCGGCCGCTGCGACCGAGACGAGCTTCCCGGTCGAGACGAGTATCACGATCACCAAGCCGAGCGGAGGCGCGTTGACGATCGATGCGATTGCCCAAGGTGGGTGGCGCTGCTAGAAGACGCGTTCCGGTTTGTTCCCTCCACGCTCTGCCGATGCTCACAAACATCGCACGGGTACCCACAGACGGCCTCTTCACGATCAACAACATTGCGTTCTACCCGGACGCGGACGTCGCGCTCGGCATGACTTCGGAGGATGACTGGAAGCGCCAGGGACTGTACATGGGCCCGGCCGTGCGTTTCACTTGCCTCTTCTCGCGCTTGCTTCCTCTCCCACTCGTGCAACAAGTGCTGATATGATGTGAATTGCCTACGCACAGTTTGACAACCTCGACGAGGGCGTCCAGTCCGAATTCGAGACGTACCTCGAGGAGCGCGGCGTCAACTCTGCGCTCGCGCTGTTCATCCCTGACCTCGCCGAGTGGAAGGAGCAGAAGTGCGTGCTCTCTTTCTCGGCGCTAGCTACTGTTCCTGCTTTGGTCGGAGATGGGCTTGCTAACTCGGTTCCACACTGTTGCGCGCGCACAGGGAATACGTCAAGTGGCTCGAAGGGACCAAGACTTTCCTCGAGCAGTAATTTCCCGGTCAATGCTCTATCTGCAAATTCGCAACTCTTTCAGCAGTAGTCGAACGCGCCTTTTGCAAAGTATAGTGCGCGACGAGGAAAATCTTGTGACGCGGCGACGCCCGCGTCGAAGTCGTGGGTCGCTCCGGACACACTCACCCTAGTCTCTCGTTCGCTCCTAAGAGGAGGACGCCTGCCGTCTCTACCTACAGTACAGTCTCTACTCGGTCTCTATACCCTCGCCACGCTCCAGTAGAGCGAGTCCAGCGCTCGTCCTCGGTCGCCTTTCGGAATCCGCGCATCGTCGCGCGCCGCCCACCAAAGCCGACCGTTCTATTCCCCCCTCTTGCGGTGCAGCAACGCCTTACGGACCGCCGCAACTACGTGCATTACCTTCAGTACCGTCAAGGACACCTGCTAGGCCGTCTTTACACCGTCTCGAGCGCCGATAGGGACGACTTTGGGACGCGTCCATTCCTGCGGATCGTTCAACACCCTCATTCCCCGGGTCGAACTGTACACGCCTCAGCACGCCTCGGTCGCGCTCTACGACAAGGCAAGGCCCCTACGACACCTACTTGACGCGTCTTGCGAGCATGTCTACCGCAGTCGGGACTGGATCCGCGACTGGAGCGCCTAGCGCGGTTCACCACCACAACAACATTTCGCGTCCGACCGCTTCCGCCGGCGCTGCTCCAGGAGCATCGACGACGAAACCGCTCGTACCCGCTCCCGGTCCGCAGCGACCTGCGAAATCTGAACAACGGAGGGAAGGAGGGAGGAACGTCGGACCGGACGGGCAGGCGAGTCGGTCGTCGCATCAACATCGCCGCGAGGAACCCGCCATGGTCGGACCATGGAGGATCGGCAAGACGGTCGGAGAGGGCTCGTCCGGTGCGCTGCCGCCGCTCATAATATTGTCGTCAGTATGGTCAACTGACGTACGGTCGGGAACAGGACGCGTCAAACTCGCAAAGCACAAAGTCACCGGGCAGTACGCGGCGGTCAAGATCGTTCCCAAGCCGCGCAAGAAGGACCAGGACCGCGCGAACAAGGTGCGCTCTGACTATCGAGCTGTTTCTACTCGTTGGCGCTACTAACGCGCGGATTCGGGGAAAACAGATGCTGCTCGGAATCGAGCGAGAAATTGTCATCATGAAGCTGATCGAGCACCCAAACGTCCTTCGCTTGCTCGACGTCTGGGAGACCGGCTCGGAGCTGTCCGTTCTGTCGCTACGCATAGCAATGAAGTGCCATGGAGCTGACGTCGTCGCGTACACAGCTACCTCATCATGGAGTACGTCGAAGGTGGCGAGCTGTTCGACTACCTCGTCCGCCGGAAACGGCTCCACGCCGACGAGGCGCGGCACTACTTCCAGCAAATCATCTCGGGCGTCGACTACTGCCACCGATTCAACATCTGTCACCGCGACTTGAAGCCCGAGAACTTGCTCCTCGATTCGGAGAAGAATATCAAGATTGCCGACTTTGGCATGGCGGCGCTCGAGCGTGAAGGACGCCTCCTCGAGACGAGTTGCGGCAGTCCGCATTACGCTAGCCCGGAGATCGTCGCTGTGAGTTTCACGAAAAGGCGTCGTGACTCGGAGAGCCCGGACTGACGTGCTCTACGGAACTACGCTTAGGGCGAAAACTACCACGGCTCGTCGTCCGATATCTGGTCGTGCGGTATCATCCTTTACGCGCTCCTGACGGGCGTCTTGCCCTTTGACCACGGCGACATCCGAACCTTGCTCTCGCTTGTCAAGCGCGGCGAATACTACATGCCGCCCGAGCTGCCGACCGACGCCCAGGACTTGATCAGGAAGATGCTTGTTGTCGACCCGGAGAAGCGTATCAAGGCAAGTCGCGCTCACGGCATCGTTCTGGGACTTTCGGCTGACTAGAGGAGAACGGAAACAGATGGACGACGTCCTACGGCACCCGTGGGTTACACGCAAGCCGCCTCGTCTGATCTACGGCCAACCGCCTCCGGCACCACCCGACGTGGTCCAGATCGCCCGACCGGTCGGATCTCGTGAAGAGATCGATCCCGAAATCTTGAGCAACCTCAAGACGCTCTGGCAGGGCGCGAACGAGGAAGAGATTGTCGAAGAGTTGCTGTCCACGCGGTGAGCCGGCTTTCCGCTCCTGCGTATACAGCGAATCGGGGCTGATATCTCGCTCTCGATGCAGCAAAACATGGGAAAAGGTCTTCTACTGCCTGCTGTACCGGTACAGGACGCGGAACCTCGAAAACTTCAACATGGAGGAAGAAGAGATCCGGAAGCCTCCCCCTCCGCGACGACCCGCAGCAGGTGCGTCTGCGTCTGCCTTATGCGTACCGCTGGAGGCGAGGCTCATACAGGAACCCCACACAGCAGTGGAGAAGAAGCAGCATGTCGTGACAGCTGGAGCGGTCGGCGCCAAAACCAGGCGTTCGCGCACCTCGATCTCGAACATTGCGGCAGTCGCGGCAACAGCGACGCGGACCAAGCCGTCGTCTCCGTCTGCAATCCGGACGGCTCCTCCGGCGCCTCGGCCGGGTCCGACGCCCACTTCGCCGTCCCGACCTGGGTCAACGACCCCGACTGCATCTTCTCCGAGCAAGCGGGCTCCTCGCCCCCTCCCGCCCGCACCGCGTTCACCTCAGGCCACCCCGTCAACGAGCAGAGTCCCGCAGATTCAGCTGCAGGAAGCCACGCCCGAAGCCCGATCTGGACTTGCTCCGCCTGTCGGCTCCTCGCCCGATGGCAACTCGTCGGCCTGGGAGAGCCTGCCGCCCTCGCCCACTCCTGCGGCATCGGCTCAGTTCGAAAGCGGTTCGACGTCGTCTTGCTCTTCGGGCGGTGCGCCCGTCCTGCCGATCCATATCCCGCAGACTGGCGATGCAGCGATGCAGCAATTCTTCCACGACATTGTCGGCCAGCTGCAGACCATCACCTTGCGAAACTCGCTGCCGCCGAGCCCTGCGCTGTCTGCCGTATCGCCGGCGGGGACCAACGTTTCGAGCTTCCTCGACTCGGGCGCTTCGGTCGTTTCTACCGCACCCACCACGCCGGCCATGAGCTCGAGCACAGCCGGAAAGAGCTCAGGCGCCCATGCCGGCTACAGCGAAGGTGATAACTCGCGGTTCGAGGATGCCGAGGACGACGAGAGCGAGGTGGGATCGGCCGTCTCGCCCGCCATGTTCGCAGCGCTCGACTTTTCTTACGGTGCTGGCGGACTCGCGAGCGAGCACCCGCACCGCGCGAGTACGCCCGTCTCGTCGATTGGCTCGAGCCACCGTGCAGGCTCGCCTGTCCTTTCTGTCGGAGGCTCCGCTTCGAACCACCGCCGTTCGGCCGACGCTGCAGTCAACTATGTTCGCCCTCGGGTCAGCGTTCGCGCTTCGTCTCGGAGCGAACAGCAGGCGACGTCTCCCTCCCGTCCGAGCGCTCGACAGACGGCCAGCTACCCCGCATACGCCGCCGCGACTTCGGGCGTCGACAAGGAGAATGTCCAAGTTAACCCTGGCCTCGGATTCTCTTACCCTCGGACGGCCCCTCCACCTCCGGTCGCACCGCGGCCTGGTCAGCAGCGTGAGCGGCAGACACTCGGTCTCGCCATCTCTGGCGCGAACGCGCAGGCGTCGGCTCGCGGGTCTTCGAACCGCGACACCGCCTTTGGCGATTACGAGTTTGTCGAACGGCCGAGCCTCGACGAGGAGGAGGCGATGAACATGATGGCTGCGCCCAAGATCAAGAAGAAGCGAGGTGTGTCACATCGTGCTTTGCGCGTCAGACTCAGCCCTGACGTTTATATCGCGCTCCAGGCACGGTCTCGTTCGCGCCGATGTCTCCTGCTCTGTCCTCTTCGCGGTCAGGTGCGAACGACCCATCCGTCCCGAAGCAAAGCTGGTTTGCCGGTCTCTTCAACTGGAAATCGCTCGTACGTCTCTGCGGCCATTAACCGAGTCTGTCCGAAACTGACTTGATCAATGTTTGGCAGAGCTACACGCTCATGTCGACGGACTACGCTCACCCAACTCGGCTTGAATGCAAGCGCCTGCTCGAGGAGATGGGCGCCGCAGTCTCTGTCCAGAATGCCAACGGCATGGCAATCCTCAAGTGCCGCGTTCACGAGCGACGTGGTGCGTTTTCGAGTTCCGGTTGCAGCTGGACCCGAGCCCTCGAGCTGACTCCGTCCTCTCTATCGCGCATGTAGATGCTTCGTCTCTTGGACCGGCCAAGTCGGCCAAGTTCCGTATCGAGTTCAGCTCGTACTCGTCGTCGGAAGCGACCTCCCCGTTCCTCGGCTCGCACTCGCCGAACCCGTCCGTGACCGAGCTGCGACAACAGTACCCGACTCTTGTGACCCTCGTCATGGAGAAGGGGGCGCACTCGACGTTCAAAGCGACGTACAACCGGCTGCGACACCGCTGGACGCTGGACGACCCACGCGCGTCTGGTGCGAACGGCGGCGCTTCTTCGCCCGACCCGTCGGCGATGATCAACGCTATGCGTCTGATCCCCAGTCCGATGCCGAGTCCCGCGCTCGGCGGTCCGCGCTCGCCGAGATTACTCTAGGCAGCAGGCCAGCACCGAGAAAGGAACAAAAAAGAGAGTGCCCTTCGTGTACGGTCTCTTTCTATGCCCTCGCTCTCGACCTCATGCACTCTCTGCGCACCTTAACTTATTCCAGCATGGCCCCGTTCTCTCCCTTTCAGCACTATACCCCTTCTATTCCCGTTTTTCGCTTTCTCCCTCGCGCCGTCCTCTTGACCCTGTTTTCGCTCGCAGTTGCATTCCCCTTCGGGACTTTGCGCTCCGGACATCTTTGCTCGCTCAGACTATACACTCTCTATGTAATCTTTGCTGTGCTTTTCCGAATGTGTATGCGCGCGAGAAGCGAAGAAAGATGACGTAGTCAACCCCGCGTTTCTTCGACACGCTTTCGCCCCTGCCGTACGCCCGCCCAATCACAATTTCAGCCCGTCGGCGGCGGCGGCGGTGTCGGCAAGAATTCAGAGGTGAATCGCTCACGTAAACCGCCTGTGCTGCACGTTACCAGCTCGGACACAACGGACTCGATCGCTGCACACGGTTCCAAGCTTCTCTCGTGCTGTCCGATCAGTTCCGGTCAATTCAACACCAGTCAGAGTTCTCGGCGTTCTTTGGTCAGCGCGGTCAGGAGCCCTGGCTTCCCCGCCCTCAACCCCCTCGTCCGCCGATTCTCCCGCTTCTCCAACCCTATAGACAAAGTGTACGACGATCATGGCGACTGCAGCAGGTCCCACGCTCGGCGCTCCTGCCGGCATGCCTGCAGACGTCTCGGAGACGACGCCGGTGGCCGCGACTGTCGCACCCCATCTCACCGATTCGCCTGCCAACTCGCCCGCGCTCACCACCGCACTCGGTAACGTGGGCGCGCTCCACCTCGGTGCAGAACAAGCTCAATCGTCGGGTCCTTCACCGGCCGCCTCGATCACTACGCCGTCGACGCAGAATTCGCTCGGAACCGCGTCAGAATCAAACGGCGACGCGAGTCGCGCCAATTCGACGATCGATTACACGCCTTCGTCGAGCGAATACCCCTCTGTCGCTTCGTCTCGACGGGAGTCGGCCGCCGAGTCGAGCGTTTACACGGCGAGCGGGACCGCGACTCCGTCCGACGCGAGTACCTATTCTGGCCACGACTCTGGTTCGATCAGCGACACCCCGGGCAAGAAGATGCCGACGGCTCTGCAAAACTCGCACCATATCCGGCGAGTTCCGTCGCATCACCTCAGCATCGACGAGCCGAATCAGGGTACTCCGGACCTCGGCCCGGCGGACCACACAGAGTTGCGCGCGGCGGCAGACCGTCTCCGTGGGCAGGCCGCCCAGCGCCAGCAGCCACAGCGACATACCTCTTACCACCACAGCGAGAAGGACTCGTCGCTCTCGGCGCAACCGTCTCGAGCCGTCAACCATCATCACCACTCGTTGGCGTCCGGCTCGACGACCCCGGGAGGGACGGCGACCCCGCCGCAGTTCATCTTTGCCAAGATTGGCGAGCGCAAGCGCGCGGCGAGTCACTCCAACTTGTCGACCATGTCGCGGCAATCGACGAAGACGCACCACTCGGGACCTTTGCACGACCTCCGCCGATTCCTGAACGACCACCTCCACTCGGGCAAATCGTCGTCGCACTCTTCCTCACACGGCGGAAGCAAGTTTGAGCTCGGCGCGCCTCACGACAGTCACGGCTCGACGCCTCGGAGCGGCAAGTCGAGTCCGCGCAACTCGTCCCAACCCGGCACTCCGCAAGGCGCAAGGACTCCAGTCGAGCGCGACTATACCGACACGGCTTCTCATCCCGAGTACCACGGGCACGGTCGTCACAGTCCGCCGCTCGGCGAGAACCACGCGCACTTGCAGAAAAAGTACGGCAAGTGGGGCAAGATGCTCGGTTCCGGCGCCGGCGGAACGGTTCGCTTGATCAAGCGGTCACGCGACCACACCGTCTACGCCGTCAAAGAGTTCCGTGCGAAACGGTCGGGCGAGTCTGAGCGCGAATACGTCAAGAAGGTCACGGCCGAGTTTTGCGTGCGTTCCATTCTCCCGATTCTGAGGACGTTGTCGGGGGTACTGTACCGCGTAGTCGCCCGAACCGTTACACCTGCATTTGTTGACGCGCTTGGCGGGGGTACAGATTGGTTCGACGCTGCACCACCCTAACATCATCGAGACGGTCGACATCATTTCCGACCACGGCCATTACTACGAGGTCATGCAATACGCCGAGTTCGACCTGTTCTCGATCGTCATGTCGGGCAAGATGACGCGGCCCGAAATCTACTGCGTGTTCCGGCAAATTATCGACGGCGTCGACTACCTGCACTCGATGGGCCTGGCGCACCGCGACCTCAAACTCGACAACTGCGTCATGACGCACGACAACACGATCAAGCTAATTGATTTTGGTACGGCCGTCGTGTTCCGGTACCCGGACCAGAAGCCGACCAAGGCGAGCGGTATCGTCGGTTCGGACCCATACCTCGCGCCCGAGGTCATCGGCAAGAAGGAGTACGACCCGCGCTTGACTGACGTCTGGAGCGTCGCGATCATCTTCATGTGCATGATCTTGCGGCGGTTCCCATGGAAGCTGCCCGACTCGAAGACGGACGCGAGCTACCGGTTGTATGTCTCGTCGCACCCGGAACTGTGCCGCCCGCCGACCGACCCGGGGGCTTTGATCGCCGGCAAGCCGCTACCCGCGCGACCGACCATGCCACAAGACTCGCTCTCCCGGAGGACGTCCCGGTCGGGGTCAAGCTCGCCCTTTGTCAACGGCGACGTGCCGCTAGGCGGCACCGAACAAGACGTCTCGGCGATGCAGCTGTCGGCACTCGAACGCTACGACTCGCCGTCGCGCATGTCCAACTATGACGGAACGGAATCGCCCGGGCCGTCGAGCCGCAGCGACACACTCGCCGGCTCGGTCGGTTCCTTGCGCATCTCGGAGGATGCCGAGAACGGCATGTCGACTACGCGACGGCAATCCACGCGCGGCAGCGTCTCGACTGCGGTTGAGACGCCGGGAGGAGACCTCGGCGTCGCTCCACGGACGTCGACCTCGACGACGCGACCGCGGACGGCCGATTCGGGTCCGCCTCCTGCTCCTTCCACCGGCGCCGCCCAAGGGTTGGCGATGACTCCGGCTAAAGAAGGCCGCGGTCGCTCCGACTCGGTCGCTTCTAACGCGACATGGACGACTGGCGCCGCCGACTCGATCTTCCGCTTGTTGCCGCGCGAGACGCGGTCGTGTTTGACGCGGATGCTCACGGTCGACCCTTCGATCCGGTGCTCGCTTTCGGACTTGCTTCGCGGCGGAGAAGGCGACGACATTGATGCGGCTCGTACGGATGAGTGGCTGCCAAACATCAAGCCGTGCATCTACAACCGCGGCGCCATGTCGGCGAACCGTGAGGACCAGCACGACCACATCAAGATCCGTGCGTTCTGTCGCCCAGTCTCCTCCCCGTTTCGTGCCTTGTGCTGACATCTCTTTTTGTTTGCAGCCGCCGACAATAGCAAAATGCCAAAGATGAAGAAGTGATGCGACGCCGCCCTTTCGCTCACTCGCAACATCCATCCGCTATCCGACTTGTTCGACTTTGTCTCGTCTGGACCTCCTTTCCTTTTGTCCGCCCCCCTGTCACTGTACCTGTACCACCTCATCGACTCTCTCGACTCGGTCCTTTCTTTTGAGCACCCCATCACCACGCGAAGACTTCCGTACAGACATGCGATCCGACGACTAGAGGCGCCGGATCGTACCCCAAGACACCCAAAGACTTGAGCCCGAAACTCGACTATATGTTATGACAATACAGAAGCAGTTCCTTCCCCCCTTCAGGGTGTGCCTTTCGGGCACGGCGGGCACTGCAGCTATATTAGGACTCGAGCAGTCGCGGGAAGGAGAAGTCGAAAGTCGCACGTGCCGGTCGATTTTCTCGCTTCTGGCCGAAAGTCGCGGTGATTTCACCAAGGTGGGACTCGACGCAGATCAGCCTGCTCTTCTCGTGCGAACAGCTTGTCGCAGGGCTTGATCAGCGATACGTCGCAGAGCTCCTCTTGTGCACGAGAAGCAGGTGCCGATTCTCTTCTGTTCCGGACCTTTCGTCATCGCCGTTCCGTGAGTCTGCTCTCCTCTTCAGCGGGCTTGGAGTAGGTCAGCTTGACTAACAGCAACCCGGTCCCCAGTCGCCGCCAGCAATAGCAACCGCCGCACCAAGCGCCATGAGCCTGACAGTGCAGCATCTCCCGCTCGTCGGGTACGCCGCGACCATCGCGGTCACTCTGGGCAAAGTCGTCCCGACCGTCTTCAAGCGCAAGCAGACCGCGACCTCGCTCGCCTTCTTGAGCATGGCGGTCGGCGGTCTGGCGGCGACCTGGTCGTACATGTTCTTGTTCTTCCAGAAGAGTTTCACCGATTCAGGTAACGCTGACATCCCTTCCACGAGATCCATTGCGCCCGAGAAACAGTACCAGCTGACTCGGCACACTCGTACGCTCAGCGACTCGGCACGCGACGCCAGTAGCGCTGTACACGTCCTCGCAGTGGCTCGCCGACGTTTCGCTGTTCCAAGAGGCGTGGGAGTACGTCTGCGGCGGGAACGCGCGGTGGTGGTGGTCGCAGCAGCTCTGCCAGTGGACCGTCGGACCGCTCACGCTCCTCATGGCGACCGAGGGTGAGTCATCAGTCGAAGGAGCGGTCAACGCAAACGAGCGCAGACTCGGAAATTGACATGGCCACCGTCCGCGAAATAGGCCGCAAGTTTGGCGTCAAGCGTCAGTGGGCGTTCATGCTCCTCGGCCAGCTCGTCGCCGTCAGCGTTGCCCAGTCGCTCTTCTTTGCGGCGATCGTTTCGGCCGCTGCGATGCACGCCGCGAACGTCCACCCGGTCCAAAAGGTGAAGTCCGAGACGACGTACGGCACCTTGGCCGTGATCCTCCTCGCGACTGCTAGCAGCGCATTCGTACCCCATACGGTCGGCACGTGGCGGTTCTTGCCCAACCTCCTCGCGATGCACGCGCTCATCCTGTTGCCGTTCATCCCGGCCGTCGCCAAATTCGACAAGCCGACGTCGCCGAGGATGTCGCGCCTGTACCTCAACTTTGCCTTGATCTCGATGCGGTTCCAAGTTCCCGTCGCGATGCAACTCTTGACGGGCGGTGAGCCGGTCTCGCTCCAACTCATGCTCGACCGGTTACCCTCGTTCTACCTCTCGGCGTGGAAGGTCCTCAACTCGCACCCGGCGCAAGCGAGTATCTCGTGGGACGTACTCTTCTCGACCGTCTCGGCCTTGGCGTACCTCGTCTGGTCCTCGAGGTCGCTGCAGAGCGTCCGCCCCGTCGAACGGACGTCGTGGCCTATCCTCTTCGCGTTGATCGGGACGACTCCCTTGATCGGTATCGCCGCGACTGTCTCGATCGGATTGGCGGTCCGTGAAGGGCGGAGGGAAGCGGCGGCTGCCGCCGAGGCCAAGATGGAACAGGCTCGCCGGGACAAGGTCCAGAACGAGGTGGCGGAGGCTTTGCGGGCCGATGCCGAGGCGGATGACGCCGCAGCAGCGGACGAGTCCAAGAAGGATCAGTAGGGCATACCAACCGACAGTGATCTCCGTTCTCTCTGTCTGCTTTCGCGATACCGCTACATATGCAGGGAAGCGAACTGCGGCCGTGAGTTCCCCCCTGTCTTGACATCTCTGTCGACGCGCGCGGGAAAAAGTGTTGCAAAGTCGCGCTGAAGGCACCGGCGGATCTCCCGGCCGCGGACTGCTACAGACCCTGCTAGAGGCAGCGAACGCGCCCGAAACCGATCTAGACCGCGTACTTGTCACTGTGAGTCGCGTTCATGTACAGCCGATCAGCCTCGCTCCAGCGCGACGAGGTGTTCTCCCCGCGGCCGCCCCAGCCGACACGCGTACGCGCGCGAAGAATCGCCTCGACTCGCGACACAGGAACGCCAAAACAAGAGCGGAGAGGGCGGCAGGACAACCGATACAGTCAGCGGAATCGCCTCTACGAACCGCTTGGTCGCAAAGCAGCGTTTATTGTGCAAACGGAGCTGACGAATTCGGGCGACGGCGCGCAGGACCGGAATCAGCAGGTCATCCCGCCCATACGCCGAAACACTGCCCAGCGAGGCGACACTAGCTCTCCGTATACCGCCGGTACATCGCTAGGACCAAGTCAGAGCCGACCGACACTTCCCCGATAGTCCACGAGTGCCGAGGAGCACGCGATCAGGGGTGAGATTGTCCTGTCAGCAGGATACCTCTCCCGATGCCTGCTGACCCGCATGTGCTCTCTCTCGTTAGACAATCACTCACGACAGGCACGCAAGCCGAGGGCGAAGCGCTCAGAGCTGCAGCGAGCATGTCGCAGTACGACCAGGGGATGAGCTTCCCGAATCCCAAGTTCGTCTCTCCTTTACATCAACTTGCAAGAAAGCAGACATCGCTGACGGAGATCCTATGATTGCAGCGTCCAAGGGAACCCTTACATCTAGTGAGTGGACGGCCATCGCCACGAATGAGCCGGATGAGCGCAATCTGACGACCATCCACTCTGGCGCAGTCTGGCCGTCTACTCGTCCGTCCCGGTATACGAGATGATGGTCCGCGGTATCGGTGTCATGCGGAGGCGGCAAGATAGCTGGTTGAACGCGACGCAGATCCTCAAGGTCGCCGGAGTCGAGAAGGGCAAGCGGACGAAGATCTTGGAGAAGGACATTGCGCAGGGCGTGCACGAAAAGGTGCAGGGAGGGTATGGACGGTATCAGGGGACTTGGTGAGTCTGCATAACTGGATGCGAACGTCTGCGCGCACCATATTGGAGCTGATCGCTCGGCGTGCAGGATTCCGTTCGAGCGAGCGGTCGACCTCGCAAACGCCTTTGGCGTGTCTCACCTGCTTGCTCCGCTCTTTGACTACACCGCACCTCCACCTCCCGTCTCGATGAACGGCGCGCCGTCTCCGCCGAGCCTGACCGATACATACGCGCCTGCACTCGGCGGCCAGCTCCCGCCACCACCGATGCAGTCGACCTCGCAACAAGCGCAACAGCTCGCACAGCAACAGCAACACATGATGCAGCAGCAACAGCAGCAGCATCAGCAACAGCAGCAGCAGATCATGCCGCAAGATGCGAGCGCGATCCTCCAGCAAGCCCGCGAGCAAGGCCTCATGTCGACGCCGGGACTCGACGAGCCGCACCTTATGCCGCCTCCGATGTCGACGGGCGGTCACAAGCGCGCAGGCGAGATGCTCGATCAGGACGACGTGAAGCGGGCTCGGATGGAGGCGACGAACGGGTTCACGCCGAGTGCGAGCGTCAATGGGTACGGCACGTCGCCTGCACCGCCGACGCCGGTCACGGCTGAATCGCTCCCTCCGCCGAGCAACTTTCGGACGACGCTGCAGTTCTCCAACACGTCGCCTTCCGAAGGGGCGGCGACCGGCGATGCTGCCAACCTCGAGCGGCAACGGACGGCGCTCAAGTCGATCTTCTCCCTCGACCCGGAACCGTCGGCCGAAGGTCGTGCATCTCCGGGTATCGACCTCGGAACTGTCTTCCCGGCGGATCTGCGCGTCGACCCGGATGTTCCGATCGACGAGAACAAGCACACGGCGTTGCACTGGGCTTCGGCTCTCGCTCGCGTGTCGCTCGTCCAGGCGCTCGTCAACTACGGCGCCGATATGTACCGCGGCAATAATGTCGGCGAGACTCCGCTGATCCGCGCGGTCCTCGTCACGAACAACTCGGACCACGACTCGTTCCTCCGTTTGCTCGACATTCTCGGGCCGTCATTACGTACCGTCGACGAGATGGGTCGCTCTGTCTTGCACCACATCGCGCTCGTCGCCGGAGTCGCTGGACGTGCCGCGAGCGCCCGGTACTACCTCGAGACGATCCTCGAGTACATCGCCACGCACGACAGTGGCCGGTTCCAGGACTTGATCGACGCGCGCGACTTGCACGGCGACACGGCGTTGAACATTGCGGCTCGGATCGGCAGCAAATCGCTCGTGCGCATGTTGTTGGAGGTCGACGCGAACAAGTTCATCGCGAACAAGCTCGGGCTGCGGCCTACCGATTACGGACTCGATGACCCGGTGAGCGCTACTATACGCACCATATGCCCGTTTTTTCCGACCCGAGCGCTGACATGCGGCGCGTTTGTCAACAGGAACTCACGATCAATGCCGCCGAAGAGACGCTCAACGCCCTCAAGTCCCCCGATGTCGCGCCAGAAGCTTCCGCGCCCGTACTCGCATCGCAGGACGTGCTGCGATCGATCACCAAGACGGTCGAGTCGCTCTCGACCACCTTTACGGGCGAGCTGGCGAGCAAGACGGCCGTTCTCGACCGCAAGAAGGCGGAGGTTCAGGCCTTGGCGCGGGATCTGGCCGAGCAGCGGACTCTGCTCGCGCATTGGCGGCGAGAGGCGAGTCGCGTTGATGAGTTGGCGCAACGAGTCGAGAACTTGACGCGTGCGGTCGAGGAGGAGGACGCATTCGACTGGACTGGCCGGACCGAGATCGACGGGTCGCCGGCGTCCCAGCTCGCAGGTCCGGGCTTCAAGTACCGTGGACCGTCGAGCACTCTCAGTAACCTCCCTCCCGGTATTTCGATCGAGTTCGACGCGGACCCGGCGATTCCGGAGACGACCGGCGACGAAGTCTCGGGCGAAGCGCTCGTCCACATGCTGCGCCTGCAAGCTTGGTATGAACGCGTCGAAGGGCTTATGCGGCAACGACTCGAGAAGCTCGAAGGCGGCACCGTCGAGAAGGAGGACAAGCTCCGCAGGATTGTCGCCGGGTGCTGCGGCGTCGAGGAGAACGTCGTCCAAGAGATGCTCGAAGGCCTCGTGCGCTCGCTCGAGTCGTGAGTCGCGCGCTGCTTCTTTCTCTGTCGCACCTCTCCTGCTGATGCCATTGTCGACTGCAGCGACCCTTCGGCGATGGACTTGCCTCGAGTGGCGGGCTTCCTCAGCCGAGTCAAGGAAGGCGGTCTCGTATGAACTGCTTTTCGCCATCCCTTCATTCCTTCTTTGCCGTTCGTTCGAGGTGTTTTGTTGGCGATCTTGCTGGGCTGTATGGCCACCTTATGTAAGCTGTTTAAACGCTTCTCTCGCCCGACTGTCATAGTAAAGTCTTCGGCCCGTCTTTCTTCCGCACAATCCATGATGTTGTCTTTGCATGCATGGCTTGGCTTGTATGGCTTGAAGAGCGACTGCAAGATAGCACGGGTATGCCGCACGCGCTAGGTCGACTGCAGATTCGTTCGAGTTGCCGAGGCTGCTGCCATGCTGAGGGTCCTCCTCTCCGCTATAACGCGCTACATCTCAGCCCGCCTGGCTGCCCTGGCAAGCATTCTCGCTCCATTACGGGGCGCCGACTGCTTCGAATACCGCAGCGTACGGCGACCTGCTCGTCCTCGTTTGCTCGCCCGGCGTCTTCGTCGGCGAGGATGGCGTGCTCCGCTTGGCTCATCTCGAGCCGCGATTTCATCCGGCTCGGCAGTCGTCTACTCTCCGCAGTCAGTTCGGAGTGCATGATATTGCGACTGCGGCGGCGCCGCGAGCACGACTTACAGCTAAGCGATGCTGCTACTCCCGCCTCGTTCGCGGCGATCGAGAGGAGTCAACCTCGCTAGTACCGTAACCGCCTGCCGCCCCTCACTGCTATCGGGATCTGCTCTACCAAGCTATAGAGAAGAAGCGTCGGTCCCGTGGCACCATGGCTAAAGAGGCTGAGCGGGTCATTTCGGTCGTGATCGTTGGCGGGGGAGTCTGTGGGGCGCTTCGCTCCCTTCGACCAGCCAGCTAGCTGCTGACAGCGGTACACACACAGCCGGGATCGCTCAGGCGGTCCGTATACAGGAAGCGCTGGGCGATAAAGTCGACTTCAAGATCTACGAGCGCGCCGATGATGTTGGCGGCGTATGGCGGGACTCGACTTGGCCCGGTGCTGGGTGAGTGTCTTTCGGTCTGTGTGCAGCCGATCACGCCGGAATGCTCAACAAAGTCGGCGCGGCCGTTCTGGCAGTGTCGACGTGCCGATACACCTCTATTCGCTCTACTCGCATCCGAACCCCGACTTTACTCAGAAGTGGGCCAGCCGTGACGAAGTCCTCGCTTACTGGGTAGGTTGGGTCTGCCAAGTGTTGTCTCTCGTAATGGAGTGCCCGCTGACTTCGCTGCGAACCGCCATCGCGAGCAGAAAAGGATTGCCGCCCAGCATCGCCTGCACGACAAGCTTGTCTTGAACAGCGAGTTCGTCTCGTCGCGCTGGGACAGCGCAGCGCAGCAGCACAATATCACTTTCCGAAACACAAAGACAAAGGAAACGTTCGCGGTCAGCGCCCACGTCCTGATTTCGGCTACCGGGGCTCTTAACCTTCCGAAGTTTCCGGCCGCGCCTGGTCGCGAGACTTTCCAGGGACAGCAATGGCACTCGTCTCAGTGGCGCAACGAGGTCGATTTGCGCGGCAAGAGGGTCGCCATCGTTGGGAACGGATCCTCCGGGATTCAGATCATGCCGAACATCGTCGACATCGAAGGAATCGAGGTCACCAATTTGTGCGTTGCATCGAGGAAGGGTGCGTTTGACCGTACACGACTCCACTGACGTCTTACGCTTGCAGCATCAAGTCCCCGGGCTTCTTCCGACCGAAGGAGAATTTTGAGTACAGCCCGCTCGTCAAGTTCCTCTTCCGATATGTTCCTTTCGCGCTCCTGCTCTACCGCTGGAGCACTTTCCAGGAATAGTCCGTTGGCCTTCCCGTTCAGCCTCAAGTAGAGTGGCCCCAAAGCGAGTCTCTACTGACTTTATCCTCAATCCGCAGCGACTGGGGCCTCGTCCTGCAGGGAACGGGCAAGTACGGATCGACCTTACGGGAGCAGCGGACTCAGGTCAGCTTATCCAAAGCTCGTACTGCCATTTGATGGGTGCTCATACCTTTTTGCGACAGGAACTCGTCTCCTACATGAAGGAGCAGCTACCCGAGAAGTATTGGGACGAAATGATTGCCGAGTACCGTTAGTAATCCTCCGATCGAAGCTTCCGGGCTCGAAAAGCTCACAAAGACGCGTACAGCCCTTGACTGCAAGCGAGTCGGCTACGATGCCGGATGGCTCCAGTCTTTCCGCCGCCCGAACGTCAAGCTTGTCTCGTCGCCGATCAAAACCATCACCGAGAAGGGCATCGAAACAGCCGACGGGCACGTTCAGGAATTGGACGTCATCATCTGGGCGACCGGGTTCCACGTGACCGATACCGGAGTTGGCCTGAGTCACGGCGTTTTCGGCGAAGACGGCGTGGAGTTGAGCGAGAAGTACAGAAGTCGCGGCGGAGCATACGGCTATCTCGGTGTCGCCCTGCCCGATGTACGTCTGCTCCGCCTCAATCTGCGACTGCAACTTACCCTGGTCTCCTGCCAGGTGCCCAACTACTTTGCCGTGCTCGGACCGAATTCGATCGCGTGAGTGGCGCTTGATTCCTCACGCGCTTGTTTCCTCGCTTTTTTTTTCGCTGGATCGCGTGCTGACCTTGCCTCACCGCGCAGCATGAGCTGGGGTTATACTATCGGGAACAATGTGAGTGGTAGCTGTCGAACTCAGACGGTTCCTCTGGTATCTGACACCGCTCTTTACGACATTTCTAGACCGAATTCATTGCTCGGCTAGTCCGCGGCCTCTACGACCACAACTTGTCTGCAATTGTCGCCAAACCTGCCGTCGTCGAGGACTTCAATCGATACGTCCAGTCTCGAGTCTCCAACAGCATTTGGTATAGTCCCGAATGCGGAGACAGCTGGTACAAAGACCCGGCTTCCCAGAGAGTTACAGTGCCGGCACCTTGGGGCGCGAGTGAGTCGCGGAAACTTTCCTTTCCCCTCCCTGAAAATCTGCTAATCTAGCACGTCTCGCAGCCGAATTGTGGGCGCAAACTCGCAAAATCCGGTGGGAAAACTGGTCATGCCGCCGCCAGGACGCGACTGGTGACTCGCACGAAGTCGACGTCCGGACGCCATGGAGCTGGACGCCTATCGCTATCGTTACGGACTGGGTGGCAGAATGGCAAAGGCGGAAGTTTGAGCGGGCCATGGTAAAAAAGTAGAGGGTGTTACGATCCTTTCTGAATCCAACCTCTCAGCATCTGCCCTCGTCGTCATGTCTCGGAGAGATTATCTATTCTGGCGCTCGCAGTAGAGCAGAAGTCGTGATGAGACCCGCGCTGATTCTTCGGCCGGTCGCGAGCGCTCCTCGGCGAGCGGACTCATGTTCGGGTCTGCCTGTGACCGACTTGACTGAGTCCACCGCTGCTCACTATACCCTCCTCGTTCTTCTGTCCCGACAGCTCGGTCTCCCCAACATGTCGGCGTATCGCGGCAATGTTGGGCCACCCGTCGTGCTCGCTGCGGCTCTTGCGCCTTCGCATTCATGCTGACTCTGGTCCGCCCGTCACGCCATTGCCCGAAATTCTCTGTCTTGCGCGACTCGTCCTCGGTGCTGCGCACGAGTTGACTCAAGACTCGCTGATCGGCGATGCCCAGTACGCCGACTGATAGCAGAAGTACGCGATCGCTTTGCGCCATTGTGCGGAATCTGCCTCGCCCGTCGAAGAATCCACCTCTTCGTGCAGAAAAAGCGAAGACTGGCTGGCCATGAAGCTCTGCTCTTCCTGATTCCTTACGCACACCGCCGCCACAATGTCTAGCAGTCTCCGGTCCGAAATCTCGCTCGACGAGAAAGAAACGAGCCTGGTCGAGTCTCAACCGACGCCCGCGACCCCGGACAAGATCGTCTGGTACCGCTCTACGTGGTATGCTTCCATCATCCTCGGTCTGTGCAACTTTGCAGCTCCGGGCATCTGGGGAGCGATGAACTCGCTCGGCGCGGGCGGACAGGCGACACCGTTCCTCGTGAACGGTACGTCCGCACACTGGTATCTCCCGCCAAGCTTGCGTAAACTGACAGCCTCTATGCCTTTCAGCCTCGAATGCGCTCACCTTCGGACTGATGGTCATCACGGCCTTCTTGACGTCGACCATTACGCGCTACATCGGGGTTCGGTGGACGCTGTTTTTCGGCGGCGCTGGATATGCCCCTTACGCAGCGTGAGCGCTCTCGGGATTCGACTCCGTGTGCAATTTGTACTGACTCTCCCTTCATCTCAGCGGACTGTACTGCAATAACCGTTTCGGAAACGAGTGGTTCCTCCTCCTCGGAGCGGCGCTGTGCGGCATCTCGGCAGGAACCTTCTGGGGCATCGAGGCTGCCGTTGCCATGAGTTACCCGGAGCCGAAGAATGCTGGACGGTTCCTCGGAGTCTGGCTCAGCTTCCGTGTCGCGGGCCAGGTCAGCCCGATGCCTCCACTTCTTGGTCCCGAGTTCGGACTGACTCCCATCTCTAAATCGACCAGATCCTGGGCGGTGCGATCAACCTCGCGCTTTCGGCCGACCGCTCAACAGCCGGCAAAGTCGATCCGAAGGTCTACCTCGTTTTTATCGCCATTCAAGCGGCAGGACCCTTTGTGGCGTTCCTCCTTCCCCCGCCTGAACGTATTCAGCGGAAAGATGGTGTTCCCGTCCGACTCTTTATCGACACGCCGATCCTGGTCGAGCTGCGCGAGACGGCAAAGCTCTTTTTCAGCCCACGAGTGTGTCTTTGCTTCGAACGACTTCTTGCGCGGTCGGTAGCTTGCTGACATCTCCTTTCAACAGTTCCTTCTCATTGTCCCCTTGATCGCGCAAGCCGTCTTCCCCGAATCATTCAATAGCACCTTCCTCACCTTGCACTTTTCGGTTCGAGCGCGCGCCTTGGGCTCCTTCCTGTCCGCCATCGTTTGCATCATCGCCGGCAACCTCTTCGGCCTCCTGCTCGATGCTGCCCGCTGGAACCTCAAGACGCGCGCGCGCTACGCTTTTATACTGGCCGTCGTCATTTTGCAAGGCGCTTGGTGGGTATGGTCCGTCGTCATCAACGACGAGTACCGCCGGATCGGACCCTCGGCGATTTACGACTGGGCGTCCCCCGGCTTTGGCAAAGGCTTCGGCTCGTACCTCGCCCTCGCTGCTGGCTTCCAGCTCAACTACATGTTCCTGTACTTTGTTTGCGGAACTCTCGTCACGAAGCCCGCCGATGTGCTCCGCATTGGCGGACTACTCCGCGCTACCGAATCAGCCGTAAGTCTCTTCTGCTCGCAGCGGATCTCGAGTGAGTCACCTGGAGTGCTGAATCCCATCGACTCAGGCTCAAGCGGTCGCGTACGGCCTCAACTCGCTCAAATCTTTCGAAGGTGTCGGCGCAGCCGGGCTTAATTTCGGGCTGTGGGCCGTCGCTCTTGTCCCGGCATGGCTCGTCATTCGTCAGATCGGCGTCAGATTCTTCGGGCGTGCGGAGCGCGACCGACGTGAACGCGAAGCCCTCGACCGGGGCGAAAAATTCGTCGAGGAGGACTGAGGTATCCAAGGGCTTTTCGGCAAGAGCAGATACCCCCGGAGCTTGCTTATAACTTTAGATTAGTTATGATGTATCGCGAAGTAAAGTTTGGCATAACTTGGACAACCGGCCTGAGCGAAGGCGCTGGTTCGCGTCGAGCACATGCATACAGAGACCAAAACAAGTCAGCTGTCGCGGGCGTCCGAAGGAATTGTTATCGAGACATGTACTTGGCGTACGACGGACTTTGAAACATCGTCTCTCCGTACGAAGGCGCTTCCGGCAAGCATGAGACGCGCATGGCTGCCGGCTTCTGTCAGCGACTCGCCCTGCGGGCTTTCCTTCCTTCTCCCGTCCGCTTTGATATCATGCAGCCGGCTTGCTTATTCAAGCCGACCAACGTGCTGCTACTGGCAAGTCGAATAGCTTATCAGCCGCCTCCGCGCACGTGGCGGGTCACGGCGCTCCCGACATTGGCGATGGCGATGGTGTGCTTCGCCGGCTCCCGCAGCGAAACACTTGCTCTTCCGACCTCTAGACTCGCGTGATCCGGCCGAGAGAATTCGCTTACGTGCTCGCGCGACTGCATTCCGCGGAAACGGCACTGCCGTGCCGGGATGACTTGCTCGCGGTTTTTCAGTTTGACCGCCCCCACCCATCATCGCTCGCCTCGAAACATACGCCCCTAGCCAGACAGACTGCTACTACCGGGACACAGAACAACAAGAGCTATATTACGGCGTACAGTATGACTGCCACGCTTGACCGCCCGTCTTACCCGCCCTTCGAGCATGTACAGCCGACAAAGGAGGATTTGCCCTTCATCCGGCTCGGCGTCGTCGATTTGTCCCGCTACGTCGAGGGTCCGGAAGGTCTCGCTTCTCGTCAAGCGCTCGCTGCCGATCTCGAAGAGGCGTGCGTCGTAGGGTAGAACCGAGGGCACAAGGTTGGCGCGCGGTTCCTGACGCCCCTGTTGCCGTTCGCAGTGTCAGCCAGCAAGGGTTCTTCTTCCTTGAGGGTCACGGCTACCCGAAGGAGCAGCTCGACTACCTTCAAGCCGTGTCGCAAGCGATTCTCGACCTACCCCTGGACCAAAAGACGGAATTCTCTGCAGGCGCTCAGGTCTCGGAGGACGACGCCTTGACCGATTCGACCAAGTTTGGCGCCGAACGCGGGACCGGCTTCAAGGTTCGCGGTTACTGGGGGATGCAACATGGTGTGCGCGATCAGATCGAGCATTACAACTGGGTGAGCCCGGGTGTCGCGATCGCAACGTGGGCGCGCACTCACGAGTACTCTCTCTTCTCAGCGTAACGTCCTCCACCCGACCATACGTAAGGGTCAGACATATCCGCCGTTGGTGCGACAGCACCTTCCGGAGGTCGTCGACTACATCTCCTACCTTCACTACGACGTGATCCGCAAGATCTCGTCTCTCTTCGACATCATCCTCGAGCTCCCCGAAGGCACGTTCTGGAACCTCTGCAGCGTTACTCCCGACGACCCCGACAACAGCGCTGGTGGATTTGCGCGCGCGATGCTGTACAACCCGATGCCCGAGGAAGACGAGAAGAAAACGGCCAATACTTGGCTTCGCGGCCATTCGGACGCGTCGTACCTCACCTTCATCACGAGTCAGCCGATGGCATCGTTGCAGGTTCGCGACTACAAGGACGGCGAGTGGAAATGGGTCGGCTATCGCGAGGGGGCGCTCGTCGTGAACGTGGCGGACACGCTCGAGTTCATCACCGGCAGCTTTTTCAAGAGCACGATCCACCGAGTGGTCTCGCCACCGAGCGACCAGAAAGGTCACCGGCGACTCGGCTTCAGTATGTTCGAAATGACGGCCACCTCGGAACAGAAAGTGGAACTGACGGTCGCCACTCCGCAGTCTATTTTTCCGCCTTCAAGCCTCACACCATGGTCGATCCGAGCACGCTCAACTCTCCAAAGCTCAAGCGACTTGGCATTACCAAGCCGGACTCGTGGGACAGCATCACGGCGCGCGAGTGGGAGGACCGCAAAGTCAAGACGTTTGGCAAGCAGGCGATCAACGCAAACGAGGGTGACGAGCCGATTCCGTTTTACATCAATGGGCGCGCAGCAGAGCGGTGGCACCAATTGGGCAAGTAGACCGCGCGATTCCGCACGGGGTCTTGCAAGGATCGTCGGTACGAGCTTTGGGAAAGGAGCAGTCGCGCTTGCCGTCGGCTTAATCACGCTGCCTTCTGTCGCTGCGCCCGGAAATCAGTCTCTACGGTAGTGCAACTTACGTAGCAGCAAGGAAAGAGAACGTGAGCGAGGAGGAAGGCTTACGTCTGCTTCGGACGGCGGCTTGCAGTGCACGGTGGGGCGCATCTCGCTTTCCTCCTTCTGCCAAGGCGCGCGCACTGTCAGGGATCCCGCTGAAACACGGCTCATTACTCGAACAGCCACAAGCATGCCGACGTTCTCAATGCCGCCGCCTCCGCCAAAGCCGGTCGACCCGACTCAGCCGTTGCCGACGGGGCAGAAGCCGACTTCGTACACAGACGCGTTCCGAGGCAGGGAAGCGCACACAAAGTTTGCAGATCCGTGTGCATTGGCTCGCGAGGTGAGTCGGGCTATCTCGGAGCCTGTATGGTGTGCAAGGGCGACGATGGGGAGTCGACCACTGATGAGTTCTCTTGTCGAATTGCGAGCAGGAGAGCATGAAGTGCCTCGATAAGAACGCTTACGACAAGCAAAAGTGTACAACGGTGCGCATCTTCTTCTGGCGAATGACATTCTCCGCGAGCTGTGTTGACGAGCGGTTCTCGCCACTTTGTGATCCTGCAGTTCTTCGAAGCGGTGAGTCCCGGCGTGGGCCGTTGTCCTGTCCGTCAGGGTCAAGCAGGAGCCCGCTGGAGGTACACGACGGTGCGCGCACGCAAAAGCTATGCTGACTCGCTGTCGAGCAGTACCGGGATTGCAAGAAGGACTGGGTAAGGCCTCTCCTTGGACAATTGCTGCTCGCGCGTATCTAGGGCTGATTCCGGCCATACCACACACAGCTCAACCAGCGACGAGAGGACCGTCGCGCTGGTCTTGACGTTGCTTAGAGTATTCAAGTGGCCCACTCACGACCATCATCCTTTCCTCCTCTCCATTTCCCCCCGCGCTGTCTTCTCCCTGTTGCCTGTACTCTATTGCCGCAACGCACTGCTCATTCCAAACTTACATCGCGACCGATCCCGGACTATTTACAGAGAGTCTTCGCTTACGGGCTCAGTACACCTTCTTTGAGGACGCCTCCTCGCGCCGCATAAAGTCTCCCGGGCTGAATCCACGCGGGCCCAGCGCGTCGTCGACCACCTTCATGAGCTCGATTACGCACTCTTCATCCCACTGCTTGCCGACCACCTGGACGCCGACCGGCAAACCTGCCATGTCCTTGGCGTCGTACGCGCCTCCCGGGCCGTACACGCGCTGCTCAAAGATCTTGCTGCCGTTGTGAGCGAGGCGTCGCTTGTGCCATTCCTCTGTGAGGCCGTCGCGCTCCGGATCGACGAACGTCACGGGGATCTGACCGACGGTCGAGTCGACAATGTTCCACTGCGCGGTGCCTGCGAGACACGAGAGGTTTTAACATTAGAATGGGGTCGGGGATGATCCAACGGGTACGGCACGCGACGTACGCATGATGAGCGAGCCGAGGTCCTTCGTTTCGCCGTGCTTGAGTGCCGGAGTCGCCTGCGTCGGGCAGATGACCGCATCGAACCCGTGCGTCTCCCACAACTGGCAGGGCAACTGTCAGCATTCGCGATCGTGATCTCTCAGAGGGCAGATCAAACTGACAAGCTCGCGAGTCTTGAAGACGTAACCGTTCCTGCAGGAGCGCCCCAGGTCAGTCCGCCTCGGGCTCCCCTCGTGAGCTTGTCCGGCACGTACCTCCGATCCATCCAGCGCTGTACTTCATTGATCGACTTGCCGCCGTTCGCATCCAGCAGTCGGGCTGAGTGCTCGTCGCCGACAACGTACCGGCAGTACAGGCTTTTGAGCCAGCGCGAAAGCCAGTACGAGCGGCCAGAGGACGTCGCCATCTCGAGGAACGATTCGACGGGGTCGTCTCGGAGGTGTGAGAGGACAATCTCGTCTGCAACGGTAAGGAGGGCAATCAGGCAGAGTGTCTCGGAAGGAGGAAAGCTCGGAGACGCACATCTGCCGGCCGAGGCGAGCGCAATAAAGTACTCGAGCGCTTCAGCCGCTGCATCACGGGGTACGCAGACGGATCAGCAGAAGTACGACAAGAGCCCAGTGAGAGCGAGAGAGCAGCCATACCTGGAGTCGGTTCGAATTCGATGCATTCGTGTCCGGCCTTACGCAGCGCAGCGACCGTCTCCATGACGGCACGCTCGCAGACGGGCGAAGCGGCGCAGAACCCATCGTGCAAGAAGTAGCCGAAACGCAACGGTCGGTCCGGCAGCTTCACGTCGTCGCGGTACGGGAAGGGGAGCAAGTTAGTCTGCGTCGCGGCGAAATGGGGAGCGCCATCGAGCGCGACCCGGGTCATGCGCTCCAAATCGGCGACGGAGCGGCCCATTGGTCCCATGGCAGACTTGACGCCTTCGAACCCCGGGTTGCATTGTTGGATGCCAAAGTTGGTGTACCTCCCAGCGGACGGCTTGAGGGCGTAACAGCCCGAGAAGTGCGCCGGAATGCGGACAGACCCGCCGCTGCGTACGAGAGGAACGCAAATCAGTCAGACTGTAGGAATTGAAGTACCCCGCAGCGCAGACCCACATGTCGCTGCCGATACCAAAGACTGTCGAATCGCTTCCGATGAGAGCGCCCTCGCCACCGGAACTGCCGCCGGGAGTCCGGCGAGGATCGTATGGGTTCTTTGATGTTCCGAACAGCGCAGTACTGCATTCGAACGACAGCATCGTCTGTGGCACCGTCGATTTAACGAACGGAATACCGCCGGCCTGCAGATCCAGAGACCGTGTCAGAAATGCGGGATGGCCGTAAGGACAGGCGGAACTCACTTGACGAATCAAAGATACGAGCGAAGCATCCTTCGCAGCCGGCTGATTGCGCTTGTGCGTGAACCCCAGGGTAGTATCGTAGCCGCCCACGTCGAGCATGTCCTTCAGGGAGACCGGCACGCCATGCACTGCCGAAATTGCCATCAGCATAGACTCGCCCCGGAACCTGGTGTAAGTACAACTCACGCAAACCGACAAGCTTGCCCGTCTGTTCGAACTCTTCGTCGAGCTCGCGTGCCCTCCTCAGCGCGTCCACGAACATGATCTCGGTGAGGACGTTGAATCGTTCGTGCGCTTCCGAGGCGGCTTCGATGTAGGCCCGCATGACGTTGTATGCAGTCCATCCCTCCTTTCGCTTCTGGATGCTGCACGCAAAGACGTATTGGCGTCAGACTTTGCGAGAACCGCAAGCGGAGAACATCCGCCCAAACTCACTTTTCGGTGATCTGCTGCGCGTCGGCACTTCGGATCTCGCGTACCAGGTCAGGCGAGAGCGACATTGCCTCGCCTTGCAGCCGCGCTCGTACGTCTTGGATCGCGCTGCGCTGCTCGGCTCTGCGAAGGCGAAGTCGATGAGCGAGGTGGGGAAAGAGCCTTGGCAGGGTGCAACTGCAGTAGCCGCAGTCGAGGGAGCCGGACTCACTGCTTCTCTTGACGAGCTTGTTGCCAGTGCATGTTCGAGGCAATTCTTTCGAGTTCAGGTGACGGTGTAGAGGGGAAAGAGGACAGCTTCGAGCGAAGGTCGGCATGTCTCTCGGCCGAAAAAAACGAACTCAAGGTGGGGAAAAACAACAACGAAAGGCAATTTATCTCGCAGCTCTGTACACCCTACATACGACCTCAGTAGATCTTCTCTGCAGTCGCTTGACGCTTCGCAAATTCGCCGGGTCCGAATCCTCGAGGTCCGAGAGCTTTGTCGACGACCTTCATGAGCTCGATCATGCGCTCTTCGTCCCACTGCCTGCCGACGACCTGGACACCGACCGGGAGGCCCGCCATGTCCTTCGCGTTGTAGATACCCTTCGGTCCGTATACGCGCGGCTCGATAAGGGGACTGCCACCGGCGGCGCGACGGCGTTCCTCCCACGCGGGCGTGGTGTCATCCTTCTCCGGGTCGACAAAGGTGACGGGGATCTGCCCGACAGTCGAGTCGATCACGTTCCACTGGATGGTACCTGCACATCACCGAGAATGAGCTTACAGCACGGATGTGGAAAGGAAGGGGAAAGGAAGGCACTTACGCAGGGAAAGAACGCTCAGCTGGTTGGTTTCGCCATGTTTGAGCGCAGGAGTCGCCTGAGTCGGACAGATGACAGCATCAAACTGGTTCGTCTCCCACATCTGTTCTCGTGCGCTGATCAGCCTAACTTCAGGGCAGGCGCGCCACAGAGTCTGTGAAGCACTCACGAGCTTCTTCGCCTCTTTGATGTGCAAGTCCCGCTTGTGGATCCAGTTCTGGAGCTCGTTGACGCTCTTGCCGGCGTTGGCGGTGACAATTTTGGCGGCTTTCGCGTCGCCCATGATAGTTCCGGCGAAGAAGACCAGCAGCCAGCGGATGATACTCGGCAGCTTCGCCGCCTGAGTCGTGAGGTACAGGAACGGCTCAACGGGATCACCCTTGAGCGAGGACATCAAAATCTCGTCTGTCGGCGTTCGTAATCATCAGCCTCAGAAGCTCAGGACATCCCGTAACGCATGCCTTGAAAGCGGAATGCCGCGACTCACGTCGACCGGCCGAAGTGATCGCGACAAAGTATTCCATCGCCTCTGCCGTCGAAGGCGGTTCAAATTCGATACACTCGTGTCCCGCTTTCCGGAGCGCGTCGACCGTC
This sequence comes from Rhodotorula glutinis, assembly GCA_037974285.1. Taxonomy (NCBI): domain Eukaryota; kingdom Fungi; phylum Basidiomycota; class Microbotryomycetes; order Sporidiobolales; family Sporidiobolaceae; genus Rhodotorula; species Rhodotorula glutinis. The sequence goes on along the minus strand of JBBPFV010000009.1, from coordinate 1,006,845 downwards.
TCGAGGACCGCTCGCTCGCATGCCGGACTCGCAGCGACGAACCCGTCGTGAACAAAGTAGCCGAACCGGAGGGGCCGTTTCGGCAAGTCGACGGTGCGATACGCCATCGGGACGAGACCAGTATGAGTTGCGGCGAGTTCGGGAGTCGCGTCGAACTGGACGCGGGCCATGAGTTCGAGGTCGGCAACGGACCGGCCCATCGGGCCCATCGTGCTTTTGACGCCCTCAAACCCGGGATTGCAGTGCTGGCAACCTTCGCTCGGGATCCGACCGACACAAGGCTTGAGTGCAAAACAGCCCGAAAAGTGGGACGGGATACGGAGCGAGCCGCCGCTACGGATGAGCGGCATCGTCAGCGATGCGGCCCATGAAAAGCATTGAAAGCCGTGGCAAACAGGAGACGAACATGTCGCTGCCAATGCCGATGACGGATGCATCGCTGCCGAGCAGTGCGCCTTCTCCCCCCGAGCTTCCGCCGGGAGTCCTGCGCGGGTCGTACGGGTTCTTTGCCGCGCCGAACAGCGGTGTGCTACATTCGAACGAGAGCATGGTCTGCGGAATGGCACTCTTGACGAACGGGATGCCGCCGGCCTGCAAGACATTGGCGTGACTCGTCAGCGCGAGCGAGCGGGCGAGGCAGCGGAAAGGGAGCGCTGCCTTACTTTGCGGATGACCTGGACGAGCGTCGCGTCTTCGGCCATGGGCTGCCGCCGCTTGTGCGTGAAGCCCATCGTCGTATCAACGCCTTCGACGTCGATCTGGTCCTTGAGGCTGACCGGGACGCCGTGGACTGGGAGGCAAAAGGAACAAGGCGCCAGTCAGTCGAGCGTGACGAGCTGCGCTTCGCCTCGCGAGCACACTTACGGGGTCCGACAACCTTGCCCGTCTTGGCAAACTCGTCGTCGAGCTCTTGAGCGCGTTTCAGACCGGTCGAGAAAAGGATCTCGGTGAGGACGTTTGAGCGGGCGTGTTCTGCTCCCGCCGCCTCGATGTAGACGCGCATGACGTTGGTCGCGGTCCACCCTTCTTCCTTTGCGGCGATACTGCGCGCGTTCAATCGGACCGTGTCAGCTTTGCGAGATGGGGCGACCTTGCTGCAGTACTATGCGACGCACTTGTCGACGATCGTTCCGGCATCCGCACTTCGGATCGCCGTCGCTAATTCGTTAGAGAGGCCCGACGCGCGAGACTGCGCGAGGCTGACACCCTCTTCAATCTCGCGCTGCTGTTCAGTCCTGCGGAGCTGGCGCGCCGGTCAGTCATGCTGAGGGCAGTGTGCATGGAAGGGAGGGCAAGTATCCGCGGAGAGAGGGAACTGACTGCTTCTCGCTGCGGATCGCTTTGATGTCTACACCCATTGTTTCCGGCTCACAGGATGCGGGTGCAGTAGAACAAGGAGAGCCGCCGGGGGTCGGAGCGAAGACTGGCTCGCCCTGAAGTGAGCCCGGAGTGCGCACGCGACTCCTGGTGCGCTACGGCCGAGAGAGCCGCGCCGGTCAAGCGGCGACTGTTTCGGCCGGAGTCCCTCGATCGAAGCGCGCGGTGCACCGCACGCTCGTCGAGGGTATCGCACGTGCGTCTTATAAGGCGTCCGACTATAGGTACTTCGAGCCATGCGTGAGCCTTACTCCAAGTCTGTTTCCGTCATACTACCTTCAGATCCAACACCGGCAGACTCTGCCCAGAGCAGCAAGAGAAGAGAATATAGCGCTCTTGAACAGGGGGAAAGAGGAAACTTGGAATTGCAGCTGGCGATTTCTCAGGTCCCGACTCGCGACTCTGTCACACGGCATACAGGTACAGGGAGACTGCCAAATATGCCACGCTCTCCATCTCCGTCCGGCTCTCATGCCAGCGGCGGTGCAGGCTATTCGTCCAAGCGGAGGCGGTACGACGACGGTCCGGACGCGAGTCCTCGCTCGACCCACTCGTCCGGCAGGTCACACCGGCATTCGTCCCACCGAGACGACTATTACGATGGAGACAGAGACCGCGAGCGCGAGCGCGAGCGCGACCGCGATAGGAGGAGAAGCGAGAGGGACGTCGTCGACGACCGTCGGAGTAGTAGTCGACGCGAGGACGGCCGCGGAGACAGGAGGAGCGACAGGGACCGCGAACGAGACTACGATTATGGCAGGTCATCAACTGCAAGGCGGTCCCGTACGGATGACGGCGACCGGTACGAGCGGTCAAGTCGGCGCCAGTACGAGTCATCACCCCGGGACCGCGAACGATCGCGGCGAGACGACGATGTCGACTCGCACAGGGACTCTCGAAGGCGCAGAGACGACTACGATGAACGCGGTGGGGACGACTACCACTCGAGGAGAAGCAGGCATCGCGACGAGGACCGCTCGACGCGCGACGCAGGAGGGAGGTCGCGCTCGCCTGAAGTTTCGCGTCGACGAGACGATGACCGTGAAGACCGACGTCGGACGTACTCTCCCTCGGTACCGGCTCCCAATGAGACGGCAGGCCGAGAGACGCCCCTATCGGCAGCGACTCCGAACGGTCACGCAACCGGTGGGTCGCCCGCTCCCGGTACGCCCTCTGCCGCCGAAGAGGAGAAGCAGCGCCTCAAACGCGAACGACTCGAAGCTTGGAAGAAGAAGAAGGCAGCCGAAGCGGCTGCGACCGGAGTTCCGGGCGGCGCGAGTCCCGCCCCGCCGGCTTCGCCAATCCCTACCGCTGCTCCTGCCGGACCAGCTGCGGCTCCGGCAGCTGCAGGACGAGCGTCACCGCTACCATCACCGGTCAAGGCGGCTTCCCCGGCTCCCGCTGCTGGCATCGCTGGCCTTCCTGCCAAGCCGGTCGCCGCTCTCAATGCTGGTGAGTCGGCCGCCTTAGAAAGGGTTGATCGGCATCTGACAGGATCGCATGCCTGCAGGACTCCCGACAAAGCCGATCTCGCTCGCCAAGGCGACCATGAAGCCGGTCGCGGCCCCCGCTGGCACCCCTGCCGACGCGACTGCCGCAGCTGCAGCTGCCGCCGCTGCCATCTCGAATCGTCTCTCGACTGGCGGTCCCGCCCGCGCGAACCCTCTCTCGGCTTCCTTGCCGGCGAAACCCGCCTTCTCGCTCGGGTCCGGCCCGTTGCGTTCGAGCGGGTTGAAGAACTCGCTCAGCATGGGCGGCGAAGACGACGGCGACGACCGGAAACCCGCTTTGGGCATGTTCAAGATCGAAGGAGATATCGACATGAACGTCGATGGGACGACGGGAGAAGCCGTCGGGAGTGACGACGACGATGACGAAGAGCTCGAAGGCGGCGCGGCGTACCGCGCGGATGCCTTGGCGATGCGTGAAGCTCGTATGGCTGCGCTGCGTAACGCCGAAGGTCTCGACCGTGCCGAAGCGATGCAAGTCGACGAAAAGCCCGATACGGTTTCGACCACCGAAGCGGCGCAAGGCGGTGGCGAAGACGACGAAGAGGAGGACGAGCTCGAGGCATTCATGAAGTCTGTACAGAAAGAGGTCAAGAATGTCGACAAGGCGGACCAGGCCAAGCTCGCGGGACGGAAGGGTCAAGTCCTCCTGGAACCGACCGAGCCGGGTGAGGCGGAGGAAGAGGTCGAGGAGGAGGACGAGCTCGACAAGGTCGGCGTGACGGCGCAGGACATCCTCGCGTAAGTTGTGCATCGCTTTACCGTATCTCTAGACCAGGGGTGCTGATCTCGTGGTCCTGCAGTCTCGCCGCGAAAAAGGTCAAAAAGGGTCGCGAGCTGGTCGCACCGGATCATTCCAAAATCGACTACTTGCCGTTCCGCAAGGCGTTCTACACGGCCCCACCCGAAGTCGCCGAGCTCTCAGAGGAAGATGTCAAGGCGCTTCGCCTCGAACTCGACGACATCAAGGTGCGCGGTGCAGACCCTCCCAAGCCGGCTACGAAGTGGAGTTACTTTGGTCTCCCCGCCGCCTGCATCGACGTTATCAAGGGCCTCGAGTACGCCGCGCCGACTTCGATTCAGGCGCAGGCGATCCCGGCCATCATGTCGGGGCGCGACATTATCGGCGTCGCCAAGACGGGGTCCGGAAAGACGATGGCGTTCATTCTGCCCATGTTCCGACACATCAAGGACCAGCCTCCGCTCCGACCGCTCGACGGCCCTGTCGCGATGATCATGACGCCGACGCGAGAGCTCGCGACCCAGATCTACAAGGAGTGCAAGCCGTTCCTCAAAGCGCTCGGCCTACGCGTGAGTGTGGCCTCCCCTTGGTTCTCTTCCACGACTTGTCTTGACTGATCTGGTCAACCGTGCAGGCCTCTTGTGCATATGGCGGTATGCCGCTCAAGGACAACATCGCCGATATGAAACGAGGCTCGGAAGTCATCGTCTGTACACCGGGCCGCATGATCGAGCTCTTGTCGACCAACTCCGGTCGCCTGATCAATCTTCAGCGCGTCACGTACCTCGTCCTCGACGAGGCGGACCGCATGTTCGACATGGGTTTCGAGCCGCAGGTCATGAAGATCATCGGTCAGATCCGACCTGACCGGCAGACCGTCTTGTTCTCCGCCACGTTCCCGCGGCAGATGGAGGCGCTCGCCCGGAAAGTCTTGCGACGCCCGCTCGAGATCACGGTCGGTGGTCGATCGGTCGTTGCCGACACGATCACTCAGGTGGTGGAGGTTCGCCCCGAAGACAGCAAATTCAACCGGTTGCTCGAGCTTCTCGGCAAGCTCTTCAACGACGAGGAAGACGCCCGCGCTCTCATCTTTGTCGAGCGTCAAGAGTCGGCCGACAAACTGTTCGTCGAGCTCAAGAACAAGAACTACACGTGCATGCCGCTTCACGGCGGTCGCGAGCAGGTCGACCGAGACCAGACGATTGTCGACTTTAAGAACGGCAGCTGCCCGATCGTCATTGCCACTTCGGTTGCTGCACGTGGGTTGGACGTCAAGCAGCTCAAGCTCGTCGTCCAGTACGACGTCCCGAACCACATGGAGGACTACGTTCACCGTGCCGGCCGAACCGGTCGCGCCGGCAACACCGGAACTTGCGTCACCTTTATTACGCCCGATCAGGAGAAGTACTCGGTCGACGTCTTGAAGGCTCTGCAGGCGTCGAAGGCGCCCGTGCCGGACGAGCTCGAGAATATGGCCAAAGGTGCGGTCTTTCCTCCTTCATCGCGGCCGACAGACTGCTGATTCTTCTCGCTACAGCTTTCGCCGAAAAGGTCAAAGCCGGCAACGCCAAAGCCGCCAGTTCCGGTTTCGGCGGCAAAGGTCTCGAGCGTCTCGATGAAGACCGCGACGCAGCTTCCCGAGCGGAACGCGCAGCTTACGGCGAGAACGCCGAGAAGGAGCCCAAGGATCCTCAGACCGAAGCGGAAGAAGCCGAGAAGACGGCTCAGACCGTGACAGACCTCAAGATCGAGGTCATGCGGGGACCGGCGCCGAACCTCGAACGCGGCAAGGTCGCTCCGTCGGCCGATTCGGCGGCCGCCGCCCCTCCTGTGATCGACACGAAGGCCGCCGAAGAAGCCGCAAAGAAAGCAGAAGAAGAAGCTATCGCCGCCGGGTAAGGCTTTCGTACAAGTGGCTCGAGGAGACCATTCGAACTGACCTCATGACGTTACAGTAAATCTGCCGGCGCTGCCGGCGCCGCCTCGGTTCTTGCCAAGTTCAATGCGATGCTCAAGGCTAAGAAGGCTGCCGTCAAGCAACCCGAAGATCACTCAACGGAGGCTGCACGACGTCGCGACCCGGACGCGACCGACTATCACGCCATTGTTTGGATCAACGACTACCCGCAAAAGGCGAGGTGGAAAGTCACAAACAAGGAGACGATGGTTCATGTGCGCACAGTCATCTTGTCCCTAAGTGCTAGACGAGATACGAAACTAACCGCGGCCTGTCCTGCCCCGTACAGCTCGTCGATTCGACCGGTGCTTCGATCACGAACAAGGGCATCTTCTACGAACCCGGCAAAGAACCCGGTCCGAACGATTTGCCCAAGCTGCATTTGCTCATCGAATCGAACGAGGAGTTCAGGGTGTGTTGGTACATTCGATGCTTATATGACGTCGGGCTGACCGGAGCATTCGCCTCCCGCAGGTCCAGCACGCTATCGCCGAGATCAAGAAGGCGCTCATCGAAGGAGCGACGATGGCTCTCGAGGTACGTGGAGAAACGAAATGCTGTAATGAGCGAGTGCTGACAAGCGCTGTGTACAGGCCGAGCAACGTCAACAAGCCGCCGGAAGCGGAGGTGCCGCCGTCGGTCGGTACTCGGTCGTCTAGGTATCTATTCTCCTTCTCTTCAGTTCGCGCGTCCTCGTCCCTGATTGAATACGATACGTTGAACCTCGCTCCTCCGAGTCCCTTTTTGCCTCTGGCCGACCGCAGCCATCCATTTTGGCCAAGTGAGAGATCTGAGCCGAACGCTGCATCTGCGAAGGCTTCTATGAGATGCGCTCACTTGGACGTCCATATCTCCTGTCCACTTTGTCCAAACAGCTTCGCCTCTCATCCTTTGAAGCGAGTCCCTTGGAGCAAGGCCATCAAAGGTGCGCAAAGCCCGATTGAGTATGCCTCCGAGCCTGCGAACTTGACGAGCGCTGGACAAGCCTCCGTCTGCTCTGCTTGACATGACTTGTCATCGATAAACCGGGACAAGCCGGTGCCGCCGTGGCGTTCCGAGGCTCGCTCTTCTGAGGCCGTAGTCTCTCTGCGCAAAACGATTTTCCTGCATTCTCCAACTTTGCTGTCGCGATTCTTCCGCACTGCAGAAAGGAATGAGTATGATAACGAGCTATGTGGAGACAAGCGAGCTGCGCTAGTTACTGCATATGCTCGATTGCTGTGCAGACCGACAAAGTGCGCGACGCGACGGGTCGAGTCGAGCGGCGATGACGGAATCGTTCTCTCCAGCGCCTCATCGAGAGCGATGCAGGACTCTATGAAGCCTGTGAGCAGTCTTGTCGCACAGCTCACAATGCGCGTACGCTGACAAGTGCCGGCTTGCAGCTCTCGCTCACCCTCATCGTCGCGGCGACACCGTCGAACGCGATCGGCCGCAACTCGAGCCTGCCATGGCGGCTTTCGCAAGAGATGGCGTACTTTGCGCGCGTGACAAAGGGCGAAGATACGGACGCGAGGAACGCCGTCATCATGGGCCGGAAGAGCTGGGAGGGTATCCCGAAAAAGTTCCGTCCTTTGCCAGGCCGAACCAACGTCGTCGTGAGCAGGCAGGCGTCCTTTAACCTGTGAGTGCGGATGCAGTGGATTCGCCCTGCTGTGTGTCACGAGAGAGTACTAATCCCTCGCGGCTTCGACAGTGGAGATGCGCCCGACACTTTCCTCGCATCTTCGCTTCCCGCCGCAGTCGAGCAAGTCCGCGCGTCCCGACGAGCGCCGCCGAGAACGTTCCTCATTGGAGGCGCGCAGCTCTACAATGCTGCCTTGGAAGAAGCGATTTCATCCTCGCCGGACTCGACATCGTACAGCATCGACCGCATCCTCCTCACCCGTCTGTTTACCGAGTACCCCGACTGTGACACGTTCCTCCGCGACTTCGCCAACGACCAGAAGAAAGAAGGGCAACCGGCCTGGCGCCGGGCGGGTGACGCAGAGCTGCGAGAGTGGGCCGGCTGGGACGTCCCAGCAGGACACCAGACGGAGCAGGACAAGGCTGCGAAGGGAGAGGAGAAGGTGGTCGAGTACGAGTACCAGATGTGGGTGCGGACAGACCTATAGTATACCCCGGCAAGAGCGCAAGGTACTCTTCTGTCCGCGCGCGAACGAGAGTCTAAGAGGGTATCATTGCTGGTTGTCGCCGAGACGCGACTACACACATGGGCGGTTCTTGGCCGCCCGCACACACTCTGTTGCGGTTTGCGCCTCATGCTTTTCGCTTGCTCTTGGCCGGGAGCGTCGGCAAGGCCGTGACGCGCTTCCGCCGCTTCCCTCCGGCGAACGCATTCGCGGACGAGTGATCCCGCCCGAGGTTGTCTTCCTTCTTGACGGCATAGATGCGGACCTGTTGCGTCGTCCGTCCTTTAGTCAGAGATGCGCTCGCTCGGAGAGTTCAATCCGGGAATACCCTACTCACGATCCAGTTTTCCGAAGTGAACGCCTCCTCTGCGGGACCGGAAGAAGAGATAAGTCAGTGTGCTGACCACAAGAGACCGGCGCAAGAGAGCCGGAACGTACCGAGCGTGTCGAGCTTGATCTGCGCAGCCGGGATCGTCTGGCCACGAACCCGGTCTTGAGCGGGTCCTCCGCCGTAGAGCTCGTTGAACCTGCCTCGTCCGAAAGACGTCAGACTCGCACGTTGATGGAAGTCAGACGAGCTCGTAAGCGCACCGGTAGTAGCTCATCTTGTACATGAGACTGTTCTTCATCGTTTCGCTCGCCTGGTCATCGACGCGGTACTCGCCGCGCGACGTAAAGTATTTCTGCTCGTTCACCTCTTCGGGCCAGATCCCTTCCGAGATCCGGACCATCCAGAGGAACTTGTTGATGTCGTCTCCGGAGAAGCCGATCAAGCCGCCAAAGATGATCAGGACGTAGTCGACGTCGTGCTTGCGGAGGAGCGGGTAGGCGACTTCCTCGCGGACCGACATGATCTTGCCGACCGTCGCGATGCTGTCGTCGGAACAGCGCAAGGTCAGCGTGCGTGTACAGAGCGTTTTTGCCCCAGAACAGGTACGCACTGAGTGTTGTTCCACGTGTTGTTGTCGACCAAGGTAGTCCGGTTCGAGAACCCGGCAATCTGGTACCCGTAATCCCACCAACTCATGACCTTGGCGTCTTCCTTCGTGTTCTGCCGGAGCCAATAGTACGCCTCGCGGAAGTCGTCGATAATGTTTTGGGAGCCGTCCGGACCACGACTGGCGAGAACGACCGAAGGCGACGAGTACGCCGACGAGGTGACCCACGTACAGTGCAGGACGAACAAGAACGAGAGGAACGTCATGGCGACGACGGGGACGAAGCGAGCGTCCATGCCGAGGATTCCGGCGCGGCGAGCAGTGCGAGCGGTCGACGACTTTTTCGTCGTCGTGGCGGCCTTGGTCGGGGTCGCGACGCCCGACGAGTCGGCGCTCGTCGACTTTTTGCCCTTCTTGGCGGAGGGCGACGTCGTCTTGGACGCATCGATCGCCGCCGCGAGGGCATCGAGGTCCTCCGTCCGTCCGGGAGATCCCTCCACTTCGACCGGAACCGAGGTCGACTCGTCATCGTCACCAGCCGCGGGTTGGCTCGGGTCGAGGTACGTCTCGTACAGCGACGAAGCGGCGACAGCTCCCGCGACGCAAACGACCGGCGTCAATGTGAGCATGAGTCGGACCATGACGCCGGCAAAGTACGACGCGAGGACCGAGTAGATGATGACGAACACGTGCTCGTCGCGGAGTTCGCGGAAGCACATGTAGACTCCGGCCGGGAACAGGTAGATCAACATGTTGAGGTCGAAGAAGAATGACGGCCACGCGGTCGGCTGGTGCTCCGAGACGGACGAGACGAGCGGCAAGTGAATCCGCGCGTACCCCGTGTCCCACAGCGAGTAAAATCGACCGGTCCAGGGAGCGATCTTGCCCGACCTGGTCATGAACCACAATCCTCCGGCGGCGAGGGCGACGCCGAGCGCGAGGAACGACTTGAACAGGATCTTGAACTGCCGGTCGGGGACGAGCGACTTGACGAGCGTCACGAACGCGACGAGCTGCAACAGGCCAAAGACGCCGAGCGGACCCATGTGCTCCGACGTCAAGAGCGGGAGGAAGCCGACAAAGGGGACCTGCATCGAGGCGAGGGTACCGATCGCGTAGAACGACGAGTAGGCGACGTAAAGGCGCGAGGTGTACCTCCCCATGAGGAGCAGCACAAAGACGTGCAGGGGGAGCATGTTGGTGATGAACGCGTAGCCACCTGTTTGTGAGCGCTGTCAATAAGCATGCGTCATCGCGTCGGCGGAGCGAGCCCACATACCCCACGCCGCGACCATGTAAAAGTAGAAAAGAGCCGTGACCGCAGACCAGGCGACCGATCCCGTCTTGACCGTCTTGATCCAGAGGTAGAACGTGATCATGAGGATGAAGATGGCGATCGCCTCGTTGTCGTAACTTCCGGCAACACTCCGCGAGATGTAACCGGGGGCGATCGCGATAAAGAGCGCCGCCCAGAGACCCGTCCCTTCGCGGCTGCCGTCTTTACCGACCTCTTTGGCGAAAAAGTACGTCGCGAGGGCAGTCAGGCCGGAAAAGGCGGGCGCGAGCTGGACGCAGACTTCGCGAATGTCGACCGGGATCGAGAGGAGGTGGAGGAGCTTCCAGATCGCACCGCTCGTCACCATCAAGCCCGGGTACAGCGTTCCTCCGACGACTCGACCCAAGGGGTACCATGCAGTCGGGTCGAACCAGTTCCAGAAGGCCTGCGGCATAATCGCGGGTAAGTTCTCGATTGCCGTCGACAACGACAGACATGGCTGCTCGGCAAGGGAACTCACGTAGAAGCCCTCCTCAGTCAACACCCTCGTCGCACGGTAGTTGAACCATGGATCGAATCTGCGACATAAGCATGTTCAGCGTCGAGAAGTACCGAGGGCTAAATCTGGGACCTTGAGTGATCCGGCTTGACGAGGGCGAGAGACTTACTCGTGGATGATGGATTCGAAGCGGACGACTGCAAACTCGCGAGATGCAACGGCCGCGCCTGCGATCAAGCAGAGGATGACTGTCCGCAAAAAGGATTGGATCGTCTCGATGGATTCGAGCGAGAGCGGAAGTGGGGGATACGCCCGGCTGAGTCGCTCGACGGCCATCCTGTCGCCCGAGCCTCGTGCGGAGCCGTGACTGTAAGGATAACTCGATCAGCTTGTGTGTCCTGCATGGCTATTCCAGCTCTGCGAAGCGAGAGCGAGGACGCCATCGCATGCGTGAAATCGTGTCGCCAGAAGGTCATCCGCGAGAACTCCTGCTGTACGGCCAGGAGTCGCAGGACGGCGCCTCGGATCGGGTCTTGAAACTCACAGTAGGCTAGAGCTTCAACCCCTGTCCCAGAGCACGATCTGTATCGAGAAGGAGAAACGACTAGCCGAAAAGAGTCGGTCGGTCGTTGTCCGAGTCGGTCTCTATTGTCGCGTCCAGGGCCGAATCTGACTGTACAGCGACGAGTTGGGAAGCTCAAAGAGACTGTCGAGCTGGTCGCCGAGTCCTGTACAAGCCGGCGGTGAGTAGGAAGAGTGGATCCGTTCGAACGCAAGTGGAGCAGCGTTGGCGTCGCATCGCGGGGTTGTCCTCCTCTCACGCTCTCTACACCACGACAAAGTCATTATTCGAGGTCTGCATACCTTTTCAGATCGACCTGCTACCCGCTGAAGCTATGCGAACTTCAATCGCTTGGCTCGTTGCGACGCTGTTGCTCTCCACGTCAGCTTCCGCCGCCGTGTTCCGCTCACCCAATGTCAAACTCCTCTCGACAAAAACGTTCAAGCAATCCGTCCAAGGCTCGGACAAACTCACAGTCGCGGCGTTCGTCGCTCCATGGTGAGTCGCCAATCCCGACCTCGGGCATTCCGAAGCCAGGTGGCGTTTCTCCCCAAACTGACGCGCTACCTTCGTACAGGTGCGGATACTGCAAGAAGCTCGCGCCGGATTATGACAAGGTCGCAGACAGTCTCAAGGGGCTCGTCAACGTCGGTGCGTCCCGCCAGGAATCGTTCAGCAGGCCGAAACGGGTTACTGAACCAGTCAAACGGCGGCACTTCGTCCAGTCGCGGTCGATTGCGACGTCGATCAGAATAAACAGCTTTGCGGCGAGATGGGCATCAAGGGTATGTTCCGCGCCTCGACTGCTGCTCTTACTCGATCTGTCTCTCCGGCGGGGCGCTTATGCACTTCTCCCCCGCTCCAAACAGGCTTCCCGACGCTCAAGGTCTCTGAAGCGCGCCAATTCTCCGCTCGCCGCCTTGAATACTGACGGATGTATGATGCTCCAGATCTTCCCCGGCGGCAAATCTCCCGCAGAAGGTGAGCAAATCGGTTTCGAAGCGCTGCCTCCGCTCTGGCGAGAAAACTGATTCAGCGACATCGCGATCAGAGTACATGGGCGCGCGCGAAGCGAAGGACATCATCACACACGCGACATCTCGCATGCCGACATTCGTGAAGCGAGCAGCGAGCCGTAAAGACGTCGAAGGCCTCAGAGAAAAGGTCAGCTGGCGCGTCCCGTCCTGAAACAGCAACTCTCCTTCCTGACTACTGCTTTTTCCCCTCCTACCTGCAGGCCAAATCGAAACCGGTCTCGCTGTTGTTCACTTCGGCGGCAAAGGTCACGCCGCTGTACAAGGCGTTGTCGACCGATTTCTATCGCCAGATCGACTTTTACGCGGCGCGGGATACCAAGGTCGGACAGGATTCGATGGCTGCCTTTGGAGTCGACAAGGTGCCGGCTCTGGTGGTACTCACGAGCGACGATAAGGTACACAAATACGAGGGTGAGTTTCCGTTGAAGCGGCTCGAGAAGGGGCAAGGTCGCCCGGACTGAACGTTCGTCTTTTACTTGCCTCGCAGGCCCGCTCAAGTACGACAAGATCCGAGCGTTTCTCGAGCCGTTCGCGAGTGCGAAGCCCAGTGGCGGCAAGTCCAAACCGGCTCACGACGACTTGTAGAAAGGTCAAAGAGCTGCGTTGCAAGGCGAGTTTTCGATTACACGCTCGGCGTTCAAACCCACTTCTCCGAGGGACCTTGTCGGTCACGTTGCTCCTGCATCGCCCGGTCCCACCTCGATGCCCATTCTTGCTCCCTCGCTTTGAGTCGCGCTTCGAGCCTCGTTATCGTGGGTCTGGGTTCCTCGGAGGCCGCCGCTGCGTCGCGTTCTTCCGACGCTTGCTCGACGCGCGGCTGCCGACGCGGTGCTGCCCAAGGTCCACAGGCATGTCGCTCCTGATGCACCGGCCCCACGTGCCCGAACTGGCGATCCGAGGTCCTCTCTTCCTGCTGCTGCTGCGCGTACTCGTGGTGATGAGGAAGGTGACGCCGGTAGTAGCTCTTCGTGGCAAAGTAGACGGCCGTTCCGACGAGGACGAGCGGCAAGAGGCGAGGACCTCGGCGGAATCCGTGCGGATAGAAGGACCGAGCAGGGTACCGGCCGTGCCAGCTGAAATGCTCGTAGCCGTGTGAAGGCGGGATATGAGGCGGGCCACCTGAAGCGGCGGGCAGCTGGCTTGCGAAACCCGACGCCGGGGTTGTCGGACGAAGATAGGAATGGTGCCACCACGACCACCGCGAATCCGGGATGTGCTCGATATGAGCACCGTGGTGCGGATAAGGCGTGGCGGAAGGAGGTGGCAAATGTCCGGCGGCTTGCTGCGGCCCAGGCATGCCCTGCGTCGGAGCTCTGTTCGCAGCTTTTGGCAGTTAGTCCTAGCGCTCGCAACTCGCGCACTCGGACGCAAAGAGTCAGCCTACGGTCCATGCGCTTGAGGATACGCAGGCGAGCCAACGGGCTCGGAGGGGAAAGAGGGCGGAGGTTGGTTCATGTCGACGGCGATTCGTTTCCAGTAAGGTGTCAAGTATAGCGTGAGAGACAGAAGAAGAGAGAGCACTTGCTCGCGACTTTATACTCGCCGAGCACAGAGGGCAGCCGAAGGGCTGGCGTAACCCGCTTCGGTCTTTTGAGAAGGTCACCCGAACGTGCCGATCTGCCGCGCAAGCCGCCGTTCGGGGTCGTACGAACGGATGCGCTTCCGCCGACGGGACGCGTACTCTGCAGAAGCGCAGCCTCCTTTGCTTACTTCCTGCTGTCGCGCGACCGAGACAAGCAGAAGAAGAGGGACGGGTGAAAGAGCCTATATACAGGCAGGTTTTTTGCTTCCAGATGCTCGGGAAGCCATGATCCGAATCGCGCTACAGTCTAGACATGTGCTCAGTGAAGTGTCAAAAGAGAAAGGCGTCGTCAAAGTACGGGATAGGGTGTCGGCCAGCAGATGTTGATCACGACGTCTGGAACAAAGACGGGTCGTTGAAGTCCTTGCGGCCGTCGACGCTGCCGTTCCGTTCGCTCGGGGTCGCGAGCGCGCGGTTGTCGATCCCGCGACGCGCCTTGCCCTCGCCCTGCAGCTTGCGGCGAGCCTGAACACCCTCGCGGAGCTTGTCGAGAACCTTGACGGTCGTGTCCCAATCGATGCAGGCGTCGCTGCGGGCCAAGCGAGGACAACGTCAGCATTGCTCATGATGCGAGCCAATTTTTATCCAGACGAGACGAGAACGTGACTTACGTCACGGACTGGCCGTAAGTGAGCGTTTGCGGGCCCGAAGCCGGAATGCTCTGCTTGCCCTCGACCAAGTTACTCTCGATCTGTTCCGGAAGAGGCACATTCCTCGTCAGCCCGAATCGTCGCATGTAAGAGAGCAGTCGTTGAGCGCACCATGACACCCATGATGTTGTCGGCCGTCTCGGGCGACGAGAGCTGGCGCGCGACATCTTCCGCGACGAGGACCTGGTTCTCGTGCTTCTTCTTGCTGTTGCCATGCGAGCTGTACGATTGGGCGCACTTCAGTCTCGAGCTATCGTCCGAGCAGGATCGCCCGGGACAAGCTGCATTGACCTGGAGGCGATACGTACCAGTCAATCATGACCCGAGTCGAAACACCGGCCTTCTTCAAACCCTCGGCAGCCTTCTTGACGTGCTCCACCTCGTAATTCGGTCCGCTGTTGGCGCCACGCAAGATGACGTGGCATGCCGGGTTGCCTTCGGTCTCGACAACTGCGTGCGTGCGGAAGGAAGAAAATCGCAAAGCGTGCGTCAGTCGCGCGACCCGAAGCGTACCCTCCCGCAGTCTCGGCAATACCATGCCACCGCAACTAGCAGGCGAAAGACACGCACTGGCCGAGATACCCTGCTTGGTGACCGAGAGGAAAGCGTGCGAGCTCGAAGCGGATCCGATCGCGTCAATCGCGATCTGGAGCGAACCGTCCGTGCCGTTCTTGAACCCGATCGGCATCGACATGCCGGACGCGAGCTCGCGGTGAACCTGCGATTCGGTGGCTGTACAGACAATTATGGAGAACTATCAGTCGGAGTCCCCTGCATGCAGCGAGCGAACAGGGCGGAGAGATTGCAGGTTCTCAGGACCGGGACGTACTCCGAGCTCCGATCGCGCCCCACGAGACCAAGTCGGCAATGTACTGCGGCGAGATCGTGTCGAGCAGTTCGCACGCGGACGGGAGACCGATGTTGGCGACTTCGAGGAGGAGACCGCGCGCGAGCCGGAGGCCCTTGTTGATCTGATACGTGCCGTTCAATTGCGGGTCTGTACGAGCGTCCGAGAGCGCAGAGTCGGAGTCAGCACAGTCGCAGATCGATGCGTGTGATCCGACATGGCATGCAGACAAACGACGTACCGTTGATGAGACCCTTCCAGCCGACCGTTGTCCGGGGCTGCAATTGCCGACTCCAAGGCGAGTCAGCGACCTCGTCACTCTGGCGGAGAGTATGTCTAGTCCGAGTAGCCCACGCACCTTTTCAAAGTAGACGCGCATGACGATCAACAGGTCCTCGGAGCACTTGTCGGCATACTCCTTGAGCAGCTTGGCGTACTCGAGCGCGGCGCGGACGTCGTGGATCGAGCAAGGGCCGACAACCTGCGAGTAGATCAAACGTCAGCGAACCCTCCGGGACGCGGAGAATGGCTGCGGCGCAGAGCCTAGTTGAGAAAAGGACGGCCGACTCACGACGAGCAACCGGTCGTCTTCGCCCTTGACGATTTCCTCTCCCGCTTTCCGGCCCTCGAGGACGGTCGCCGCAGCTGCACAATCCTTCTCACGTCAGTCTCGGCTGGAGAGTACGACTGAACGTGAACGAGTCCGGCTAACCCCGGAGGCCGAGCGGGTAGTCCTCCCTGCGCGTGTACCACAGAAAAGCGATCAGCGTTCGGGTTAACGGTACGAGTGCGAATCAGACGACGCACATGAGGATCTGGGGCGGGATCAGAGGGCGGATGTTGCGGATCCGGCGGTCATCGAGGTCGTTGCTATCGGACCCGACCAACGTCAGTGACAGGCGAGTTATGCGAGTGTGAGCGGCAAGGAACTGACAGTGCGGTCCTCGCGTTTGCTTGAGGAGTTTGAGTACCGTCGGGGCGCATCTTGTCTCGAGTCACGCAAGTGTAGAGAAGACGAGGGGGCTACAGTCGAGAAAAAAAAGTGTCTGCCGTTTCGTTGATTCACGCGCGAGTTCGTGGGCGGCGGCGGAGGCAGACTTTGGAGTACGCCGCAGTGATTGGCTACTGATTGAATCTGTGACGTGGCAGTTGAGTCGAAGCGGTGACCCGCGGGCAAGAGAACCCGCGCCGAGTCGCCGGGCCAAACGTCAACGCCTCGACTACTGTAGACCTTCTCGTCCTTACTCGCACTTGACAAGCAGACAAGGAGCACCCTGGCAGTCACTCTCACTCTCCTGTCTCGCGCCGCTCTCGTTTCAACTCGTTCCTTCGTTCCATTCCGACGGGCAACCGACTTGGCTCTCGTTGCCGGCACTTCGCTCAACTCTCGACGTCGTACGCTTCTCTCGCCCACTTCTCGCCTGCTGAGCTCGTCGAGGATCGTCATGACTGGTCAAGACAAGTGGAAAGTCGCTATCGTCGGTGAGTCGCTCCCTCGAGATCAGGCGCAAGTGCCGCCGTCGCCTGCGTAATCGACAAGAGCGCCTTCCCTCCCTCTCTCGATCACTTTTCGCTCTCGTCGAGACCGTGATTCGCCTGCTATAGGAAGGGAGAGCGGAAACTAACATCGGCCTGAGATCCCGTACGCACGCAGGCAGCGGCAACTGGGGGTCCGCGATCGCTCACTTGGTCGGCAAGAACGTCAAGGCGAGGAGCGACCACTTTGACACCGAGGTCAAGATGTGGTGCTTTGAAGAGGACGTGCGTCACCAATCGTAGTCCGCTCAGAACAGCGGACAAAGCTGACAAGCAGGGACCGCCCACGTCTCAGTTTGAAGGCCGCAAGTTGACGGAAATCATCAACGAGAAGCACGAGAATGTGAAATACCTGCCCGGGATCACGCTCGGCGACAACATTATCGCCGAACCCGACTTGAGCAAGGCGGTCGAGGGCGCCAACGCGTTGATCTTTGTCTTGCCGCATCAGGTGAGCTCAGCGAGGATGCTCTCTTTGCGCGCTCATTCGATACCCCTGCGGACTGACAACATGATCCCCCGGCTCGGTCAGTTCATCGGCAAGACGTGCGAGCAATTGCAGGGCAAGATCCCGGCGCACGCCAAGGGAATCTCGCTCATCAAGGGCGTCGACGTCAAGGACGGCGAGATCCACATCTTTAGCGAAGTCATCTCTGCGAAACTCGGGATCGAATGCGCGGCCTTGTCGGGCGCCAACATTGCCAACGAAGTCGCCGCCGAAGCGTTCTCGGAAACGACGATCGGGTGCCGCGACCTTGACGTCGGGAAGAAATGGGCGAGCTTGTTCGAGACGGAAAAGTTCCGCGTCGCCGTGAACCGGGACGTCCTCGGAGTCAGTCTCGGCGGAGCGCTCAAGAATGTCGTTGCGGTTGCAGCCGGATTCGTTGACGGCCTCAAGTGGGGCAACAACGCCAAGGTGAGCTGCCCCCGGCTGGGAGAGTGGAAGTCCCCTTTTCCCGAAGCCCGCGACTGATCATGCGGACCACTGCTCGCAGGCCGCGGTGATTCGGATCGGTCTCCTCGAGATGAAGAAGGTGAGTGGTCGCAGTATCGTCCAGGTTCCCTCTCCGTCGAAGCAAGCTCTGACACCGTCCTTCCCCCTTGACCGCCAAAGTTTGCGCTCGAATTCTTCCCGGGCACCGAGCCCGAGACGTTTGTGCAAGAGTCGGCTGGAATCGCCGACTTGATCACGTCGTGCCTCGGCGGGAGGAACAGGAAATGTGCCGAAGCGTTCGTCACGACTGGAAAAGTGAGTCGCGCAACTTGGGCCGCCGTGTCCTCCCCTTTGACGCGGAAAGCGCAGCGGAGTCGAATATGGAGGCTGACATGCGACGACACTTGCAGCCTTTCGACCAGCTCGAGAAGGAGATGCTTAATGGTCAGAAGCTGCAGGGTGAGTCTCAGGAAGACGCAGGAGGCCAAAGTGTCTCGCCGACGCGCTTGAAAAAAGCCCTCTTCGCGCCGAGAAGCCTGATCGCGATCTGCACGTACAAGAGCTGACCTTGTTCCTGACTAGGCGTCGAGACGGCCAAGGAGCTGCACCAGTTCCTCAAGACGCGCGGCAAGGTTGACGAGTACCCGCTGTTCACGTTTGTGGTGCGTGCACCCCTTCGCGCGCGGCCCCAATGTCCCGTCAGAGAAGCTTTTGAGCTGACGCGTCGCGGTGGCACAGTACCGCGCGGCGTACGAAGGCGTCAAACCCGACTCGCTCACGGCTCACATCTAGATCAAGACTTCGGTACACGTCCCGTCTCGGACCCCTTCGGCTTTCCCGCATTAGACGATTCTCAGTCATCCTCCGCCTCGGTTCCGGTTCTTTGGTTTCGACTCTGTCTTTCTCTTTGCATCATAGATTTGGGCAACTCTGCGGCACTACAGAAACTACGAATACACGCGGCTCGGGCACATCTTCTCTCTGTCCTTCCCTCCTTCTGTTCACGCGGGTCCCTCTCCTTGGGGTGATTTTCTGGTTCTCGTGGTCTGACCGGACGGGCAGCACGGCTCGCTGTAGTTAACTCGACACGTCTCCCAACCCAAGCAGTTTCATGACAATTGGTTAGACTTTGTATTCCCTTTCGTTGTATTACCCCGCCCAGATTCGCTTTCGCTGCTTCGATCACTCGCAACTCTCGACCGCAAACAGCCCACTCTCGCTCTTTATAGAGCCCCTCACTCGCCTTTGAGCTCTGTCCTCAGTGAAATAGCGCTGCACGCCCCGCCCCTCCAGCCAGGATGGATATCGACGACGAGTTGCTCGGACTCGCCGAGGGCACCACCACTTCAAAGTCGCGCCGTTCAAAGTCCAACAAGCGCAAACGGCCAGCCCAGGAATCTTCAGAGTGAGTCGGAGCCGGATCATGAGCAAGGCCCCGACGAGGACTGACCTGTTGCCGTGTATGTCTTGTCGCTCTCCGCCCCTCCTGCGTGTCCTCCCCCGACCACGCTCGCTCCGAACCGCTTTCACTGTCGCTGTGTATCGATCTGCAGCGACAATGACTCGGCGTCCGACATGGACATGTCGGCGAGCGACTCGGACGCTCCCGCCGCCGCGAGCGGGTCTCGTTCGAAAGGCGGCCGCGTCAAGAGTGCCGCTCAAGTTGACGACAGCGATGACAGCGACGCGGAGGGGGAAGCAACCGACGAGAACCCGTACCCCGTAGAAGGGTTGTACCGCGACGACGCAGAACGTGAAAGGTGAGACCTTGCCTCCGGCCTCCCTTGAGAACGGATACTGGGACGGGCTGGGCTGATTGCTTCGTGTCGCACATCCGCGCAGGGTCGCGAGGATGCCAGAACTCGAACGCGAAGAGTTCATGGCGAACCGGGAAGAACAGATCCGGAGCGCTCGCGAACGAGCCGACGTTGCCCAAATGGTCGCCCGCTCCGCCGGCGCCGCTGCCCAGGGGAACAAGAAAAAGAAGAGCAGCAGGGCAGCTGCGGCCGGCTCGGACGATGATGATGATGATAGCTATGGTGCCGGAGAGGTCTCGAGGTCGACGAGGTCGCGCAAGACGACCGGTTCGAGCAAGACCAAGGCGGAAGGGATCGAAAAACTCAAGCAGAGCCGGGCCGCCAAGGGCAAGAAGAAGCAAAAGGTGCGTCGCTAGTCGCAGATCCCGCTGTGTAGTCGATCCGCTGACTTCCGAGTCGCACATGACTCTGTAGGCTAGCGACAGCGATGACGATTACGAGGAAGGGACGAAGAAGTCTTCGCGCCGGCGAGCCGCTTCCGACTCTGGCTCGGACATGGAGACTTCGAGCGACGACGCCCGAGCCAAGAAGTCTCGCGGGTCGGCAAAGAGCGGACCTCCCGTGGCGAGTTTCGAGGAACTGCGCGGGTGCCAGCTCACTCGGTCGCGGTTGGCCAACATGTGCCGCGCGCCGTTCTTCGACGAGTGGATCACGAGTGCGTCAATTCTCTCGCTCATAATGACGTGAGCGAGGCGAGAGCCCGAGACTGATGCGCCACGCCGCTTGCCTTCCATCGCCGGTGAAGACGCCTGGGTTCGCTACCCTCAACCGGATGCGCCCGGCGGCCCTCAAGAACGTTCGTACCGCTTCTACCAGGTGGCCAGTGAGTCGAGCGCTTCTCGATTGGTGAGCTACCCTCTCTTGGATGCTGATCGAGTTGTGCGCTTCTAGGCGTGCGGCACAAGGAGCCCTACAAAGTCGAGGGCATCTCGACGGACGTCATTCTCGACCTGCGCTACGGTCAATCTGTGATGGCATTCCGCATGGATGCCGTGTCGAATTCACCTGTATCAATCGTAAGTCGAGTTGTCCGCATCTCAACCAATCCCTGCGGGCCAGAACATCGTGCTGATAGCCACCGTCGGCACCGTAGGACGAGTACGGGCGTATGCGCCGGACGTTTGAGCATGACAAGGCCGCTCTGCCGAGTCCGGTGCAGGCCAAGAAGCTCAAGGACGAGCTCGACAAGCATCAAACCTACCTCATTACCGAGGTGCGCCCATCCATTTCCTCGTCTGCTAGTATTCTGGGCTGACAAGATACATGCCACTACAGGAGGACATTAGCGCACAGCTTGCGGCAAAGGGTCACCGGCCGTCGGGTGCGGCCGCTCGTGCGAGGCTCGTCATGGAGTTGCAAGACGCGAAACGGGTCGGCGACATGTCGAAAGCGGCCGACGTCCAAGCCCGCCTCGCCGAACTCGAAGGTCCGGCGACCTCACAAAAGGAGGAAGCGGATCGTGCGAAACGGATCAACGACCGGAACCGCGCCGCGAACCGGGAAGAGATCAAGCGCGCCGAGGCCAAGAGTCAGGAGGAACGTCGGAAACAGGCTGAGGCGTTGCAGCGTGGCGACACGAACGTCAAGATTGACAAGAGTGCTCGGGTCAAGACGATGCCGAGGCATACGTACGACAGCCGGCCGGCGACTCCGGGTGGTTCGGGCGCCTCGACGCCGATCCCGCCCGTTGCCGCCGGCGCTACTGCGGACGGCATGGTATCTGGAGGAACGAATGGCGCCCCGAAGCCCAAGGCGAGCAAGATCGAGTCGGTCGTCGCGAGCCGCGTTCAGCTCGACGTCGACTTGGACTTCTAGGCTCGGGCTGTAGCTTTTTCTTCGTGTCGCTTTCTTTTGCACGCTGCAGTCAATCTACCCACCTTCCGCCTCCTGGACGCTCTTACTCCTGAAAGATGCGCTGTATCGAGCGAAAAAACGACTGTCACCGCGAACTGGGCGAAATTTCGGCGGCTTTTTTGGCGCGTGAAAGCGGTCGTTTCGACTTTTCCATCTGGGCTCTCCACTTTCCCGATCCTGTACAGCTGCTAGAGAGGCCTTTCGTCTCCTGAGCTGCTCCCACTATGGCCCACCGGATGCGCCTGCCCCCGCCTCTGTTGTTCCCGAGCACAACTTCTCGACCGCTCCGCCTCGCCGCCCAGGTCAACTATGACCCGACGCACCCAGCCAACCCGCCTTACGTCCTGCACTCGGTCGCTCACAAGGGTGGCTACCTCTTTGCCGCGTCGGACGACACTGTGCGCGCCTTTTCGCCGACGCTGCAACCCCTCGGGCAGCTCCCCATAGCGCAAAAGGGGATCACGAGCATGGTCAAAGGGTCGGGCAAGCACAGCAATGCCGTCTTTGTGACGGCCAAGGACGGGACTGTCTCTTGTTGGGACACGCGGGACTTGACAAAGGAAGCGTTCCGGCTCAAAGGTGAGAGGATCCGCCTTGCCGAATTTCGGTCCGCGAACTGCTTGGCTGACGCACTGCTCGCGACATAACACAGGCAAGACAAGAGCAGGCTATCTCACGGCTTCGCAGAGCAGCGATCAGTCATGCTTGGCCGTCGGGACGGAATTGCACCAGTACGAGGCAATGATCGACGTCTGGTGCGCGACTCGACATCCTTGTACTGAATGTGTTTGCGTTAAGCTGACTCGATTTCACGGTGTTCGCTGTGCGTAGGGACCTACGAACGATGCAGATCCAGCACACCTACACAGAAGCGCACTCGGACGACATTACGGTCGTCGCATTCCACCCCTCTCCCTCGTTACCTCACGTCCTCCTGTCTGGTTCCGTCGACGGGCTCGTCAACACGTACGACGTCCGGATAGTCGACGAAGACGACGCTGTGCAGAGTACGGCGCAGTTTGGAGCTAGTTTGGCCTCGGCAGGCTGGATGGCGTTGCCCGGTCAGGAAGGATCATCAGAGCACAAGGGGATCTACGGCGCGACGACAATAGAGACAGTGCAGTATTGGGATATGGAACAGGTGAGCAGCCGCTTCCTCCGCGACCGAGCCGAGGCGCAGATACCCTAATCACCTCCCGTATCTTGACAACCACAGCAAGAACAGATTGTCGACTTTGGCGACGTCCGAGATGTCGCGCTCCAGCCTTGGCGGACCGAGTACCTGATCGGTGCACATTACAACGAGGCGCTCGGTGGTGTTTGCCTGCTGGGCGGGTCATTAGAGTACGTGATCAACTCGGCAGATCGAGTCAAGACGAGCTGCATTGCTTGTACTCGCGCTGATACCTGTTGCTTGCTGTACAGAGGCGACGTGGCGCTCATCAACGCGAAAGACCCCGAGCAGTGGTACCTCGAGCAACTCCTTTCGGCCAAGACGAGCCCAAAGGCGCACGGCTGCAAGGGTCACCGCGATATCGTCCGAACAGCTTGCGTCGATGCCGAGGTGCGTATCTGTGCATAGCGCCGATGGAAGCGCACGCTGGCTCACGATTCTCGCCCTATTACTAGACGGCAACAATCGTGACGGGCGGAGAGGATGGACGGTTATGCCTTTGGTCTACGTAGCGGAGTCGTGGAGGAACGAGACTGCAGCGCCTTCACGCACTGGACAATCCTCCTGAGCTTATGCTCCAGGGGGGCGCAGCGGCAGAGTTGCGTGCACCAGCAACAGTCATCAGATACGGACGGAACGCTTGCGGACCATGCTGCAAAAATCGCGGAACACAGGCGTTGCGGAATTATGTACAGGTATGGCTCATGAGAGCTAGTTGCGACGAGGCGATACTTGCGTATGGATAGAGAGAGGGACAGGAAAAGGTGGATATTTGCGAATGCGAAGGTTTGCGAGGGGAGTATTTGACATAGGGCGGGAGGCAGAGAACCAAAGAACCCAAAAATGGTGGGAGATGTATGTACGTCGGATAAGGTGACGGGTGGGGGACTATGTACGTGAGGGAGAGCGGTTGGCTGAGCCGCGAGCGAGGGTGTTGGGAACAAGCAAGGTCTATGAACAGGAAGAGGAGAGGTCGTCGTCGAGAGCTGCGATCGCTCGGCTCGTCATAAGCAACGCCATTGTCGTCGTCGCGGAATCGGGCGCAGAAACGACCTATGTTGATCGCGACAGCGGCCGAGTGTCCTCGGCTTGGTTTAGGCGACGGGCGGGATGCGCGAGTTGGGCGCCCGCCTCGATTCCAAGTCAGACTTGACGCGACTGTAGTGTCCGTGCGTGTACATGTACAAGCCGCCTGGTAGGAAAGGAAGCGAATATCAGCATCCGCAGAAATCGCACAGCCCACTACGCGCCAACGAGGGCGGAGAGAGAAACTCACGGCGGTACGATTGCAACGGGTCGACTTCCTCCTGTGCCGCCTGAGTCTCGTTCGGGATGGACCCGGCTGCTGGCTCGACAGTGGACGACTCGAAGCTGTCTCCTCGAGACAAGTCCTGCATCTGCGCGTCCAGGTTTCCGGTCGCGGCGAGTGGAGACGTCGAGAGGACGTCGGAAATGCCCATGCCGTTCGTCGAAGTGGTCGACGACATGCTATCGAGCGAGCCTCCGTTCTGCATCGGAGGGAGTGGCTGGGCAGACATGGCAGACCTAGATGAGGCTTGAGAAGGTCAGTTCTCGAGCACGTGAAATCCGACCGTCTCCGTATTTCGTTCGGTCCTCACATTTGAGCGTGAACGTTTGGCGCAGAGAGCTAGGAATACAGACAGAGGTGGAGTGAAAGCACGGGTAGGTCGTGTGTGACGTACAGTCAGCTCCCCGTCTTGAGGCGTCGGAGAAAATGTTGGGGGAGGGGAGGGAGAGGCTCGCCGTCATGCGCTGCGTCATCGGTGACTGCATCGCTTCTGTCCGCGCCGGCGGTCACTCTGCACCCCGGACCTGCTTCCGGAGACCTTCTCCGCTATCTTTTCCCCTTTGAGCAGGTCCGGCCGCTGCGCTTTGCCAAGATCCCCGTCATGAAGCGGACGACCTCCTTTTGGGCGACCGACCGCCTGCACCGGCCCCTTATCACCCATTCATCTCGGGCCTGCGAAAGCTGGAGACACCGTAATCCTTCTCCTGTCTCACCAGTTGCAGGTCCAGAGTTGACTTTAACGCCGCTTGAAGCGGAGGAGCTCCCCGACCACGAAATCAGCTTGCTAGTTGCTGCGGACGTCGAGACGGCCCTGGCCCCGGAGATACTGGCAAGGCCTACGGTGCAATTCGACGAAAATGTAATCGGTATGATCGACGTGATCGTGACGGGAAAGAACGCCCTTCGAGAAGAATTGCAAGCACGGTCGGGGCGATCTTACAGGCCGAGGCTCGGAAAGCAGATTAAAAAGGGGTGGTCGCCCGCCAGAGTCTACAATTCGCCTTCTTCCAGGTCCTTCGGTGACTGTAGATGCAGGGCGCAATAACTTCTGGTCAGACAAGTGAAATTTCGAGAGCGTAGTAACCGGAAAGTCCGAAAGAGACTGCAGGAAGAACTCACAGTGACGTCGTCGGTTGCTGCTGCGGTCGATTCCAGCCTGGGGATCTTGCGCTCTGGCCCCGCACGACTATCGTCGTCTTTTAGTCCACCGCCTTGCGGAGCATCGATACCGGCGTTGCTGCTCGCCGGACGCTTTCGGCTTCCGCTGCGAGTCTCGTCGCCGAGGTCGTCATCGTACCTCATCAGGCTCGAGTCCCCACCCCGACTAGTTCTGCGCCGACCGTGGGTGGTCGCTTCGGCGTCGGCCATGTCGACATCAGCTGCAGGGTCCCGCGAGCCGTGTCGGGCACGTCTCGATGACGAGTCTCCTCCTGCCGTTGCTCGGTCTCGTTCACGTTCGGCGTCGCGTTCACGCTCGTAAAGTCGGTCCCGTTCGACGCGGTCCATCTCGGCAGCGCGCTTCTCCTATTGTTCAGAGTAGTAGAACGGCAGTCAGTCACGCGCGAGGTGCAGTGTCAATCTGAAGCGGACCAAACGCACCTTTTGCCTCCGGACAAACTTTTCCCACGCCTGTTTCCGCGCGTCGTCATTCCCTTCGAGCGCTTTCCACTCGTCCGTCTCGTTGACGAGCGGGACCACTTGGTCGTACGTCGCCGAGTCGACGTCGATCGGCGGGTCGACTTTTTTCAGCGCGTACCGGAGGTCGTCGACGAGGAGGCGGATCCGCTTCTCGGCGCGACGGCGTTCGTCGCGCTTCGCTCGTACGGCGCGGTGGTGTAGCTGCAAGATGCGTGAATGTCAGTAAGAGAGACACGGTCTGTCAAGCGGGAAAAGAGGGAAAGGACGGACCTTGTCGAACGTGGCGCGGATTGCGGCATAGTCCATCTTTTCGAGCCTCTGGTCGTCCTTGATCCCGTTGAAAAAGTCGTCCTCCTTCGAATCTTCGTCGACGACGACGCCGCGTTCTTTCGCGACCGCCTCGATCACGAGCTGGTTCTCCTCGGCGCGGACGTCGAGTTCGTCGACGAGGTCCCAGAACAAGTCGAGCGGGGTCGAGCCCGGTCGGCCCAACAAGTCGAGGTACCTCGGGTCGTTCTCGACGAGCGGGTAAACCGATTGCCACGTCGTCCCCGCCGAGACCTGATCGGTTCTGACCAACTCGTCGAGCAACTCGTTGAACCGTTCGCGCGCCTTTCTCGCCCGCCTCCGTTTCTCCTCGTTCCTCCGCTGCTTGGATTCGGCAAACTGTTTCTCGGCGCGTTGGACCTCGTCCTCAAAGACGGTGATCATGTCGATCGGTTCGATCCGTTGCAGTTCGGCATCGCGGTGCCACTCTGGCGTCCGCATGATCAGGCCGCGCGCGTCTTGCCACCGGACCGGACCGGCGAGGTCGAGTTGGAGCGATTGAAAGATGGCCGTCAATTTGTCCATGTTGCGACCGCGCATCTCGCGTTTCCGGGTCTATTGTCGCGGAACAAGCAGGGCCAATGTTAGCCCTTTTTTTCTTTTTTGGACCGCGCGCGCGCAAGTTTCGGGCACGACCGGGAATGAGAACGAACGACGCACCTCTTCGTCGCGACGGAGCTTGTCGACAAAGTCGGTAAAGAGGATCTTGCGCTCCTCGTCGTTCCTCGGCATCTTCCAGACGTCGGGGCATTTCGCCTGCATGACTCTTTTCCCGCGGTCCCAACTCCACCAACTCTTGACGCCGTCTTCCATCAAGACGCCGCCTCCGATCCGGTCCATCGCGCGGTTCCACTTGTCGCGGCATTTCGCGATCGACTTGTCCCTCTCGTCGAGTTCCCTCGCGCGCCGCTCGACCAAGTACTTTTCAAACGCCGCTTTCCGTTCCGCGAGCGTCTTGAGCGCCTTGTAATAAGGTTCCGTGATCGCCTCCTTCATGACCATTTCCCACGTCCAACTCGAATCGACGCCGAGTTGACCGAGCATGTGTTTGAACGCCGCTTCGGCTTCGTGGTGCGTCGCAAACACGGGCGTCGGCCCGCCCGGACCTCCCGTCATTGAGAGGGCCATCGGAGTCAGAGCAGCAGCGGGACGAGGTGGGTATTGACCCGGTCCCGATCCGGTCGAGGAGGCGGAAGGACCCGGGCCCGGGGTGGCACCTCCTCCCGGAGCGACGAGCGCGCCCGAGAATGGCGTGAGCGGGGTCGCTCCCGCTCCTGAGGCCGCTGCTGGGTTTGGAGACTGGCCCGAGATGCTCGGGTGCGGTGAAGGACCTGGGCGAGCGGGCGAGGCGTTGCTGTGTGCGCGCAGGGAGAGAGGAGTCAGTTGTTGCGTCGCGGTTTCCAACTCGTCAGTAGGGGTCGTACCTGAACCGGGCGACAATGTCTGCGAGTTGAAGCGATCGAGCGTGAGCTTACATACGAGCAGGGACAGAGAAGAAGAGCGCAAGGAGAAGAGGGGAACGGACCTGAGATCTGTTTCGGCATGACCCACGTCGTCTCTTTTGATTCCGAGTGGACCCAGTACTTTCTCCCACCGGTCTCGTACTCTTTCCACGGCGTCTTTTCGATTTCGAGTTCGGTCGCGGTTTTCAGTTCCGAGGGTTTCTCCCAGACTGAGCCTCGTTGCGGGTGCGACCAGTACGGACGACCGTCGGGCGAGGTGTGCCGCGTCCAGAGGGAGGCACCGGCGGCACCAGCGGCCGCGGGTGGTTGAGGGGACATGGAGGCCTGCGGGCGGGTGCATGTTGAGGTTGGGGATCCAGAATGCGAGGGACAGATGAAGCGAGTGCGCACCATGTTGTGCGAAGGTGGGAGAGCGAGTAGGGCGCCCTTCTCCAATGGCGGTCCAACCCGGGTAGCCTTGCGTTGGGCAGGCAGGGAGCCTCGAGCAAGCGCGTGTCCCTAGTTAGGCAGCCTTGCGAAGGAGAGAGAGAGAGTCTCGCTGATTGCGGTCGACTCGAGACTGGGTGAAAGCGAAGCCGCCGCGTCGGTTCTTCGCCTCGGACTGACCTGACCTTGCAGCCGCCAGCAATCTCTCCCGCAAAGCAGACGCACTCGTCTATAGTGACCTCGAGGTCGACAGAGCGACTCTTGCTGCACACCCGGGTCCTCGGCGCTACTCACCCTGCACCCGCTCACCCGCGCTCGTCGTCGTCTCCGCCCGACTTCATCGTGACGCTCGACCAGCGCTCCACTTTGGTCGCATCTCGCCCCCCACTACAGACCTCTGTCGGTCACCACGAGTACCAGCGTCTAGCTCTCATCCGCTGAAGCAACTGCGCTCGAGGCTCCCCCCCACCAACGCCGCAAATCATGTCGGGCATCACTCAAATGTCGTCAGACGACGCAGGTTGGAGGTTCGCCCAGTGCTTCGGAGACAAGGTGCACACTCTCCTACTCTGCGAGTCATATTCCAGCTGACCGTCCGACGCACGCACGCTCGCGGCTCGCACAACAGGGCGAAGTTGAAGACATCACCGAAGCCGACATCATCTGTCAGTCTTGCGCCCCTCCCTCCCTTCTTGACCGCCTCGCGTCCTGGCCGTCGTGCACGCCTTTCAATGCGAGCAACCAGTTGACCCTTCCTCCCCCAACACACACACACACGCGCGCGCGCGTACACAGCCTGCGTCGAATTCGACCACACGGGAGACTACCTCGCGACGGGCGACAAGGGCGGCCGCGTCGTCCTGTTTGAACGGAACGAGAACAAAAAGGGCTGCGAGTACAAGTTTTACACAGAGTTCCAGTCGCACGAACCCGAGTTCGATTACCTCAAGTCGCTCGAGATTGAGGAAAAGATCAACAAGATCCGGTGGTGCAAGCGCCAGAACGCCGCCCATTTCCTCCTCTCGACAAACGGTCAGTCTCTTGCGCGCACGGGGCGTCCCGTTCTCTCCTCATCTACTGCTCAGCATCTGATCACTCGCGGCTTGACACGCGCGCGCAGACAAGACGATCAAGCTGTGGAAGGTGTTTGAGAAATCGCTCAAGGTCGTCGCCGAGAACAACAGCTCGGCGCAAGCCGGTCCGAACCCTCCCTCGCCGCCTCCCGCCTCGTCCCTGCCTCCCTCGGGCCTCCCTTCGTCGCCGTCAGCGAACCACGGCGGCGGCAGCGACGGGAACGGGACGCCGTACCTCCGGTTGCCGCGGATGACGTACCACGACACGATCGTCGCCGCCGTCCCGCGAAAAGTGTACGCCAACGCGCACGCGTACCACATCAATTCGGTCTCGGTCAACTCGGACGGAGAGACGTACATGAGCGCGGACGACTTGAGGATCAACTTGTGGAACCTCAACATCTCGGACCAGTCGTTCAGTGCGCTCTCTTTTCCTCCCTGGCTGGCGCGGGGGGAGGGGGGTCCCGACTCTTTGACCCGTCTCGGTAGCTGACTTGTCCTTGCTCGCGCACAGACATCCTCGACATCAAGCCGGCCAACATGGAAGAGTTGACCGAAGTCATTACGGCGGCCGAGTTCCACCCCGTCTCGTGCAACTTGTTCTGCTACTCGTCGTCCAAGGGCACCGTCAAACTCGCCGACATGCGCGCCCAGGCTCTGTGCGACAAGCATGCGAAGCGTGAGTTTTTTTGTGGAGCTGTGCCGCGGACCTTTCGCGGGCGAGAACTGATCCCGAGCCCCCCTTTACGCCCAGTCTATGAAGAGGAGGAGGATCCGTCGAACAAGTCGTTCTTTAGCGAGATCATCTCGTCCGTCTCGGACGTCAAGTTCAGCAAGGACGGCCGGTACCTCTTGTCGCGCGACTACCTGACGCTCCGGATCTGGGACGTCAACATGGACAACAAACCGGTCCAGACGATCAACGTCCACGATCACTTGAGGAGCAAGCTGTGCGACTTGTACGAGAACGACTGCATCTTTGACAAGTTTGAGTGCACGTTCTCGGGCGACGGCAAGTGAGTCGCCCCCCGCCCCCCGGACCTTCTTTTCCGTTTAAACCCTTTTCTCCTCTTTTCGTCCCTGCTCATGCGAAGTGCGCAAGAGTACTGACGGAGGATTGTCTTCTCCTTTTTCCGCTTCAACAGGAATGTCCTCTCGGGCTCGTACAACAATTACTTCCACATCTACGACACGGACGCGACGCAAGACATTGTCCTCCAAGCCGACAAGAGCGCGTTCAAAGCGAAAAAGATTGGAGGCAAGAACAACAAGGGCGGAGCGGGAGGGGCCGGAGGAGGAGGGGCGGCCGGTGGCAAGGGCGGCAAGAATGGGAAACCGATTGTCGACACGGAGAATATCGACTACAACAAGAAGATCCTCCATGCGAGTTGGCACCCGAGGGAAGACACGGTGCGTTCTGACGCGTTCAACTCTTGGCCGGCGAGACTGCTCCTGCCTTTGTGGTGATGGAGCTGACCTGGGCTCCCTTTTTCGTCGAATGCATAGATTGCGATCGCGGCGACCAACAACCTGTTCCTCTTCTCCAAGCCCGGGCAGTCGTCTTCGTCTACACCTTCCAGCGGCGGCACGACCGGCGGTTCAGGACCACCCTAAGGGGATCAAGTCTCGCCCTTCCGCATTCTCCTCGTCGCCTTTCGTCGCTTCCGCCGCCGCCCTTTCTGCAACAACCGCAGCAGCTCCTCTATTTCCTTTCGCTCCTCTCTCCTTTCGAAGACTCGCGCCCCGCCTCATCCACGTACAAAGCCGCCCTGCATCCCTTTCGTTCGCCGAGCTGCTGCGACTCCTTTTCCCCGGGTTTCGCACTCCTTCCCGCCTTTGCGATCCGCCTGCGTCTACTTCGAGATCCCCGTATTCAGCATACCTCGGCAGGGGGCAAAAGGGGGCGCCGGAGCCCGTGTTCTCTTCCCTCTCCCCCTGCTCATCAATGCGCTCGCACAGCGCGACGACCTGTGTCCTCCTTTCGCGATTCCCCTCGCCTCCCGCCATCCTTCCCCCCCTTGTCAACATTAGTTCCTCGAGCTCCGATTCCCGATCAACAGCATGGTTTCCCCTTTTTCCCTTCGCACCCTTCTCTTTTCCTGACTCGGCGCCAGCGTTTGCGCTCGCGCTCCTATTTCCCCTTAGTTACAAGTTTCCGTTCCCCTTGTCTGACGTAAACCGAAGCCGAATTCCTCTCTGCACAATTACACCAAATCTGTCCTACAAAGCTCTCTTCTGCGCACTTCGACTCGGACATCTGAGCCCCTTTCCTGCCTTCATTGCTGTGCGGCATCGGACGCGTTCGGTCCGAAAGGGTTTGACGGTGGTACTCCCGCCGGCGCGAGTCCGAACCGCATTTGCCGAAACCGCGTCGTCACCCCGCGCACTCCATCAGTCGCGTCAGTCGCGTTGGCTTCCCGACGCTGTTCACGATCGGACCGCCGAGTCGTGTAGTTGCGGGTCACATGGTCGGCTGCGGTCGCGCGAGGTGGAAATCGATGACGGGCTCGTCCTCCTCCTCTTCTTCTTTGTCGTCGGGCGAAGCATCGGTAGGTGCGTCTGTGATGACCCGCGTCGGCGACGACGACGGCGACGAATCGTCGAGTTCGACTGCGAGGCAAGCGCTTTGCCATCCTGCTGCCGTAATCGAGTAGACAAAGCGCTCCCACTTGCGCCTCTGCCGCCATTCAGGCGCGACCTGCGTATCGAACTCGACTTGCGTCGGCTTGTCGATTCGGGCGGGCGCGTCGAGCCTGCGCGGTCGAGCGACGACCGGACCGGGTCCGCCGTTGAGCCCGCCCGGAAAGAGACCCGCGAGCTGCGGCGGCATAGCTGGCATCGGCGGTAAGAAGGCTTGCGCACGGTGCATCAATCCTGCCTGCGGCGGAGCGGGTGCCGCTTGCGCTTCGGCTGCGGTGGAGTCGGCGCTCTCGGCGGGTTGCGCGGGCGAGAGTGGCGTGTTCGGCAGTTCGGGGTGACCGAGCCCGAGCGCTCCGGCGGAGA
Organism: Rhodotorula glutinis; assembly: GCA_037974285.1. Classification (NCBI taxonomy): domain Eukaryota; kingdom Fungi; phylum Basidiomycota; class Microbotryomycetes; order Sporidiobolales; family Sporidiobolaceae; genus Rhodotorula; species Rhodotorula glutinis. The sequence goes on along the minus strand of JBBPFV010000009.1, from coordinate 975,184 downwards.
AAGCTCCCCAGCTCAAGATGCGGCCTATAGAGCCGACTCGTAACGTCAGAAGCCTGCGCGTGCACAGGTTCGAGCCCGAGAGCGAAGAGATTTGCGCACCGCTCGAAGTTAGTGCGAGGTTGTGGTAGTCCCCATGCGCGAGCCTGTCGATAGCCACAAATGAGCTTGAACTCGTGAGCCATGGCGCAGCTGGTCGCTCACTCAATGACACCGATGCCCTGCAGCTCGGGAATGACTGTCGGCGTTGTGCTCCCTTTCTGGCCGAGCAGAACGACGGAGCCTGCAGTATCGCCCGACGAGGATACCGAGTCTGAGTCGATCGAGCGTCAGTGAACACTACAGAAGTGTCCGTGGGGAACGGAAGAGGCACACAAGCTGCGAAGGTGTTGAAGTGGGCCGTGATGTGCGAGATTCGAGTAGCGCTCTGGTCTCCGTCCTCGATACCGGTCTCGAGCTCGGAGAACGCACGAAGGTACGTCCACTGCCTACGCTGCGTCACAAAGTCGTGCTCGACCTGCTGCACGCCCGCGCTGCGGTTCTCGTCGTCACGCATTTGCGGCAGCGAGACGTCGAGCAGATACACCCTGCCGGACGAGCTCAGCGCAAGCACAAACTCGTCACCGCACGCGAGTTTGGCGATCGTCTCGGCGCGTTCTTCGACCATTGGCAAATCGGGGAGCTTGAGCGAGGTGACTTCGAGCGAGACTGCCACGCCGTCCCGCGTATTGTCGAAACCGTCCAAGTTCTCTCCCGCCGCGAGCGCAGCGCGGTGAAGCTTGCCCGTGTCGGATTTCCACCAGATGTAAGCGTCTCCAGCGCGAGTGAGAGCTGCCGAGTAGGACTGCAAAGAGTGCACAATTAGCTTGAAGCGAAAGCCGCGACGACGAGGCAGCAGCTCCACGACGCACCCATCCAGCGTAGACAGAAGCAATCGCGCGACGCTGATCGAAGTCCGAGTCGGCAGTCTCACCCCAGCGATCGTCTGCATCGCTCAACGCGGCGACTCGTCCGACTGAACGGAACTCCCACACTCGACCGTCCTCGCCGAGCATGACGACGTGGTCCCGTCCCGCCGCGATCTGCTGAATCGGACCGATCTCCTGCATCTGCGGCAACCGCTGTGGCGCAAGCGTGCAGGCTGGCGCAGAGAGATCGCGGACCGGGATCATGCCGTTCGAGGGTTGCATTTCCCCCCACGAGACGACTTCGCCGGCGGTCGTCAAGGCGTGAAAGGACCATCCTCCGGCGACGATAACTGCGGGCGGGTCGGGAAGGCGGATCTGGGTCGGGATGGGGATGCCCCCGCGGATGAGACGCTTGCGGATCGAAGCAGGGACCGCGACCGAGGTGTGGACGGGCAATCCGAGTCTTCCGTTCTGAGCGGCCTGCGTTTGTCGTTCAGCGAGAGTCAGCTTAGGTCTGTGCGTCTGCAAGCTCGCAAGCTTGCTTGTGCCGAGTCACGGTTCGACTCACGCCCCACACCCAGGCTCCACCCGAAGCCAGTCGCGCGTACAGCCTGTACCATCCTGTTCGCCTGCCCGTAGCATGCACAGGGAACCTGAAATCGGTTGCGGCTCTTCTCTGCCACAGGATCTCGCAGGATGAGCCTTCTACGCAGAGGAAGCGTCGCCAACGGTGACAAGTCGCCGACAGCGCGCACAAGCTCCGAGGGTGGATCGCAGGGAGGACAGCGTCGACGAGAATATCAGCCGGCAAGCGAGAGAGCGCGTCTTCTCCCGACATCCCTTTTGACTGAAAGGAAGTGAGGTGTGGTTGAAGAGAGAGAGCAAGAGACGCAGCCGCACTCGCTTATCACCTTCCCCGCCCTTGATCTCGGCGCTATCGCTTCGTGATACCGTCTCGTGCGGTGTCTTTTGCGATGCACAGCCCTTCCACTCTCGGCGCGCCCTCCGCTGACTTTAAGTAGCCCGGCTTGAGCGAATTTCCGATTGCGGCGAGAAATAATGTTACGACAAGAATGGAACGCTGGAGGAAGAGGGAAGCGTGGTGAGGTACGAGAGCAGCGACCTTCACCTTCGTCCGATGCCGACCTTTATGCCCGGCCGACTCCTCGCCGCTGCAGGCCCGCCGGCCCCCGCGCCCGCACCCGACGACGCCACCCCTCGCGCCGCCTTTTCCTCGAGCAGGTCGACCTCGCGCCCTAGGCGGTTCTTCCGATTCCGGAGCATCGCAAGTTCCTTCTCGAGGGCGTCGAGGGCGCTCTGATCGACCGAGACGGGCGCCTGAGGGCGAGACGCGGCTTGCGAGCGCTTTTCGAGCTGTGCGGCGGTCACGTTCGGAGTGTCAGTGTATGAAAGGCCGGCTGTGACCCTATCCCTTGTCTAGCCTTTGCCCGATAGCACGCGAGAAGAGGATGCGATATCAATGGGCACCCAAGACTCACCTTGCTTTGGAGTGCCCGTTCTCGCTGCTTCAGCTCTTCGAGCCCATCTTCGGCCCGCGCAATGTACCCTTCAATCTCGGGCGCCATCTCGTTCGCGAGCGCCCGCTGACTCTCAAAGATGTCCTTCTCGGTCACGACGTCAAACATCTGGTTGAGGCGCGCGTGTGGTGTCAGCTCTCGTCAGGTGGGGTTTCCTCTGATGGGCGCGGTTCACGCTCACCCTTCGGCTCTGGATGATCCCGGCTAACCGCGGCAGGTCAAACGTCCCTTGTTCGAGCACATTGACGGCGCCTTGGAGCTGCGAGACGGGCGCACAAGCAGTCAGTCCTCCGCCGTGGAGGGCTGTCTCTTCTCGAAGGCGCCGGCACTGAGCAGGGACACTCACGTTGGCGCCGCATACATGCAGACCCTGTGCGCACGAGTCCAAGGCCGCCCAGTGAGAGGCGCCTGGCGGCGTCGGGTACATGGAAGGTCGCGCGCGGGACATCGTGTTGAGTGAGGTGCAGAAAGCGTCGAAGGGGACTATAGCGAGGCGACAAGCAGCTTGACAGCGGTCCAATAGCGCGTAACAGCGTGATAGGAGTTTGTCCGAGGTATGAATGGGCCCACAGAGCGTCAGACGAAGTCAGTGAGCAAGTGAATGCAGATGTCATTTAGCGACAACGACGCGGTACATCAACACAACACTTGCACGTAGCAACAAAGCCTCCCCTCAGTCAAATACTCGCAGGGTTCTGGCTAGTTTTCCGGCTCGTAGACACCTCGGACAGTACCGGAATGCGGCTATACCGCGCTCTATAGATGCCGCAAGGCCAGTGCAAGTCGTTCCGAGGAGGTCCGAGGCTCGGTTGCAGAGTCCGAGGTCGCGTGCTGAGGGAGTGCACCGTCATCGAGACCGGAAAGAGGGAAACAACCGACCGGCGAACAACAGAAGAGAATCGTTTGCATGCCCTCTGCATTACCGTTTGCGCTCTGCTCCAAGCATTCCCGCTTCACTTACATCTCCTGCAAACTGCCACTACGCCTTTTACTTAGCGGCACTGTGTACCTGGAGCAAAGGGAATTGATCGAATCTTTAGTCCTATCCGCTCGTCGCGCGATACCGATTTTTTGCTCCCTCTCGCGCTCGGACTTGCTTTTTCGCTGCTCGGACCCTGGCAGGGCGGTCAAGTCCATCTGGACAATGCCCGTTGAATTGGTCCAGAAGCTCTCCGAGGCTGTCTGACGACTCGAGGCTCGCCAAACTCTGCCGGCCTTTGCCACCCATCCACTAGCAAACAGTCTGGCGCCGGTGCAAGACGGCTGCCTCGGACCCCGTTCTCGAGTCTACGGCCGTGGTTGTGCTTGAGCCAACTCTTGCAGAGAGTAGTCTGGAAAGCAAGAACAAGGCCCCGCTCAGCACACAACTCCGATTGGCCTGATAAACTGCGAGACAAAGTGAGGGGTATCATCACGGCGCCCAGGGCCAAGTCTGCGACAATGCAAGGTGTGTGCGCCAAAATAGAGTCTATGGGAACGAATTGACAACAGTGACGAGGACAGGTTTTCACGAGCTGGCTTCCGGCTTGCGGGCGACAAAGAGCATCATCGGCGTAAAGAGGTTCTCCTTGGCGCCGGCAACGAGGGCGTCGGCTGCAACACACAAAGGCAAAGTCAGTCTCGAAAAGTAGGTCGACAATGATTCACACGAGCGAACGCACCGGCCACCTTGAGCGCCTCCTGGACGTCGTACGTGCCCTTGGGGACCAACCGCGCCTTCTCGAGCGCCCAGACGCCGTACCCAGTCAAGTTGCGACCAAACTTGGTCATCCGCCAGATGAGCGGGTAGTCCCACATCGACTGGACCTTGCTCATGTCGCCCGAGATCGAGTACCACCACGAGATCCGGTCCGGTCGCTGCGCGAGGTCCTCCTCGTGTTCGATCTGGAACCCGACGGCCTTGAGCGCGTCGCGGGCCTTGGCGATCGGGCGCATCTCGGGGATACCGTTGCCGAGCTCGATGCCGTGCTGGATCTCCTTGTGGCGCGGGTTCGACTGGTCAAAGTCGTCCGTCATGCACCACTCGTAGACGCCAAACTGTCGCAGAGTCGTAAAACGTCAGCCAATCGCCTCGACCTAGAAGCACTACGGCGAAACTGACGGTTCCGCCCGGTTTGAGGACCTTGAAGATCTCGCCGTAAACGCCCTCCCAACTCGGCGCGTGGCATGTTGCCTCGATCGCGCTGCACGGTGCGAGGTCAGCAATCTGCGCACCAGAGTGATACTGAATGTACGCACTAGACGGCATCAAAGCTGTTCTCGCCAAACTGCTCCTTGAGCGCCATAAAGTCGCCCTTGACGAACGAGACCTTGTCGGACAAGCCCTGCTTCTCGGTGTACTTGCGCGCGCGGAGGACCTGGAACATGTTGTTGTTGACGCCGACGACTGGGTGTTCGTGAACAAGATCAGCCCCTCACAGCCCGTGCCATTTAACCCACACTCGGAAGCGGAACTCACTCTCGCAGTCGGTAAAGTTGGCGATCTCGCGCGCGGGACCTCCGACACCGCAACCGACGTCGAGGACCCTCATACCGGCCTTGATGCCGGTGTGGGCCGCGAGGTAGTGCTCGTGGCGGGCGATACCCTGGTAGAACGGCTCGCCCGGGTAGTACCGACAAAAGTGGAAGCTGTCGCCCCAGCCGTACTCGTACAGCTCGGTCGCGCCGTCGTAGTAGCCGTTGACGACGTCGGTGTAGTGCTCCTTGCGCGATTCCGTGTTCTCTTGCGTATCCTTGCTCGAGTCCTTGTCCCAGTGGGCCGTGTAGGACGCGATGCCGGCGCGGTTCCGGACGTCGCCGTTGCGCTGCTCGATCAGGGCCGACGAGCTACTGCTCTTGCTCGTTTCGGGGGCGTTGACCATCTTGACAAGGTTGTACAGCTGCGAGTGCGGCGGCAAGAAGGAGGGCCAAAAAGAGTCCGCGAGAACGATCGAACGATTCAGTTTCTTGCGAGGGCGCGGCAGGCGAATGAGCGCACTCACGGGAAGGGCGAGGTCCTGTTGAGAAGAGGAGAGGCGATAGGATCGGTGTTGAACCGGTAGAGGAGTAAGCCTGCGAGGTCTGAGAGCGAGTGCACGAGCCTGAGAATGGGGGCAAGAAGAGGGCGCGAGCGAGGCGAAGAAGATCAATCGCGCGCGGCGACCGACGCGTCGGACCACGCGCCGCCGCCAGCTGCTGGGTCGATCGACCCACCCACCCCTCGCTTTCTACTCTCGCGCACTCCGACGCCACGCTGATAGGCTGAACATGCTCGTTAATGCTGTAAGAGTATGCATGTCGAATTTCACGCACCTCCGAACGCTGGAGAGGCAGACACGAGCGTCGCGCGGTACCCACGGGACCTCGGCGGCCTGCGCTCTCTCCTACCGGGTGTCTGCTGCGGCAGGCTGTTCGACTTGTACAACTCGCCTTACTTGCCAAGCCGGTCATTGCGGCGCAGCCTGACATCGCGGCCGACGCGCTCGTCGCCAATCCTCTTCCGATTATGCTGCCTGGCGCTCGCGCTTCGAGATGCTCCCGGCTCGTCCTCAGCTCCGTCTCGCTTGCTTCAGGAGGAGAATGAGCAAATGCCTCAATTTGATGGGCAATGCCCCCGAGCTTTAGCTGCTTCAGCTCGATCGGCCAATGCGATTTCGCTTTCGACAGCACCTCGTCCTTCCAATGGCGAAGGGCATGCGCGCAAATGACCAGGCTCATATTCCAGCCTCAACCCTTCTCTATCACCTGCCAGCCCTCGAGCTCTCCCTCTGCTCCTTCCGAGACCATAATGTTCCGGACATGTTCAAGAGCAGTTCTGAGCGCCGAGTCGTTCCCGACAGCCGCGACAACCTCGGCTTGCGCCCCTCGCCACCGTCGTGCGAGCACCGACACGAGCCCGCCTCGGTACTGTAGACAGATTTCGTGGTCTCCGACGCGGCCGACAAAAGTCTGATCCGCTCCGGATCCACCGGCTCGCGTTGCGGTCTCGAGGAACCAGATCCGCGGTTCGGCATCGTCCTGCGTGAGAGGCAAGCGGCGCCACAGCTCCTCATAAGGCGTCACAAAGCCCGTGTCGGGATTCCGCATCTCGCCACGTTCGAGGACGTCGCCGTTCTCGAGCGTCTCAAAGCTGCCTTCGTCCGGAGGGTCGTCTAGCGTCTCTTCTGGCTGCTCGCGCCCGCCGTTGTTCGGGGCGGCTAGTCGATGTGTATCAAACACGGGGGTAAAGCGCGCGAGACCTTCTGTCTATCCCATCTGCGAGGATCAGCCCGGCCGTCCTTGCGGCACACTGCAGCCGTCGGGAACGACGGGCATCAGCGCACCTTCGCCCTCTCGTGGCGCTTCCATCGTCTTCCACCCGGCAGTCGCCCATGTCAGCGCATCCCGTGTCCCTTCTCGTCGCCAGCGCAAGTCGAGGTAGAATCCGATGCGACCTTGGACGACGAGGACTTGTTCAGTCGAGTCGCAAGCGGCGGTGGGGTTGTTCGGATCCCACTTGATGTAGACGCGTTCCGAGACGAGCGGTTCCATCACTTGTATCTCCACCCTTCGAGCTCCTCGGTCGGCGAGAAGTGGCCGTAAGGTCAGTGGAGTCCTCGTTTGGCAATGACGACGCTATCACCAGTCACGTGCCGCTTGAAGAGGTTCCCGTCATCTCTGAGCGTCGCTCTCTTGCACTCTATACCCTCCGAAGCTACGACACGGATGGCGCAAACAGCTTCATTACCGTCAATCCAGCTCTCCCTCGCTCACGCGGGTCAGACACTCGACCTGTCCCTCAAACCAGACTCGCCCGCTCGCGACTTGCAGGCTCGGATCGCCACTCATTTCCAGCTCGCTCCTGGCTCGATCAAGCTCGTCATAAAGGGCAAGAAGCTCCAAATCGACGACCTAGGCGACCGGACCATAGGCGAACTCGTGGCGGGAGCGATGAGCGGTACTGGTGGCGCGGTCAGCAAAGCGTTAGTCATCGGGACCCGGGCGACAGATCTCGACGCCCTCAAAGCGCAAGAAGACCTCCGAAGAAAGAAGCACGACGCGTTTCTTCACCATCAACAACATGCGTCGGCGGCGAAACCGCTCTCGTCCGCGCGGATCCGGACAATCGGAGCCCAAGACGATCCGGACCAGTATCGGTTCCATCACCTCGAACCGTTCCCCGAGACGGTCCCGTTCTATGAACGACGGTTGACGATGCTGCAAAAGCTTTCGGAGGACTTGGCGGTTCGAGATGTGATGAAGCGGCACAAGTTCGCTGTCGGGGTCCTGTGAGTTTGCGAGGCATTTACAGAGGGAGAAGCACGCTGGCTGATGTGCTTTTCCGTTTCGTCAGCACCGAACTGCACCCAGTCCTTCACACGAACCACACGACCGGCGAAAAGCTCCTCGGCCTCAACACGAACGCGGGCGAAAAAGTCTCGCTCCGCCTCCTCACCGACGACCTCGACGGCCTCCGGTCATACAACGAAGTCCGTCGCGTCCTCCTCCACGAACTGACGCACAACCGGTTCGGCGGTCACGGGAACGACTTCAAAGAGCTCAACTCGCAACTGAACAAGGAAGTCGCCAAGTTCGAGTCGGCGCCGGATTTCGAACCGTGGGACCCGCTGAGTTCGCACGAGACGACAAAGGAGGAGCACAGGTTGAACGAGCTGGAGGCGGAACGGGTTTGGGACAAGTTGCAATTCGGGCAGGAGGACCTAGTCGACGAGCGGCGGGAACGGATGCGGATTGCTGCGGAAGCGCGGGCCCGCCGACAACAACCGCAGTCTCCGCCTCGCTCTCGCAATGACCGTTGAGCAAAGTATGGTATCAGTCGGATGGCAACAGCGAAAGCTACGAGATAGTATAGCAACAAGCGGGAGGAAAGCGTGCGGAAGACAAAAAAGCGAGACTTGGAGCGGAGGTTGGTCGAGCTAGACAGCCCCCTCGTATTGCGACGCCGCATCCGTGAGCCTGGCCAGAGTCACAAGCACTGGGCACGTCAGCACGTCTGCGATTGCAAACAGCTCGACCGAGATGCTGAGATCCCGCTCGACTCACGGGACATACGAGACGCCAAACAGGCGTTGCTTCGTAACATGGCCATCCTTGTCCTTGTCGACTTGCCAGATGCTCTGCGAGTAGTCGCCGACGGGGATGAACATGCGCCCGGGGGAAGCGAGCTGCGGGCGGAGCAAAGGGATCGAACTTCAGTCCGAGCTGGAACCCTTTCACAGACGGCGAGAGACCCCACCTGGTCGATCAAGGGCTGCGGCATGCTCGGAGCGGCAGCTCCGACATGAATGGCCTGGTGTGCGAGCGCGTCCAGTCAGGAAGCCCGTCCGCCCTTGCGTTGCCGTGACCCGGCGCGCCCTCACCTGCCACCCTCCCTCGGGTACAAACCCAATCGGGGCGCCCTCCCTCCCGTCCGCCTGAATCACCTGCATCGTCCTCTCGTCGCCCTTGTAGTGCTTCCCGTGAACGGGACTCGTCTGATCGGGGCACAAAGCGGCGGCAGCCGAAGGGTCGCGGGCGAGGTTGCGGCGAGCCATGTCGACGAGCTCGGGGAGGTGGTCGATCCCGAGAACGGTGCCGCCCGGTTGGACGAGCGAGTGGAACAACCCGCACAGGTAGCCTGAACCCGAGCCTGCTCCGTCCGAGACGCGCCCGAGCACGTGAGCAGCAGTCTTATTAGAGGCAAACAGCAATAAGGGACCCTCACCGACGTCGAGGACGTTGGCGCCCGGCTTGAGGAACGGTTCGAGGTTCTCGGTCGCATGCGCGTGCATGTGAGGGGCACTTATCGTCGCCGCGTAGCTGTAGAAGTCCGAAGCGAAACTCAGTGCGAGAGCTTCGAGGCGAGAAACGACCGAGTTCGGACCCCAGGTAAGCCGGCGCGTCCTTGTACGCGTCGCTCGGATCCATGACGTAGTAAGCTCGGTCGACGCGGCGGAACGCTTCAATTACACTGGAGTTGATGCGCTAATCAGCGAGGTTATACAGCGAGGAGCGAGGGGAGAGGAGGACGCACCGAGGAGTTTTGAGGATGGAAGCGTGCGCGAGGTTGTTGACGAGAGCCTCGTTCGTCCTTCCCGAGCAGCGCCACGCCATTCTGTACCTTGTAGCTCGAGTACTGGTGAGAGTGAGAGGTCGTCTGAGCTGTGTATTGACTGTACAAAGGCGAGTCGGGAGTGAGTGGGGCTGCCTGCCGAACAGCGAACAGTCAACTCGAGCTACAGAGCGTCTACAGGCTCGGAGACGAGCTTGAAAGCTCACCGTAGCCCTCGGTGTAGCTCCCGTGTGGTTGCCGAAGCCCAGACTGCGTTGTGGAAAGGCAGGAAGGCCCACGATTCGACTGCGTCATCGAAACCGCTCGACATCTGGGTCTCGCTATCCTCCTCACCTCTGTACACCATCAATGACTGCAAGAGCACTCTCGAGGCTAGCTGTGGAAGCCCGCCCAGCTCCCAGGCTAGGCAACAAGCCAGCTCGCTTCAACCCCTCCGCCGCCTCAACCACTTCCAGAGGTCGCCGCGCTGCATCGACCTACATCCCTCACCTCGAACCGAAACCGAAGCGGGGGATCAAGATCGGATACGTGTTTGCAGCTTTCGCAGCTCTCGGTGCGTCTCCCGTGGAGGAGAATGTCCGACAACGAACCCAGCTGATCTCGCCGCCGATCCCTCCTCTGCAATTGCAGGAATCGGCGCCACTTCCATCGGATTGTGGCAGTACTACCAATCCTTCACATCCTACCCAGACACCTCTTCGCACCCGGTTCGATCAAAGCTCCGAGCGGCGCTCCGACTCCAACAGAGCGGCGATTACGACCGCGCCTCGGCCGTCTTTGACCAAGCGTACCAACTCGCGCTCGACCTCTTCAAATCGGGCAACTTGGCCCCGACCGCCGAAGAAGCCTCGTTGCGCTTGAGCGGGATCGCGGTGAGATGGGGAGGCATGTGGGAGGCAGCGGGTGATCTTGCGCGCGCGATCGAGGTGTACGACACGGGGTTCCAACCGCTCGCTGCTGCTGTCGATGCGCACAATAAGCAGATGGGCTCCGGACCGGCTCCGACTCGGAAGGAGGTCCAGCGCAGCGCGGGCGTCGCGATGAAACTCGGCGATCTGTGGGTTCACAGCGCCGGACCGAACCTCGCGGGCGAAGCCGTCGCCGAAGCCGAGCGGTACTACTCGTGGGCGGTCCAGGAGCTCATGCGCCTCAACTTGACGGACAAGCAGCGCGAAAAAGTCAAGACGGAACTGGCCGCGCAGGAACAGCCGCTTGCGGTGCCTGCTCCCGCTTCGACAAATGCGGTCACGGAGGCGGCGGATGACGGAGACGACATGAAGCTACCGGGATGGGTTGGCGAAGTCGAGCTCGTCGCGGCAATGGAACGACTCGGAGACCTGTACTCGCGAACAGGCAAGATCGAGTGCGCGGCGGCTACTCTTGTCTCAGCAGTGGGCCATAGAGACTGACGCCGCCTTTGACTGCTCGCCAGATACGCACAGCCGTTACTTCAGCAAGCTATTGCGATTTTGATTCCGCCTCCGCCCAAAGACGGTCCGAAAGCGCCACTGCCGCCGATCGCTCAGCGTTGCCACGCCGCCACCCTCGTGCGTCTCTCCAACTTCCGCATCGACCTAGACCTTTCACCTAAGCATATCGACTTTTTTTCTTTCGCAGATGAACAACTTGTCGTCGGCGCTCGTCTCGGCCGCTTCGCCCTCGAGCGCCGCGATCGAATCGTCGGCAAAGTGGGCCAAGCAGAGCCTCGTCGTCGCGAACGGGTGCCGGCGGGAAGCGGCGCACAAACGCGGTGACAAGGGCAAGGACAAGAGCTACGAGGTACCGCTCGCGGATAAGGAGGAGCGCGAGTGCGAGTTGACGGCGATCGTGTCGAGTTATAACCTCGGCAAGTTGTGCGAGGTGCGTTTTCCTTGCCTCGTTCCGGATCGTCGTTAGGATCCTGTGGCGTCGCAAGTGCTGCCGGACTGACGTCGTAATTCATGTGTGGGTAACGCACAGATGGCCAAGGACCCGGTCGAAGCCGAGCAGTGGTTCGTCCAATCGGGTCGCCACGCCGAGCGACTCGGCATGCACGAGGCCGCGATGCAGAGCAACGAGGCGCTCCGGCGACTCAAACGTTCGACCGCTGCCCAGTAGAAGGAGGTCCTCTCCAGGTCCGGAAGAGGTGGAAAGCACGTCGGCCGGGCTCGCGAGAGGGATGGAAGCGGGATCGAGGCTGAGAGAAGGACGCGGCGAGTCGCCACTATACTTTCGTTTTCTCGCCAACTCGCGCTTCCACGGTCGAGTGAATGAATGCGGAAGAAGTGCTCCTCATGAAGTAGATATGCTTAGAAGGTGCAGAAAGTGACTTGGACGGTTGTCGGTCGCTCGACTTTGCGCCAGCCGGAGAACGAGAGAGAGACGGACCAACCTTTTCTCGCCACCCAGCTCGCAAACTACTCTCGAGAAACTAGCAGGTAAGCCTTCAGCCTGAGCATACATGACACCTGGCTGTACCTCTCGTGGTCGCTCTACTCGTACGCCGCTGTCTAGGCGAACGCGGAACGAGCGGTGACGGGATCGCGTGCGAATGCCCCGCCGATGGACCGTACCACACCGCTTAGGGGTATCTAAAGGCTGTCAATCACGTTCCGAGCTCTCTCGTCTTCTGCTGGGCCCTGCCGCTTGCGCTCAGGTGCGCTCAGAGGCGAGGTGCGACTGACGTCTGGACTCCATCGAGTCGGGTCCCGGCCGACGTCAAACTCGGCGACGACGACGCTGGACCGCTGCAGACCACACCAGAGTCACTGTGCACGTCGACCGGGGTCTGTGCGAGCAGCCAGGCCGAATCCGGACCGAATGCTGACACATTTCCTTGTCACCGCCTCGTTCTCCAGATATGGCTTTGAAGCGCATCAACAAGGTCAGTCGCGCCTGTAGAACTTCAGCATCGTGCTCTCTGTTTGGCTGGCTCACGCCCGCTGTCTCGACCTCGCGCAGGAACTCATGGACCTCGGCCGCGACCCGCCGTCGTCGTGCTCGGCTGGTCCCGTCGGAGACGACCTCTTCAACTGGCAGGCGACCATCATGGGACCGGTGAGCTAGCTGTCGAGTAATCTCGAGTGTGCGGCAGCCGAGTCTGACTCGTGATTGTGTGTGCGTGCGTGGCGCAGGGCGACTCTCCCTACTCGGGCGGCGTCTTCTTCCTCAACATCACCTTCCCGACCGACTACCCGTTCAAGCCGCCCAAAGTCGCCTTCACGACCAAGATCTACCATCCCAAGTGAGTCGCTGCTGCGGAGCGCTAGTCGTCACAGCTCGCGAGATGATTCAGGTATCTGACCCTTGCTCGCGCTAACCTGCCCATTCGCTCGTCAGCATCAACGCCAACGGTTCCATCTGCCTCGACATTCTCCGTGAGCAGTGGTCGCCGGCATTGACCATCTCCAAGGGTGAGTCGCACGATTGCTATCTCGGTTGGATAGTGGAGGCTGACCCGCATCTCGAGCTCCAGTGTTGCTCTCGATCTGCTCGCTTCTGACCGACCCGAACCCGGACGACCCTCTCGTGCCCGAGATCGCCAACCTGTACAAGACCGACCGTGCGAGGTACGAGTCGACCGCGCGGGAGTGGACCAGGAAGGTGAGCGACCTTGTCACACTTCCTTCCCTGGTAGAGCTCCCGTCTGACTCTTTCCGCCCGTTCGCTCGTTGCAGTACGCAATCTAAAAGGAGGTCTCGGACGCGCCTCTCGTCGGCCCCCAGCCCTTCCTTTCTCTTCACCCCTTGCGACCTGATGCATCCGGCAACGTCTCGGTTCTTCGCCAGTTCTGCTCCCCATTTTTTGTTGTGTGACGCTCTCGAATCGCCGAGCTTGCCGCTTCTCCGAGTAGCATTCTCCTTTGCTTCCCCCACGCTGATATCCACAAGCTGTCTCTCCTATGATTGGGGCGTTACGTGACCTTTCTGCGAGCTCGAATGTCAGATCCGATCGCTTCCGGCGCACACCCTCTCCTTCAGTGCTATCCAGACGGCGTGCGGATAATGCGATATGTCATCTATTGGTATCAGGCAACAGGGAGGAAGCGAGAGAAGAGCTCTATACAACACGGCTTCTAGGCGCAGCAGCCGCCACTGCCGCCGCGGCCTCCTCGTCCCCACTCAACAACAGCCTCTCGCGCTCGACTTCTTCCTCCTCGATCGCGGCACACAGCGGGTCAATCACTTGGTCGATCGCGCGCTTCTCGGCTTCCTGCAAGTCGAGGATCCCGTTCGCGACGAACGATCCGAGGACGAGGAACCCGCCGACGACGGCGGCGAGTTGGACGGGTTCGCCCGCGCGGCGGTATACGAGATCGCCGATCAAGGCGAGAGGGATCGAGAGCGAGAGACCGAGCGTGACGGTCAGAGGGGAAGTGAGGAGCATCGCTCGGAGGTACAAGGCGTCCGAGACCTGAGGCACGGTTCGGCGTCAGTGCCTCGCCCTCTCGCGCGAGTCATTAGAAAGGGGCTCACAAAGGTGATCGCGGCGTTGAAGAGAAGGCCCGCCATGAGGTCTCGGCCGTGCGGCATCTCGAACGTCTCGACGCCGAGAAAGTGCAGGAAGATGCCCACCGGCCAAAAGAGGAGAATGTTGAAGATGCCGACGAACCCGAAGAACAGGGTCATCGAGATCCGCGCCTCGCTCCGGATCCGCACTTTCAAGAGGAGGACGTAGGCGGCGTAGGCGAGGGCGGAAAGGAGGGCGAGGGCGTCGCCGAGAAGGGGATGGGACGGAGTCGGCGATTTGATCGTGATTCCGGGTTGACCACGCGGCTCGCCTGTCGGCGGAGGCGGCAACGAAGAGTCGCTGAGTGAGACGATTACTACGCCGGTTACGCTGCAGGTACGGCCGCACTCAGTGCTGGGTGGAGAGTGCTTCGCCACGCACCAGATGAGCGCACCTCAGAACGACGCTCAGGAACTTGCCAACCGTAAACACCTCGACGCCGACACACGTTCCCGCCGCGAGAGTAAAGAATCCGCTCATCGACGAGAGGATCGTCGTACTGCTGACGCTCGTGTAGCCGAGCGCGGCGTTCATGGCCCAATTGGCGCAGAACCAGAGCGGGCAGAACATGAGCGCGAGTTGCGCCGTCTCTTGCGAGGTTAACGGCGCTTCGACGGGTTCGATGAGGGGCAAGTGACGGCCGAGGTCGTTTCGCGAAGGACGAGTACGCGACATTGACCGTCTCGACTCTGAGCGGAGGATGGAGGACGGTCGGCTGTATCCGAGACTGCACGAAGGAACTGCGTGAGCTGGTGTATTCGAGCTGCACGTCCGAAAGGATCCGCACCCGTCAATCTCGTCCTCGTCGTCCTTTGACACGACGCGAGCGAGCGTGTCGAGGAACGGCAGCGGCGTGAGCGAGCCTCGTCTTCGTCGTTTCCGCCGCCACGAGTGTATTGCGGGCCGGATGAGGTAAAGCGAGAACGACGACGTGCAGAGCCAGGTTGCGAGCCATGGCTTGTTGTAGCTGTAGTCGGTGAACATGACTGCACGCGAGCCATGGAGGAGAGTCAGTCTCGGGTACAAGGGGGACCTATCGAGATTCGCCGCCCGCCGATCCGTAGGCTCGCCCATCGCGACAGCGATAGCGTGATCGCATCCCGAGACTGACCATTCATGAGGAAGCTCCCCTGCAAGAAGAGGTGCAAGAGGTGATCAGCGGGATGGTGTCATCGCAGGCAGGAAACTCCGAACCGGCACGCACGAGGATCCACAGCAGGACGACAAAGAGGAGCATCGCCGTGCCGAGGTAGTAGCCACTCCTGTCGATCTGGACCTGGATCTCGACGGGTAGCGCCGCCGTTGTCAGCCGGTCGCGTGCGTCGAGCGTCGCCGGCCGATCATGCGGTAGTGTCGCGCCCGTCCGGTGCGGCGACCGCGACCGCGAGCGAGGTCTCGGCATGCAGCGATGCCTCTATCTGGTCCACAGCGGGTGTACAAGTCCGAGGGAGGGAGTGCGCTGGTTCGACCAGGCGGTCCGACTATTCGGGTCGCGGCAAGTCGCTTTTCAGCTTTACAGCGTCTCTCTTCATCAAGAGCGGGAGACCTTGCTACGCTACACAGACGAAGGAAAGGCAGACGCGCACTCTGATGCCCAGTCTGCGGTGCTGCACTTCCTCAGATCGGGTCCAGCTCGCTCCCACAGCTTCGCTGCGCACGGCTTCCGCAATCACGCCACTGCTTCTTTGTCTAGGCTCTTGCTACTACTGACAGCAAAGTGCTCCTCGCTGCAGCATCGCGGAGGCGGCAGCGCTCGCGCGGATACAACCGACGATCTGCTCGCGAGCTAGTTTGCCACCACCGACACCGCGCAGCACTCTTGTGCCCAACTTTGCCACAGAGGCGTACTCTCACCCTCTTCCTCAGCTCGCAGTCTGCGCTACTTTCGCCGCGTACGCGCGCCAGGCGAGCTACGGTTGCTGGGGCGGACGCCGGCTCAAGAACTCCTCAAGCTCGCAAACGCTGACCAGAGTACGTCCAACACAGAATGAAGGTACAGGATCGGGTCTAGCTCTACAAACCTGTGGAAAGCGACACTGTATGTGATATGTATGACAAAACTTCAAGAGGGAACTGCGATGGGTGGCGGGCGTCGGCAAGGAGAAAGGACGATATTCCCTTCCTCTCACTCAGAGAACGTAGCGGAAGTTCCTGCAGTATGCATACAAGCGTCAGCGCATTCTGAGATGCCGAGTATCCGAGTAGGAAGCTTCACGGACGGGTTCTGCTTGACCGACTCGGTCTTGTCCTCCATGC
This sequence comes from Rhodotorula glutinis, assembly GCA_037974285.1. Classification (NCBI taxonomy): domain Eukaryota; kingdom Fungi; phylum Basidiomycota; class Microbotryomycetes; order Sporidiobolales; family Sporidiobolaceae; genus Rhodotorula; species Rhodotorula glutinis. Next base: position 958,967 of record JBBPFV010000009.1, on the reverse strand, counting down.
CGGCGGCGGCGGCGAGCTTCGGGTCCGCCGGGCCCAGCTTGCGGTCGCGGGATTTGTTCGAAGCGTACATGATGCCCCACAGAACAAGGTGTGCCGCAAGCTTGGCGACGTAGCCGGCCATCATCGCGTATGCACCGGATTGGTACCGCGGCTTCTCGTTGGCGCTGAGGGAGCGAACGTTCGAATCAGTTTTTCGCGCTCGGAGCTGGAGTAAAGGCTCTTTTGATCTCCTTTCGCGAGACAAGGGCTCACTAAATGAACTGGGGTCCGGCCATGTTACCGGCGCAGTAGCTGCGAGCGGGAAAGGCGAGTCAGCGAGATCCGCAGCAATTCTCTCCTTTTGACGACTTACGCGGCGAAAACCATCGCGGACGTGATCGACTTCTTCGTGTACCCCCCTGTGGTACAAGGAGAGAGGAGAAGGGGTCGTCAGTGCACGTAACAGATCTTGTGTTATACGGTACCAAGGCGTACCAATGTTGCTTGACACCATCACGAGTCCCAGAGTGAATCCTGCCCTAAAAACGCGTCAGAATGGACCCGGAGATGCGCAGAAGCATTGGCTATAGCTTCTTACCGACGCTCTGCACGTTCACAAACCAAAAGGCGATCAGCCGGCCCCAGTGGTTCGAAGTCGGAAGGAAGGAAAGGAGTGCAGTGGCGATAACGCAGACGACGTTGCCGATGGTGACCATAAGCATGCGCGTGTTCTTGAAGTAGACCGTGACGACGCCCGCGATGAGGAGCGAGATAATCTGGAACGACCGTCCAGCGCAGTCGAGGAGAGCCGCGTCAAAGGTGGAGAAACCCATGTCCTGATGTGCTCTTCCGGGTCAGTTGACGCCCGCCTGTTCCGCACAGGGTGTCTCGTGTACGCTTACCTTGATGATTGTGCCGCTGAAGTTGGTCAGGATGCCGTTCGGAACTGTAGAGGCGCGAGAGTCAGTCCGAGATCGATCCAGCTCGAGGTCGGTCCAGCTCGGGGTTGGTCCAGCTCGGAGTCACAGAAATGCGCGGCAACAGGCTGCAGTTACTCACCAGACGATCCGAACATGGCGATAGTCAGGCACCAAGCCTTCGGGTCCATGAGAGCCTCCCAGACCTGCCAGATGAGAGACTGTCAGTAATCGGGATAGCCCCGTCGAAATCAGCCAGTCAGTCTCGACTCACATGGGCACGCTTGAAAGTCTTCGACTTAGTGCCGACTCCTCCGGCAGCGACACGCGCGACGCCATGAATCCGCTGCTCCTTCGTGAGCCAGAACGCGGTCGAGGGGCCGTCGGCGAGGAAGAACCAAAGGACGGCTCCCCATGCCACGGTGATCGCACCCAGCACGATGAAGATCAGTTCCCATTTAGGGACGGCGATCGACTTGGCGTTGGCACGCTCGATACCGGCAGCCATGAGCGAACCGATCATGCCGCCCCAGCCGACGGACGAGTACCAGATTGTTTGACGCAGCGGCGCCTCCGACCGGGTGTAGTAGAAGCCGGTCATCAGACTCAGACCCGGGGTGACAGCAGCTTCGAAGAAGCCTGAGGACAGCGCAACAGGTCAGCGAAACCGAAGAGGAGAGCAAGTCAATCTGCGCAAACGCACCGAGGAAGAACCGGTTGACCATCGCGGTGGCGAAGTTCTTGCAGCCAATCATACTGATGACGCAGACGCCCCAAAGAACGCAAGTGATACCGAGGACCTTCTGCGCCGGGTATCGTCCGATGAGGTATGCTGCCGGTTCCCTGAGAAGGTCAAACTCGGTCAGCTCCTGCGGCTCGCTGTGATCGGCGCCGCAGCTACGCACTGCGCGACGAGGTAGCCGACGTCTGTTAGAGAGGGGGCGCCGGTCAGCATCAGCTTCGGAAGGATGGGTGAAGTGCGACATTCACGACGCGCCCTCATGAGGGTGACGTACAGAAAATCGAGGCAGCCCAGCTGAACTGGTTCCCCGTCAGCTTCATCGCCTTATCCATGCCGAAAACCTGTCGTCGAGGCGTACAAGGTCAGTTCGCTGGTCGATACACCGGCGGGAGCGACCGGAAGAGCGGCAGAGCTAGTTGCCACCTCGCTTGCTTCGTCGACCTCACCTTGGCGTAGTTGAGCGCAGTTTTGTCGAGATATTGGAGCGTCTGAGTGATGAGGAAGCTGCACACGTAAGATCCATGGGCGTCAGTCCATGTATCAAAGCTATCCCCGCAACAGCGCGCACTTACAGCGGAAGAACGAAAAGATCGATCCGGCGGACGATAGCCTTGTTCTCCGCCGGAGTCTGAGCAAACCGGCAGAGGGAGCGTTACTTCAAGCAACTCCGACTATCGGACAAAGCAGGGTGTCATACCATCTCGGCCTGCTTCGTCGACTGGATGTACTGAGCCTGTCCGACATTTTCTTCGTCCTCCTCCTTGATGGCATCCTCGACGGGCGCGAACTCTCGGTGGCGGGTCGTCGCCTTCTCATAGTCGAGCGAGCTGGTGTCGGTGAGCTCGGTGTCGCCCGTCTCGGCGCGCTTGAGGGAAGAGAAGCCCATTATTGTCGATCCGGTCCGAGGGTAAGTTGTTCTAGCGCGGGCTTAGCGAGGCGGAGCGCCGGTTCGTGGAGGATGGAGGGAGGAGAGAAGCAGCAATCTCGTCCGGGGTCCCAAGCTAGTCTAGCGTCGGTGCGCATGCATGCAATGCTGCCTCGGAGGGTTGAGACGTGGGCGCGAATTCGCCCGCAGCGATTCTTACTGTCTTTGATCTATTTCCGCCGACCACCCAATCAGATCGTGGGCGAGCACAGAGAGCACTCCATCGCCGAACGGCGCCCATGCTGCCCATCGTGGCGTTGGGGCCGCAGAAGACGGCGTTCTTTCGATCAGCTTTACGCCGGCCTTGGCAACAAATCCAGCAGGCTTTTGGAGCATTACCCGAAAGGTGAATAGAGCGATTAGCCTGGAGCAAATTTGTAAAGAGCGATTCGGGGGCAAAATACATTTCGAGCGTGATCGAGAGCAGCAAAGTGATCGAGTTCCCCTCCGGAGGAAAGGGTTGCCAAGTGACCGACGACTTGGCAAAGGCGTTCTAGTCCCATTCCGGTCGTGAGCCCACGCTCACACTTCCGCTCGCATGGGCAACTCAGAGGCGCGCCAGGGGTTGGCCGAATATTCCGATTCGAGCGGTCTTGGCGTGTCAAGCCGGAAAGATTAGGAGTGCGCGGCAGCGACTGCACCCGATAGCGATATCATACGCGCCTCCCGCCATGCGGTCGCCCGATTGCTCTCGCTCAGCGGTGAGCAGGTCGGAGAGTCACGGGAGTGGGCGGTCCAGTATCCTTGGCGCAGGCGGTGGCTCGGAGCCCGATACGATACGTCGCCGTGGAACGGGACAGCCGCTGTTGGGATCGCCTGCGTGTGGCAGGTTTGCAGCGTCGAAAGGCGCCTGCAGGCGGAGCAGCGGCCCGTCCTTAAGGCTTGGCGAAGTCCGAGTGGGGTCCAGCTGTCCGCAGTGCGAGCTGCGCCGACAAGGCCTATCCGCGCAGTTGCACACGCATGGGAGAGCGCGCACGCCACAGCGCCGAGGTCGAAGCGGGCTGCCTTCGAGAGCGTAAAGCACACTTGACCGTTTGAGCCTGCGTTCGAGCCCGTCTTCGTGAGAGTCGTCGTCTATTCGGCCCTGAGGATACGGGAAAGCAGAGCGCCAGCATAAGCGAGACACATGAGGATGCACTCTGCACGGACTTTGGCATAGCAAGGGACAATCCGCCGACATGATCTGTCGTTTGACTTGCGCGCGCGTGAGTACCGTGCTGCGGTTCGGCGAGCGGGCGGCACGAGAAGGCAATCCCGAATAGCGACAAGATGAGCGAAAAGCAAGCGCTGATCCCAGCGTATTGCGCGAATCAAGTCCTTGAGCGGCTGGATGCTGTAGAAAGAGGAGAAGAGAGACGGACGCGGAGGGACCGCGACCTGGGGATCAATTCTGCGTTCACCTCGGAGTCCCGCGGGAAGGACTTCCCCTCGTTTCTGTGCCCGGTTACCGGACGATAAAGCGAATCTCCTGCTTTCCATATAAACGCACAGTCACCTTGTTGTGAACGCTCGATCCGGGCGATGCTTATCTCGTAGCTCGCGATCCGCTACTTTTGTCGTGGCTTATCGGCTTTCTTTTCACACGTGTGCGTGCAATCACGCCGTGCTGGCGTTCGTGCAGCCGTTCGATCGCTAGCATACAATGCGCAGTGCCCTACTGCAAGGCTGAGCTTGCAAAGTCGTGACGACGATAAGCTACGAACGCAAAGCTCGCGCGACTGCTTCGCTCCCGCCACAGCCCGAGTCGACCGAAGCGCACAGAGCTTACTTCCTATCGGGCGCGGAGACGAGCATTCTCGACAAGACAAGACGGCACTCCGGAAGCCGGAGCGCAGGGATGTTAAAGGCTTAAAAGGTCTCGGACCTCCGGCCGGCGACACTTGCGTGAGCGAGTCTTCTGGACCGACCAGCTTGGATGTGTATCGTTCTGCCCCGGAGTTGTACGCGACGTCGGGAGAGAGGAGTGCCTCTCGTGCTTACGGTGGTCAGGCCTGGCTGCACAAGCTTGTTGCGCGAACATTGTCGCTTTCGCAACACTTTGCTAAGAAGCGCTCGTGCTGCGGCACCGCGCTCGCTCGCCCGGCCACTAAAGCAGAGTCCTTCTGTCGCGCTTTCACCTGGTATGCCCCGCGAGACAGGAATAAAGCGCGCAATCCCCGGCGAGACCGAGGTCTCCTCCTCGCGGTCGTCGTTCGCATCGGGTGCTTCGTCAAGGCTGATGTGGCCTTCGCCGGCGCGACATTCGAGCACGCATCTCCACGCGCGCAACTGTAGGAGGACACGCATACATTGCAAGAAAAGCTCGTCCGGATCCGCCGTTCTCGAGTTACATTCTTGGCTCGGAGGCGTTTGTACCTCGGCGCTCGATTTCCTGCCCTCGTCAGGCCAATTCCGCCTGTTCAGCGCAGCAGAGCGTGCGATTCAAGGAGAACGGCGTTGGCTTCAGGTGCGCAGGTCGTCGCCGATTCGGATCAGGCCAAACTGTACCGAGAGACGACGGCGTTGCGCATGCGAAGAGTTACGTCTGCCGCAGCTCGGATGAATGTCTACGCTTCGTAGGTCCGTTCCACATACGTAGTTCTGCAGCTAGAACCTGAGAGCGAGACCTGCGAGTGAAGTGTATCTGGTCGAGACCGCTTCGAGGTGCGCGGAAGGGGGGGTCGCTCTTGCCTCACCCCCTTCAGCTCCCTCACTACAGCCCGCCGGGCATTCAGGCCTCGTGCGGAGGAACGAGAGCTTTCTCGAGGAGCTGTTGGCCGCCACAGCTCGCCTCATCGCACCCCGGACGCGTCGCACAGGTCGACTCGCCGCGTCCCCTCTCGCCTTCTCCGGCCGCCTTCGTCCCGCCGTCTCGCTTGGCTCACAATGCCGCGAGCGCCGGCCAAGGCCGACAAACCGGTCGAGAAGGCTCCGCTCGTCTTTGACGGCAAGCCCCTCGTCCCGAACGGTACGTACTGCAGGCTCGTCGAATCGACCACTCCCGCGGGAGAGCGACAGCCAGTCACTCGCTGCACTCGTTCTCGCCGCCCAAATCTCACAGGGTCTAGTACTGAGCAACGTTCCGCCTCGGACAAACAGATCACGTCTACATTTCGGCGCCCTGGGACGACCGGGAGGGCGAACCGTATCTGATCGCCCGCGTCCTCGAAGTCGTCCAGCCGACGCCGAAATCGCTCTTGCCGACTGCAGGAGCGTCCGCGTCAACTTCGAGCAAGTCATCACGAGCCGAAACGCCGTCGGGTAAGGAGACTTCGGCCGGCAGGGTCGTCGTCTCGGCACACGAGCTCCGAGTCCGCGTCGCGTACTACTTCCGCACTCGCGACATCACGACGCGCTATGTCGCCGACCACCGACTTCTCGTTGCGGCGATGCATGCCGACACCGTTCCTGCATCGTATGTCCGAGGCCTCTGCACGGTCCGGCACCGCGATCACATCGAGGAACTCGACGTGTACAAGCGGGAGAAGGACACGTTCTACTGGCATCAGGTGCGACTCTTACGGCACTCTCCGACCATTTTTGCGATCGGATGCTGATCGATGTCCTTGTACAGCTCTACGACCGGTACCTACACCGATACTTTGATGCAGTACCGACCTACAAAGTCCAGAACGCGCCGGGTGAGACTCCTTGACGAGGACCTGCGCACCCGCGCGGCGCCGATGCTGACCGTCTCGATTACGCAGCGGATGTCCTGAAGCACCTCCAGAACAGCTTCGAGTTTGTTCTCTGCGAAGTCGGCACTGGTTCCGAACTCTGTGACGCGCAAAGAGGCTGCTCGGTATGCTGCAAATGGGCCGCTTTGTGAGTTTTTCGGAGTCGTTTCGGAGCACTTTCGGCGATACGTGAAGGCGAAATGGCCTCTAACTTGGATTGCCTCGCGACACAGCGCCGATTCGGTCACCTGCGCCCGCTGCACAAAGGTGTTCCACCTCGGCTGCGTCGATCCGCCGCTCGCAGCCAAGCCGAAAGCCGGCTACGGCTGGTCGTGCGCGCCCTGCAACAAGGCGTACGAAGAGGAAGTCGAGGAGTTTGGCGAGTCTGGCTTCCGTCTCGGCACACTGGCGAGGAAACCTGTCGCGGCGGGGTCGACATCCGGGTCGACGGTGCCGCCCGGCGCGAGTCAAATGTTGCACGCGAGCAGGAAGGGCAAGGCACGCGAAGTTGGGCCCGGAGCGAGGGTTGACCCGCGCGAGTGGCGGATGACGAACGGCTGGCCATTCCGGTACTTCGGTGAGCTTGATTGCGCTTGCTGTCGCTGCTGTCTTGCCGAGAGCTCACCCACATGCTACTCTCTCGCCTAGGCATGCACGCCCACGCTTACAACGTTCTCGGTCAGTTTCTGCGTTATGATCAGCGACACTATTCGAAGCTGACCCGTCACTCGCCCATGCAGATCCGCACGACTCGCTTCACCCTCGCGCGTCTACTGTGAGCATGAAAGACGCGCCGCATCCAACCTGCGATCCGTCGATTGACCCGAGATAAACCCCTCTCAGCGACTCGGCAACAAGTTCCAGTGTGTCGTGCCGAATTGGGATCCGGTGCTCAAGCAGCAAGAGGCGCCGCCCGAGCAGCGACAGTACTTCCAGCCGAAGCGCAGTCGAGCTTCGACGCCGGTCGGCAAGAACGAGCGCGAGAAGGCGCGGCGAGCGAAACGTGCGTCTTGCGAGCTTTCTTCCGAAGAAGCGAGTCCCGAGTCTGACAGCGCTCTCCACTTCTAGTCGTCGAAGCGCCCCCTCGAGGAGAAGACGAAGCGGTCAACATCATCTGGCGACCGGCGAAGGAGGACAACGACAAGTCGCGTGAGTTTCTGGCCGTGCAGCGTTGCCGAGGATGCCCCTGACCGTCCAACATTGCCGCAGTGGCCGACCTCTTCGAGCGGGTCAAGAAGATGGCTGTGTACAATACGGCAGGCGTCGATGCTCTGAACCGCGCGCTCGTGCTCTATCACGCCAAGAACGGCGACGTGACGGAGGCGATCCTCGCCCTTCGCAAAGCCTCGCTCGGATCGCTCGGACACGTCTCCTGGAACGAGGAAGACCGCAAGAAGCTTGTAGAAGGCGCAGCGCAACACCACAACGACATCGAAGAGATCGCCAAACTCTTCCCGAACAAGAAGCTCGGCGATGTTGTCAAGCGCTATTACGTGCAGGTCGGGTACGCTATCGCTCTTTCGCGCACGCGCGCGAACTTCGCGCTGATGCCCAAACACTTCACAGGCACACCTTGCAAGAGGACGAGCCTACGCAGCCGGAAGAGAAAGCGACTGCCGTCGCCGCCCGCAGCAAGAAGACGGCCAAGCGGAAAGCGAAAGCAGCCGACGAAGCCGACGCCGAAGGAGTCGACGCAGCAGGGGATGACTCGGATCACGGCTCGATCGCACCTCCGGCACGCACGCCCTTCCAGCGCAAGAACCGTTTCTGCGCCATCTGTTCGGCGACTGAGACGCCGAAGTGGTACCGGTGTCCGAACAACATTTCCGAACTCGACGTCAAGCCGAATCCGCTCGTCATGTGTGAAAGCTGCGGCATCCGTTGGAGGCATTGTCAGTTGCTCCTCTTACGAGGGGGAAAGTGTTTGACAACAGTGGCGCTGATCGGTCCATCACACCGCAGATGGCGCGCAGTACCCGCCGTACGGAGACGAGATCAAACCGCTGCCGGACCGTAAGAAAAAGGCAAAGGCAGCAAGCGAGGATGGGAAGAAAGAGGTGAGCACCCGCCTGCGCGCCTGTTCGCTCGGATCCCGCCGGAAGCTGAGCTCATTGGCTGCGCATGCAGAACACGCCCACTCCGGCCGCGGTACCGGTCGTCAAAGAACCGACGCCGCCTCCGCCCAAACCCGTCATCGTTCTGAAGCCGTGCCTCTTGTGCAAGCGCTTTGAACCGAAGACTGCGCTTTTCCAATGCAAGAACTGCACCGTGTCGTATCACGCTTGTGAGTCCGACTTCGCGTTCGGATTTGCTCGCGAGAACGGTTCACTGACGTGGGTACATCTGCAGCTTGTTTCGGTATCGATCTCGATTGGGACTGGCCGCACGAGGAGTGGCTCTGCCATATGTGCGAGCGCGATCAGGAGCGGAAACCTCTCTGCCTTCACCCCTTCTGCGTGCTGTGCCCAACGCCGAAGGACATCGCTTTGGAGATGCCCATGACCGCGCTCGACTGCATGAAGGAGACCGAGATGTCCAAGTAAGTCTGGACTCCTCGCTCGTCAGGTTCGTCGGGAGCGGCCGCTGAGCTTTACTGGCACAGCTACGTACACCTCCTCTGCGCCGTCTGGCATCGAGAGCTCCAGCTCGGCGCCCCAGCGATCCTCTCGCCGGTCGAAGCGTTCACTCTGCTCCCGTCGCAGCGGCAGCACGCAACCTGCGCGCTCTGCAAGCAACGCGACGTCGGGACGACGGTGAAGTGCGAGGACTGCTCGAAGCACGTGCATGTTGCGTGCGCTTGGAACGCCGGCTGGAAATTCGCATTCGAGGTCCAGCAAGTCCGGAACAAGAAGCGTCCGCCGAAAGACGCCGTCATCGTAAAGTTCAAGGAGACGGAAGGTTCGTCGCGACCTTTCGAAATTTCTCGTGCCGCAAAGATTGCTAAGTCTTGCCGGTCACCTGCAGGCATTCTTCAACCATGCATCTGGTGCACCGACCACCATTTCACGCACGCCGAGCGCAAGACCTACGATCTCGGTGCCAGGGATCAAGCGACGAAGCTGGTGCGTGACCGCCGTCCCTAGTCTTGTATTTCGTTGCTCGATTTCACCGAGCTGACTTCTCTTGCATCGCGCGACCAGACGGCGTTGCAGATGTACGTGCGGTCGTACAAATCCGTCAAGCACCCCGATGCGCCGCTCCTCCTGCGACAGGGTCGCCGCCTCGAAGCTGTGCTAGAACCGGCAGTGAGGTCGGAACCGCCGAAGGTACCTCCTACTGCCGCACGAGCACGAAGCGGACGAGCCTCGCTCATCTCGACAATTATCGACGAGGAGAACGCCCTGCCGGAGACCCCGCCAAATCGTCCTGCGAAAAGACGCCGCACTAGCTCCGTTACGCCAGCTGCCTCCCCCGCATCGCGGTCAGCTCGCGCGTCCAAGGTCAAGACGGCGGTGCACCCCAAGGCGGAAGAGACGAATCCGTACCCTTCTTTGCTGTCGGACAAGCCTGCGGGGCCACCAGAGATCAGCCAACCGGCCCTTCTTCGCGATCGCGCTGCCCTCGTGCAAGCTCAGCCAGAGTCAATGCCGAATTCCGAGAAGGGCGACGACCCGATGGCGCATGCGCTAGTATCGACTTCCCGACGAGCGAGGGTGCCTAAACCGCCGAAGCATTTCTCGCCTCCCCCGCCGCTGGTCAAGAAGCCGCCGAAGAAGCGCAAGAGCCGCACATCCTCGGTCCACGAGATGGACCCACTTGCCGCCATCGTGAACGGCGCTCATGCGGATCCGCACAAGGCGACGATGGGCGTCGACGATCTCCGACAGCTCCTGGTCGACGCCGCGGCGCGCGAGAGTATCGCTGCTGCCAAGTCGGACGTTTCATCCAAGACTTATCAGACCGATCAGACGGCGAGCGTGAATGGACTGCCAACTTTTGCGGCCCTGCCGAAGTTGCCGTCCTTCAATGACCTCCACTCTCCGCATTTCTCGGCCGTCACATCAGCGCCCCATCTGGCCGACTCGGTCGTCTACACTGCGCAGACGCCGCCTCAACAGCATGCTGCGCCGAATGCGAATGCCGTCCGCCAGAACGGACAGTCCGATCGCTCTCGTGCGCCATCTGCGCTCGACCCGGCGCTCGAGGCACTTACCGCGATGGCGGCCGCGCGCGCCGATTCTCGGGACGCGGCCGTTGCTGCGGCTTCGTCAGCTATCTCACGGTCGGCGGATCCCTCTACGGCCAGTCTGCCGACAGAACAGGAGACGATTCGCGCTTTCGCTGCCCTCGCCGGTCTGCCTTCCCTCGGCGAGACGCAGGCCCCCGCGAATGGCTCGGCGGGCGAGACCGTGACGAACAGTCATGTAGAAAGCCATCGCGCCCCTCCGAACGCTGCCCTGAATGCAGCAGCAGCCGTGAGCAACGCGCCGCCATCTACAGATGCGGCGCCTCGCGACAGCGTATCAGCTGCCGTCGACGGTGACGGAGAACACGAGGGCACGCCGTCTGGCAGACCAAAGCGGAAGACCCGCGCCCCGGCAGCGTTGAGGGAGACCACGGCATACGAGGATGGCGCCTTGACGCCCGAACTCCGCGACATCCGCCGCCTGGTGCCAACGTCGCCGCGACCGCATTCGCCCGCGCAACCTGAGCCAGTCCCCGCGCATCCCATTCTCGATTACGTCCGCGCGCACGCATCGGCTCAGCAGAGCTTCCGAGTCGAGACCCCCGACGACAGCGACGCCGCCAGTGAGCGCTTCGACAGTCCGGCCTTGCCCAACCTCTCGCCGGTCACGTCAGCAGGTCCAACCTCTCACTGGCCTTTCGGCAGTCCTCTTGCGAGCGTCGATACTCTCCCGACTCCTCCGCACCTACTTGGTCTTCAGGCCTCTGCGCCTCTCGCGCAGGTTCCAGTGCAAGCCCCAAGTGCGGCACCGAGCTCTTCGCGTCCGCCCGGGCAAAAGCGTCGCAAGTCTACCGCTGCGCATACTGGCCCGCCCATCACTTGCGCAAACTGCGGAACGTCAGACTCTCCGTTATTCCGGCGAGACTCGGAAGGCCGTCAGCTCTGTAACAGCTGCGGGTGCGTCATCTTAGCTGATATGCGAAACCGTACCACGAATGCTGACTGAAGCGCATCGAGCAGTCTTTACTTCAAGACGCATGGTCGAGACCGTCCGCAGAAAGTCATCGCACGAGCGATCGGAGCCGCGCGCATGCAAAAGCGGAAGCAGGCCGACCTGGATGCGGGCGGCACCGGCAATGCGAGCGGCGGGAAACGTGCCAAGAAGGTTGGTACTCCGCTGCCGCTGCGCGCGATGCCGCCGCTCCTCCCGCACGCGCCTGCGCAGCCTTCGCCGCTGCAGCCCGGTCCGTCTTTCACTTATGGCGACTACTTGCCTTACCCCCCGAACGGCGCCTTTGCCGGGCCATCTGGAGCGGTGGGTGGCGACCGCCCGTCGACGTCGCGCTCCTCTTCGGGCGGAGCGTCCGGCCTCGACGGGACCCTCTCGGGCGGCTACGCGTCCGACTATCCAGCACCGTACGGCTACGGTGCACCACCGGGGCAGCCGGCCTCGTCGTCGTACGACGCCCGCATCTACGGCCATCAATTGCCCCCGCTACCTGCGCATCTAGACCAGCAGACGTCGCGACCTCAATATCCGCCGGTGTACCCTTCCTTGGCCTCCCCGAGTGAAGCTCTATCTTCACTTGGCGGTACGAGTCCTCGACCCGGATACAGCGTTGGGACGCCGCCTGTCGACGCCGAAGTCTTGCAAAGGCACGCGCTCGAGAGTCTCGCCGCTCAGGCGCTCACGTTCGGCGCCGCCGGGCCCGATCCGGCCTCGCTCGCGCAAGCCCGGTCTCCGCTGAACGGGACGGCTGACGCCTCGACTACCGAAGCGATGGCTTCGACGCGAGGAACTCTTTCGACGGACGCCGGCACGGAGCCGAACCCGTCGACGCCGTCGACTTCGACCCACCCGCTTGCTTCGCGCGTTCAGGCCGACGATGCCCTCGCGCACCGTGGTCAGCCAAGTCCGCCTCCGAGCGCGTCCGCCATGCCGCTCGGCGAGCTGTTTCCTAGCTTTGCCGCGTCAGGTCCAGTCAACGCGCCGAGGCCCGATGATGCGGACGAAACCGACTGAGATCGCTTTCAACCTCCCACTCTTTCTCGATGTTGTGGCTCCTTGCTTGGCCTCGTTTTGTCGTAGCATACATCCCGAACTCAGCTTTTCGCGCTCTCCTTTCGCCTTTGTCCTTCGAGCAAGAGAAAGTCGAGACGGCCTTTTCACATCATGAACTCCCCTAGTGGTGCGAGACCGGCTCCCCTCGCAGGTGGCTCTCGTCCTTGACGCCGAGCTCGCCCGACTTGAACTGCTTCGCCCACTGCAGGAGAAGGCTTGTAAGCGATGCCGGATGCGAGAATAGACACGAGAGTGCAGACTGACCATCATTGACGGGATCGGACGGGTCGGCGCGCTGTGGCGAACCTGCGCATGCGATCCACGCGTGTCAATATAGTCCGCTCGCAGACAGACGCGGCTGTTGCGTGCCGTGAGAGCCGTTCTCGCCTCGGTCCGACGTTGAGTCGTCGAGGAGGATAGGCTCACCTCCCGCTCGGCCGACATCTGCCAGATTCCATACGTTGCGAGGCCGAGACCGAGGGCGACAAAGCCGGTGCTGGTCTTCCAGTTGGACGGGCGGGTCCACCAACCACCGGCGGGCGACCAAACCTCCTGTTTTCGGCCACGGGCCAGACAGAGTCAGTGGAGGCTTGCAGGCGCGCAGGGAGAGACCAGGAGTGTACCTTGGGGTACGGAAACTGCGCTCCTCCGCCCTGTTGGTCGTACAGACGCGATGAGGGACGAGCGATGAGAAGCGCCGGAACGGAACAGGTGACGGTCATAACAGTCAGCGCTCGCTCTCTGGGTACAATACTCGCCTGCAGCGAGCTGAACTGACCATGCGTGGTGCTGTCGGAATCATCTCGTGGTGTGTAAGAGGGATGTGGGACAAAGTTCGGCCTGATCGCGTTTCGCTCTCGCAGGTCTCAGCCAGGCGGGCCCGAATTTTCCGATACAGGCTTGCATACTATTCAACTAGGCGTCCATTGCATACCGCTGTTTCATGCACCTCACACAGGATGGCAACCAAAGCGAAAAGTTGTTGTCGCAAAACTCGACTGAGAGCACGCAGACTACTCTTCCTCGCTCGCCTCGTCAATCTTCCCGTCGCCTCCGTTCGCCTTGGTCCCTCCGGCTGCACCGCTCCGGAGCCGAGAACTCCGACGAACAGGTGTCTTGCCGGTCGTCGCGGAAGCGATCGACGCTCCCGAGTGAACCTGCCGCATCTCTGGCCTGCTCGAAGCGTTCTCTTCCGGCTCATCCGCCTGGACGGACGACGCCCGCGTGCTCCTCCTCGTAGGCGGCGGAGACGCAGGCTCGGCTGTCGAGGCCCGAGATCGGGTGGTCCGGCGTAACGAACCGCGAGCAGGGGTTGCGGGAGCCGCTGCTGCCTTTGTCGCCGCCGACACAGAGGACGACATGCGACCCTTTGCCGACGGTCGCGACGAGCTTTTCGCGCGCCCGGTATCGGCCTCGGTGTCGTCGTCTTCGTCTTCCTGACCGGGGAAAGCGCCCGGCGGCAGCCTCACTTCCTCGGTTCGGCTCGCGTCGACCTTGTCCTCGTTCGGAGGCTGACCCTGCACCGCGCGGCGCTTGTCTGCCCGGCGAGTCGTCCTCCGAGCAGGAGTCGCACCACGCTTGCTCGATCCCGCCTCTGCCGCTGCCGGACCATCGTCATCCTCATCGTTCTTCTGGTCCTCACGAGGCTTCGAAGCGGCTTGAATCGTCCGCTGAACGGCCGGGTCCCGCGCAGCTCTCCGAGCAAAGTCCTCCTGGTCAGACTGCGGCCTGACAGCCTGCTCGACGCCTTCCATGTCAGCATCCTCGCCGTCCCGAGTCGCAGGCTGCTCTTCCACGCGGCGCTGCGGCTGCTGCTGCTGCTGCTGCTGAGTGCGCCGAACGGTCGTCCGCCTCGGCGTCGCTGCTTCGATCGCAACCTGCTGCGCCGCCGCGACAGACGCAGGCGCGACAGGCTTCCTGACCGAACCGAACCCGGGCAAAGTCGGTTTCGCCTTGACAGGGGTCGCTCCGGCCGAAGCGGCCGAGCGCAAAAGGCCCGAATTGACGGTCGAAGCGGCAGTGGTGGTGCGAACGGTTCCGACTTCGCTTGCGCCGCCGGTGAGCGTCGAGCCGGCATTACTGAGCGCGTGCAGGCGGAACGGCGAACCAGTGCTGGCGTTCGTGACCCCGAGCGGTCCCGGAAAGGTATTGCCGCCGCGGGCATCCGGTGCCGCTTTCCAGGGCGTGTTCTGTTGTTGCTGCTGAAGCGCACGGAGCACGTCGCTCCCACCTCCTCGGCCTCCGTTCGAGTTCGGCTGGGCCTGCTGCCGCCGGAGGAATGGAGAAGCCGACAACGGCAGGTCCGCAGCGGTCGGAGCCGGAGCTGGCGCAGGCGGGAGTCGCTGCCGCCTCAGCTCGGCAAGGGTACGCGGCGGGACCTTGGTAGTGCCGGCGGAGGCGACGGTCACGCCGGTGTCCATGGCTTCGTCCATCGAGATCATCGAAGCTGACGAACCCGCGAGCGGGACGTCCGGTTGCTGCTCCTGCTGTTGCTGCTGAGCTGGAACGGGCGCCCACGCCGGCTGTGTCAAAGTCGCCAGCGAGGCTGACTTGCCTGCACCCTGCGCAGCCGCGCCCGGAGCGCCAGTCCCGCTGCCGCCCCCGCTGATCGACGCCAATTCAAGCTGCAACCGCGCCTTTTCGACGGCCGTCAAGTTGGCTTCGACCGCCTTGAGCAACCGGTCCCGCGCGTCATTCTCGAGCCGTGCGACTTCGCCTCGGTTCGCAAACGCGTGTTTGGCGCGAGCGTAAAACTCGAGCGCTTCGACCGAGCGGGACTCGGCGACGAGTTTCGAGAGGCGCCAGTCGACAGCGAGACTCGA
Organism: Rhodotorula glutinis; assembly: GCA_037974285.1. NCBI lineage: Eukaryota > Fungi > Basidiomycota > Microbotryomycetes > Sporidiobolales > Sporidiobolaceae > Rhodotorula > Rhodotorula glutinis. The sequence goes on along the minus strand of JBBPFV010000009.1, from coordinate 943,738 downwards.
AGCTTTGCCTCGAGAGGAGGTTGCAGAGAGGCAGAAGGAGGTGACGAGGGCGTCTTCGGCGGGGGAGAATGGCATGGCGAGCAGAGCCGACAGGTGCTGCGGGACGGCCTGGCCCGAGTAGTTCCCTGCACGGCCTGCAATGTCAGCTCCGTAAAAGGGCAAAGTCTGGTATTTTCACGCAAGACTCACCTCCGAAGCAGGTGTCGAGGATGGCTGTCCACAAGGCCGGCTGCTCCTGTTCGACGTGCCACTCGCGCGCGAGGTTCCACGCCTGAACTACACCTCGTTTCCGTTCGGGTGCGCACAGAGCCCGGACGACATGCTGTGCTTCGTTGACCGAGTACGCCGCGAGGTCGAGCTGGGCGAGGGTCCAATAATTGAGGACGAGGCGGGCGCGGTCCGACGCCGGTTCCGGCCTTGTCGCCAAAAGGGCCAACGTCCTCGGAACAAAGTCGGGAGTGACGGCCGGGTGCACGAGTAAGGAGACTGCCTCTTTATAGCGAGCCGAATCGAGGGCAAAGAAGGCTTGAACGGCGAGCCTGAACGCGAGCGGCAAGAGGAGGACGTCCTGCGCGTACTCGTGGGCTGCCGCCGCGACGGCGTCATCCGCTCCTTCGCCCGCCGTGAGTGCGAGCGCCAGATAGTACAAGCACGACCGAGCCGTCAACGGTGCCGGTTGGTCCGCGGTGGCTCTGGCGTCGAGTTGAGCGACGAGCGAGTCGACGTCGACTTGGTTCGCCGGCGGGTACTCGACCTGGTCCGCCTCGGGACCGAATGCGAGTTGCAACAGGTGCTCAATGGCGAGTTGTCCATCTGGCTGTAGTTGCCGCTGTGCTCGGATCGAGTCATAGAGAGTTGGCGAAGGTGCGTTGAGCGACACGGACAACAGAGGTTGACCTGGCGAGTCGCTGTGACCGCCGACGAGGACGAACGACTCGGTACTCGATTCCATACCGAGTACTCGATCGTACGACTGCCTGTCCGAAGCGTTCCGAGGCTATAGAGAGGCGAGAAACGCTGCTGCTTCTGGAAGTGACGCGCAAACTACGAGTTTCGCACCCCGACGCTGGCAGAAACTGAGCTCCTCGGCGGAACAGCAAAGTTTCGCTCCGCCAAATCCCAGTCGACTCGTTCTCCTCGTCTCGCTCAACCAACGATGCTCGCAGCTCGGACTGGTGCACTTCAAGCGACCAAGAGGGTCCTCCCTCAGGCGACTAGGTCCCTGTCGGTCCGCGCCGCTGTCGTTTCGAGTAGTCGGTTCAGCTTCGCTCCGGTCCTCCCCGCCTTGACCCGGTCGACACCGCTGCGCCAGTTCAGCGCGTCATGCCGCCGAGCAGACGAGGAACTCGTCAAGGTCCCGTCCATGGCAGAGTCGATCACCGAGGGAACCCTCAAACAGTGGCTCAAGCAAAAGGGCGACTTTGTCGAAGCCGACGAGGAAGTCGCAACGATCGAAACCGACAAGGTACGCGCCCCTCCGCTTCGCGCGGGTACTCTTGTCCGCGTTCCGCTGCAGAGGCGACTGTGCTGGACGCAGTTCACCGACTGACACCGCCTCATGCGCTGGCCGACCCGCAGATTGACGTCGCCGTCAACGCCCCGAAAGCCGGCGTCTTGACCGACCTCCTCGCCGCCGAGGAAGACACCGTTACCGTCGGACAGGACCTGTTCAAGCTCGACACGAGCGCATCAAAGCCTGAAGGTGGTGGTAAGCACAGTCTCTCTCTCTGTAGAGCTTATGCGTCCATATGACGTTGCCGGCAATTCTCGGCATCCTTTCCCGCATGACCCGCGGCACAAGGAGTAACTCGGAAAAAGACAGCAAAACTGACTGCGGGTACCGACAGCTGCTGCCCCGAAGGAGGAGTCTCAACCAAAGGAGGAGAAGAAGGACGAGCAGCCGAAGAAGGAAGAGTCGCAGCCGCAAAAGTCGCAAGAGGCCAATCCGGAACCGAAATCCGAGTACCGCAAGCCCGACTCGAGCCAGCCGGCGCCGAAACCGGTCGAGCAGTCCAAGCGTGACTCGTCGGCATCGCAGGAGCAGCAGCAGCAGCCGGCTCCGGGCAAGTTCTCCCGCAATGAGACCAAGGTCAGTTTGCCGCGTGCTCTCCTCGTTCTCGCAGACGCTCCGTACCAAGGTAGCCAGCTGCGATGCTCTCGTAGTACGTGCTCACGGACCCTATCACCGGCGCAGGTCAAGATCTCCCGGATGCGTGCGCGTATCGCCGAGCGCCTCAAGGAGGCTCAGAACACGGCCGCATCCCTGACGACCTTCAACGAGATCGACATGTCGGCCCTGATGGCGTTCCGCGCTAAGTACAAGGACCAGGTAATGAAGGACCACGGCGTCAAGCTCGGGTTCATGTCGGCGTTCGTCAAGGCGTCGACCGTCGCGATGAAGGAGTTGCCGGCCGTCAACGCTTCGATCGTCGGCGAAGGCAACTCGGCCGAGATTGTCTACCGCGACTACGTCGACGTCAGCGTCGCCGTCTCGACCCCGAAGGGTCTGGTGACGCCCGTCCTCCGCAACGCCGAATCGTACGACTTTGTCGGAATCGAGCGCGAGATTGCCAACCTCGGCAAGAAGGTGCGTGCTCCATACCGCACTCTCCCACAGCTCGGCACAGGTAAGGGAGCAGATGAGCTGACTCAATCCGGTGTGCAGGCGCGCGACGGCAAGCTCACCCTGGAGGACATGACCGGCGGCTCGTTCACCATGTCAGTCTACTCATTCCCTTTGGCTTGGCTCTCGTGCTCAGCCTGCTGTAGGTGCGGCGGGTTGCTGACGACGGATGACACGTTCACAGCTCGAACGGCGGCGTCTTTGGCTCGCTCTTCGGCACCCCCATTCTCAACACCCCTCAGGTCAGTCCTCTCCGCCGACCGCTCTGAATCCGAGCACTGCGATGCTATGCATCCCGCCGCACTCGGTGGCTGGGACGGTCACGGCGCTGCGTCACTGCCGCGCCTTGACCGCGCAACCGCCAAGACTCATCCGGCTGACTTGCTTTCCCGCGCATTGTAGACCGCTGTCCTCGGCATGCACGCCACCAAGGACAAGCCTTGGGTTGACTCGAACGGCAACATTGTCGTTCGACCGATCATGGTCGTCGCCCTGACCTACGGTGCGTTTCCTCTGCCCCCCTGCGTCGGATCTCTGCTGAAAGTGTACTGACTCGCCGCTTTCGTCGGAACAGACCACCGTCTCCTCGACGGCCGCGAGGCTGTCACTTTCCTCGTCCGCGTCAAGCAGCTGATCGAGGACCCGGCTCTCTTCGCCCTCCACTGCGCATAAAACCTGCTACACGTTCTCCACTAGCGGGCCGTGGACGGCCTTAATCCCGCCTGTGCATACGACTACGGTTCATCCTCCCTCCCTCGCTCTTCTGTGTCACATATACACCTCCTTCCCCCTTGGAGCTCGCAGTCTTCACATGGGCGCGGACAAAGCCGCCTCGCGAGTCGCCTCTTTCCCCTTCTTACTTTTTTCTTGGCCTCCCCCCTTCGACCGCGATACACAATTTGATATACTGGAAAGCATGACGATCTACAGCATCTGAGCTCTAGGAGTCTGCGTGCCATCTTGCGAGAGTAGTTCCGGATTGATGTTTCGGTCCGCTCACGGTCAGAACTTCCCCACTCTTGGCTTCTCTTGCGCGCTCTACAGCTTTCGAGCTGCAGCGACAAGTCGCGTCGGCTATCATCGAGCTACTAAACGCGTCCGGAGAGGAACGCGCAAACTGTACAGCTCCTCGTTGACGGTACTCGGTTGTAGGCCAAACAAACCCGCCTCGACGCGCTGATCACCGGCCGCAGAAGTCTCCGTCCTAGGGCTGGACCGAGACGAGACGTGACTAGTTTGGACCGACTCACTACGCCTCGAACGCGATGCCGGCCGTCCCCTTCTGTCAGATCTGTTACTCGTCGTCCAGGTCCGAATGCGAGCCGACCGCGACCGACTCGCAGGAGGATTGGATCGCTCTCACCGACTGCGGTCACGTCTACCATACAGTGCGCACTAGAGAACTATGCGCATGCTGTCTAATACGACGCCAGCTGACTCGTGTCAAGCCGACAGCTCTGCGTCAAACGATGGTGGCAAGAGAAGCATGCCCTCGGCTGTCCGCTCAACTGCGCCTTTCGCAACGTCAAGTCGGACAAACGGACCGGCGACGGCCACGCGATGGTGCGGAGGCAACAGCTGCAGGAGCCAATGCCGTACCTGCGCCTATACGGCCTCAACTGGACCGAGAATACCGTCTGCTCGTCCGATCCCGTCGACGCTGCTGCTTCCCGCGACATTGTCAAGCAAGAACGTCCTCCGAAGAAGCGCGCGCGACTCGACGGCGATGCGAACTCGGCGGCTGAGATAGACGACGCCTCGGGCGATGCGATGCTTTCGGCGGCGCAGGGGTCTCAAGAAGCATCAACCTCGGCCGGAACGTCTGGAGGCGCCGCCCGACCACAACAGAGCCTCGATAGGAGGATCCTCGACCTCGAAGCCGACGGCCGACGCAAAGCGCGAGAGATCGTCGACCTCAAAGACACGATACGCGACCTTCGGGGCACAATTGTCGAACTCGAAGCGACGCTCGAACAGGCGCAAGTATCGGAGTTGGACGGGAATGAAGAATGTTTGCGCGAGCGAGCCGAAATCCGAGCTGCAGGTCCGTGGGGCTGGAGAGAAGACGACGACGGCGACATGGACCGCGAGGACTTCGACCCGGACGAGGTCGACTGCGAGTGTGCAAGGTGCCGGCCTGCCGGGCGAAGGCGGGTGCTGCAGGAGGAGGTGCGAGTGCTGCAGGAGGAGGTGCGAGCGCTGGAGCAGCAGCTTGCGACACTACGGGCCAGCACCGTTCCCCGCCGCCGCTTGGAGGCAGCCGAGGCAGCGCGGGCTGCGCTCCAAGAACGATTCGACGAAACGATCCGCGCTCACACCGCCTATCAAAACAATTACGACGCGCTTCGTAACGACTTGCACACGGAGCGGATACAGCGGCGGCAAACCGAAGCTCAGCTGCGAAAACAGCTCGACGAGCGCGGCGAGAGCGGAGCAGCAAGAATAGCCGAGCTGTGCGCGGAGGTCGACGAGCGGGACAACCGGATCATGCAGTCAGTCCTTGGACATCGGTGTAAGCGAGCAGGACTGCATCTTGACTGACCTTCTGTTCTGACCCACAGTCTCAAAGCGAGCATCGACCGCATCGAGCTCGAAGCGCAGCAGAAGATCAAGGCGGCCGAGGAGGCGACGAATCGAGCGAGACAGCAAGCTTCCGTCGACGTCTCGGCCGCCAAGGAAAGGGCCGCGCTCGCTGAAGCCGCTCGAGCGAAGGAGCTCTCGCGTCTCAAGCGATACGAGGCAGCGAACGCCGGATACGAGAGGCAGGTGCGTCTGAGATCTGACACGGCTCGTACGTCAGACTCACAAAGCTGACTCCATCGGCCGTGTGCAGCTCGCAACCCTCAAGATCAAGCTCGAGAAGCTCAAAGCGAAGCGGGGAATCGCCGCGACCGAAAGCGACGTCGACGAGCCCACCGAGCCCGTCTTTTCGAATCGCTCTTTCGCCCGAACGACCTCGTCGCGGTCGCACTTCTCACTATCGCCTCCACCGTCTCCTCCTTCGGGCGTTCAGGTCAACAACAAGTCGATGGTTTTTGCGACGTCGCCGCGGAAGCAGCGCCATGCGCGAACTCCCTTTGACGACTGGGAACTTTCGCGCGAGGAAGGAACACGACAGGTCGCGACGACAAAGGTCGAAGCCTCGGCCAGTGGACGTCCGACGCTCGACGAAGGAGAGGATGACGAGCTTGAATATGCGGACGTCGCTACTGGCGCGGCTGTCGCACTGTCGCCGCGTAAGAAGCAGCTCACCGTCATCGAATTGAGCGACGACGACGACGATGATGATGACGACAAGGGCGAGAGACGAGTCACTTCACGGCCAGCCATCGTCACGTCGTCGCACTTTGGAGGCAAGCATACCGCGATCAAGGCCAAAGCCCCAACGACCTCGGCGGCGACTCGCAAGACGGGCCAGCAGCAGCTTCCGTTCGCCGCATTGACCAACTCGGTGACTTCGGCCTCGCGACCGACGTGGAAGAAGCCGGAGGAAGCGCCGACGAACAAGCAGGACAAGTGGCTGCCCAAATTGACAGAGGGATTGGTCGATACGGGCTCGAAGCGTCGCGTCAAGCGCAAATGATTGAGACGACGAAGTATTGAGCAAGCAGTAAACTTGTTGTTGTGCAGATATTTGCTCTAGTGATTGCATGTCTCTATCGTACACCCTCAAAGCGATGTTGAGAGCTGCTCCAGGCCATCTACTCCTTGAGCCGCTGCTCGTAGGAATCCCAACCAGCCGCCTGGTACCGCTGGCACTGCTTGACAATCTCTTCTGACGGGTTGCCGTCTCCGCCGCCGTAGATGCCGCGGCCGACGATGATGATGTCGCAACCGGATTCGCGGATGACCTCGTCCGGTGTCCGGTACTGCTGGCCCATGCCGTCGCCTTTCGAGTCGAGGCCGACTCCAGGGGTCATGATGACAAAGTCGGGCTGTGAGGCGGGGTCAGCTTTCGCGTTGTCTGGCGAGTAGTCCGGAGACAGACGCACGCCTTCGCCCGCAGCGATACCGCCGGCCGTCTCTTCCCGCTCGTCGACGCGCTTCATCGCGACGAACCCCATGACAAAGTTGGGGTACCTCCGCGCCGCTTCGACGTTCTTGGCCGTGTACTCGCCGGTCGCGAGGTTCCCCTTGGCGCTCATCTCGGCGAGCAAGAGCAACCCGCGGCCGAGCGGTTCGCCAACCGAGGCGAGACCGGTCAGGATTCCTTCACCCGGGACGAGGTGCGCGTTGGTGATGTGGGCCCACGATGCGATCTTGTAGATTCCGGACGAGTACTGCAGTCGGACCGTGTTGCCTGCCGTGAGATGGGCCCGGAGTCAGCCGACACCTTCCCCTCGAAACGCGAGGGCCACCCCGCGCTTACCGATGTCTGCAAACTTGCGGTCCTCCCAGATCAGGAAGTCGTGCTTCTCTGCGAGCGCCTGGAGTTGTTCGACGAGGTCGCGGTCAAAGTCCTCGACGATGTCGATGTGGGTCTGTGAGGTCGCAGAGCAGCTCAGCGGGGCGGTCCAAAGCACATCAAGAGACACCTTTGAGCACACCTTGATGCAGCAGCAGTACGGGCCGGCTGCGTCTGCAATCCGGAGCAGGCTCGCCTTCGAGGTGACATCGACCGAGACGCACAAGTTTGTCCGTTTGCGGTCGCAGACGGCGAGGAGCTGTTGGGCGACCGGGATCGGGTGACTCGCCGCGCGGTCGGCGTACGTTCGCTTCGTGACGGACGGCATAGCTCGTGGAGAGGCCTTATATGCGTGCTTGCGTGCGGGCGGGCGTATAAGCGAATGGAAGAGCGAGCGAGGGAGGTGATGTTCGCGTTTGTGAGAGTAAGGTTCGCGCTCAGTCCAGCTATACGAGCGTGCTGACTGCTATGCAGAGTGCTCTATGGCAGCTGCCGCTGCAGTTCGCGCCGACTCAACTGCGCACCGACCAATGTCTCATCTTTCTTCACTCGAACTGTCACAATTTGACACGAGTACACACATTGTATGCGCGGTGCTGTACAGTCATGTCATTGGACGTATGACGCCAGCTACTGTACGCGTTTCACCGCGGCCGTCGGCCCCAGCCCCATGCCCAGCTGCAGCTCACACTGCAGAAGCGAGGCCTCGGCCCTCCTCGATTGGGCCCAGCTGTAGCCGTGGACCCCCCCGCTGCGGACAGCAGCAGGGCCGGCCCCATCCGACCGAGCTGCCGTCGATCGGTCCGCGCCGGCGCGTGGCGAGCGGGTGCTCCCCTTCCGAGCGGTCGATCACATTCACGAATGCACGACAGCTTGGCTCAGGACAGAACTCAAAACTCCTCGCCGTCTTCACAGGACGCTTTCCCATGCACTTCTCGACTGTTCTGCTTAGCTAGTGACTTGGCTGTGCACGCTCAATAGCCAGAGAACCGTGTCTAGCTGCGGATCTTGCCCGCCGCTCATCGTCCGGACGACTATCATTTCCTCGCTTCCGATCCGAAGACGGCCTCCAACGACAGAATTCTCGTCCGACGTCGGCGAGCGCCATGAGCGGCCTGCATGGCAGTGCAGATGTCCAAGCCGTCGAAGCGCCCGTCACTTTGAAGGCGTACCTTCTGTGAGGACAAGGTCTTACAGAGCGCCTTCGCAATCGAGCTGACGGGTGCCTGGACAGCTGCGTCTTCGCCGCCGTCGGAGGCATCTTTTTCGGATACGATCTGGGTTACATCACGGGCGTCCTACCTACAAAGGCCTTTGTCGAGGCTATCGAGGGCGAAGGCGCCCTTTTCATCTCCTCCCCGAGGACCTCGCTCATCGTCTCCATACTTTCCGCCGGGACGTTCTGCGGTTCCCTCGTCGCTGGCGACCTCGCAGACCGCTACGGCCGTCGAATGATCAACATCGCGGGCTGCGGAATCTATGCGGCGGGCGTGACGCTGCAGATGGTCCCCGCCGAATCGCTCGCGATCCTCGTCGTCGGCCGTCTAGTTGCCGGCCTGGGCGTGGGATTCGTCGGGAGCATTGTCATCCTCTACATGTCTGAAATCGCGCCTCGCAAGTTCCGTGGTCCGATCGTCGCCGGCTACCGTGAGTGCCGAGCTCGAGACGTGGCGCTCGCTTCCGACCCGACGACCGGAAGGCGAATTGACAGCGTCCTCCCCGCAGAGTTCTTCAGTACTGTCGGGCTAATGCTCGCCTCCATCGTGACTAAGTTCTCCCGGCGTCGTCCCGATTCCGGGGCATATCGCATTCCCATTGGGCTCCAGGTGCGTACATCAAAGATTCAAAACTATCGCGTTTGTACACCGCGACTGAGCTGCAGCGCCCGCCCGCAGTACCTCTGGGCTCTCGCGCTGGTCTTTGGGTTGTTGTTCCTCCCAGACTCGCCACGCTATTTTGTCAAGCGCGGGCGAATCGACCAGGCTCGCGCTGCTCTCGCCCGCATCCGCAGCCAGCCGCGCACGTCTCACTTCATCGAAGCCGAACTCGCCGAGATTGTCGCCAACGCCGAGATCGAGGCACGACTCATCCCGACCGGCAGTTGGTACTCGTCGTGGGCCGCATGCTTCTCGGGGTCTTGGTCCGATCCCGCCTCGAACCTGCGCCGGACTTTTCTCGGCATGACCCTCCAGATGATGCAGCAATGGACCGGCATCAACTTTATGTAAGCAGTCCCTCACTTTTTCTTGTCCTCGAGTGACGCGGACGCTAACCCAGCTTGCACGCGCAGCTTTCTCTACTCGACTGCGTTCTTGCGATCTACGGGCGCCATCAAAGATCCCTTTCTCATGTCGATGAGTGAGCCAACTACTCTCAGTGCTATACGTGTACTGTTTGCTGAGCTCACCAAGCACACACCGACTGTGCAGTCTTTACGATCGTGAATGTCGTTTCGACCCCGCTCTCATTCTGGACCGTCGAACGTTTTGGCCGGCGTCCCCTCCTGATCTACGGCACGGCTTCGATGTGCATCTGCCAGCTCCTCGTTGCCATCATCGGGATTACAGTCGGCTCGAACAAGGTCCTGATCACGGCGGGAGGCGGGTTAATCGCTCGGAACGTCTCGGCCGTCGATGCGCAGGTCGCGCTCATTGCCATCGCGATCTTTTCTTTTGCCTCGACATGGTGGGTATCTTGCCTTCTCATTCAGAGCCCTTCCGTGCGGCATCTAACCCGTGCTCGCACTGTTGCAGGGGCCCAACATCGTGGATTCTCATTGGCGAGATCTTTCCCCTCCCTATCCGGTCACGAGGCGTCGCTCTCTCCATTTCCTCCGGCTGGCTATGGGCCGTCGTCGTGACCGTCATTGCGCCGTACATGGTCGGTCGGGACAAGGGCAACATGCGGGCCGCCGTCTTCTTCGTTTGGGGCGGCGCTTGTGTTCTCGGCGTCGTGTACGCGTACTACCTCGTCCCCGAGACGCGCGGGCTCTCACTCGAACAGATCGACCAGATGCTGTCCGAGACGACTCCGCGACACTCGGCCAAGTGGCGTCCGATCACGACGTTTGCGGCCGAAGCCGGCAAGGTCTCCGGGGAACCTCGAGTGGACAAGGACGAAAAGCTCGACGAAGAGGCTGGCGTCGCGCTCGCATAGCACGATACAGATTGCTCGACGTCTGTGGACGCTTATATATATCATATACCTGACCCATACTGCGATTTATGACACCCCATGTTGTCTCTGAACCATTTTCGAGGATTCTGATCCGTTCGCGAGAGGCTGTGTAGAGTATCAAATAGTGCATACTAGAAAAGAAGATCTCGATGTCTGATAAGCAACTGGAGAGTAGAGCTCGAGCAAAGCTGACAGAGTCTGTCACGTCTGGGGAAGCGACGTCATCTCTCGTCCCGTCTCTGCTTTCCCCTCTCGCTCTGTCCGGTACTTTTGACTTCCTACGAACTGCGAGAGCTCTCATCCAACAATGGTCGTCAAACCCAACAAGTCTGGGTGCGTTCTCGCCGTTCTTCAACACAGTCTGCCTCGCTTCCGCGTAATCGGCCTTCTTGGCTTCCGCATACGCTCTCACGGCGAGCCAGACCCCGAGAGGACGCGATAGGGACGGAAAGAGCTACTATGAACTCGAAGGGGATACTCGCCGCTCTACAAGCAGAAGAGACTTCGACAGAATGCTGACCTCATCAGGCGCCAACAGCGGACAGTGGAACAAGTCTGGCTATACCGGCCTCGCCGACCATGCTCTTATCGGAAACATGTGCGTACAAGTACTTCCGACGGCGAAGCACTGTCAAACTGGCTAACGGGACCATCTTCAGGCGAACGGCGGCCTTGATCAGCATCTCGGGTACCGTCGCCCAGCTCTGCTTGCCGCACTTTGATTCGCCTTCCGTCTTCGCCCGCATTCTCGACAAGAACCACGGCGGTCATTTCTCCATTCGGCCCGAGTGAGTTATGTTATCGCCGCCGCCGCCGCCGCCAAGAAGGGAGGGAACGCCAAAGCTGACCGAGGAAGCACTCTCGCGGTAGCAATGTCACCCAGTCGAAGCAGCAGTACCTCCCATCGACCAACATCCTCGCGACCAAGTTCCTGAGCGACGAAGGGGTGGGCCAAATCGACGACTACATGCCATTGCCGGCATCGAAGAGCGACCGCAGCTTCCTCCCGTGGCTCATCCGCCACGTGACGACCATTCGCGGCGAGCTCACCTTCACCGTGGTACGTAAAGCGAGTACTGGCGCACCTTTCAGGGCTGATTGGGTTGCTCCATCAGGAATGCGCTCCGGCATTTGATTATGCTCGTGCCGGTCACGAGACGAGCATCGACAAAGACGCCCGCAAGGCCAACTTCACCTGCCCGGAGCACCTCGACCTCGACTTGCGTTGGGTCATCGCGGATAGCGACCACCCCATGGAGGGCAAGCCGGCGCCAAAGGTCGAGATGGACTATCTCGACTTGAGCGAGCGCGGCCACAAGGGGTGAGTCAGCCCGTCCCGCAGCTCCTCTTGCTATATGCACACTCACTGAAATGCTGACTTGTCTCTTCTCAGCCTCGGCGTCACTGCCAAGTTCACCTTGTACGAGGGTCAGAGTGTCACCTTTGTGCTGCGCGAACCGCCCAAGGCCAGGTCCGGCTCAACTTCGGGAGACGGCCCCTCGGACACGAGTGAGTGATCTGCTTGAGTCTCGTTATAGCTCAGTGTCAAGAAGGAGGTTGACCGGGTCCTCGTCGCCACCGCGAAGCCGTTCCGGACTGCTCGCAAGAAGGTTCCGGCGAGACGCAGGCCGTCTCGTTCGAAGATCCGCACCTGTCACAGGCTCTCATCGAGCGCCTCTTCCACGACACGACCGCCTACTGGCTCAGCTGGCTGCAGCGTTGCACATACAAGGGTCGCTGGCGCGAGACGGTCCAGCGCGCGGCGCTTTGCCTCAAGCTTCTAACGTTCGCCCCCACCGGCGCGATCGTCGCTGCGCCTACGTTCTCGCTGCCAGAGGATCTCAACGGCGCAGGACGTAAATACCTTTCCTTCCTCCTTTGTTCTCTCTTGCTTCTCGTATCGGTCGCTGATTCGTTTGCGCTCAGGGAACTGGGACTATCGGTTTTTCTCCTTCTCCTCCTTCTTCTCTTTGTGCTCGTATCGGTCACTGACACCTTTCCTGATAGGTATGCGTGGATCCGTGATTCGAGCTTTACCGTCTACGCCCTCCTTCGGCTCGGCTTCACCGAAGAAGCCGACGCCTACGTCGATTGGCTCAGCAGCCTCCTCAAGAAGAAGAACTCGGACGGCGGCCTGCAGATCATGTACACGATCCACGGCGAGAAGGAGATTCCCGAGACGACCCTCGACCACCTCGACGGTCACAAGGGGCAGAAGCCCGTCCGGATCGGGAACGGCGCGGCGGACCACCTCCAGCTCGACATCTATGGTGAGCTGCTGGATGCAGTCTACCTCGCTCAGAAGATGAGCCGTCCGTTGGCGTACGACGACTGGCTGCTCATCCGCGAACTTGTCGACTACGTCGTCAAGGTGCACGACAAGCCCGACTTGTCGATCTGGGGTGCGTCGCCGTCGGCTTCGCTCGACTCGTCCACTGTGCGCGTGTTGATCTGTCTGACCTCGCACGTTCTCTCTCACAGAGGTCCGCGGGGAGAAGCAGAATTTCCTCTACTCAAAGGTGAGGTCGCAAGATTCTCGAAGTTTCCCCGCGCTACGCTCAAAACGCTCACTCTCGCCCGAGCAGGTCATGTGCTGGGTCGCTATGGACCGCGGTCTTCGTCTCGCCGACAAGCGCTCTCTGCCGTGTCCGAACCGGAACGTCTGGCTCGCCGCGCGCGACAAGCTGTACGACGAAATCCAATTGAAGGGCTACAACAAGGAACAGAAGTTCTTTGGCCAGAGCTACGAGAACAATCACGTACTTGACGCCGCTGTCCTGATCATGCCGCTCGTCTTCTTCTCGCCGCCGAGCGACCCGAGATTCCAGAACACCCTGAACGCAATCATGCGACCGAGGGACCGCGGAGGGTGAGCTTGGCGCGCTTTGCGGTGGTGACTGCGAGTCCTGACCTTACGCTTGATGGCTTGCAGTCTCTGGGAAAACGGCCTCGTCTACAGGTACGACACGAACCTGGTCGACGACGGAACGGGCGGTGGCGAAGAGGGAAGGTGACAGTGTTTTCTCCTCTTACGCTCGCCCTATGGAAGCTGATGTCCTGAAGCTTCAGCTTCTCAATGTGTACACTGTGGCTCGTTGAAGCTATGGCAAGAGCGGGGCAGTATGATGCCACGTACTTGACCAAGGCAATTGGGGCGCTGGAAGTGAGTTGTCTGTTCCCTCCAGGAGCCACCTGCTCTTGTTCTGGTACTGATTCCTTTGCGCTATACACTCTATAACCAGGATTTCCTTGGGTATTGTGGATACGGCGGACTTATGAGTGAAGAGATCTCGAAAGGCGGCGAAGCGTGAGAAGCTCTTTTCACGAATCCTCCGCCGCACAACCATCCTGACGCACAGGCCTATCCACAGGCTCGGAAACTATCCCCAGGTATCTTTCCCAGCGTCTGTACTGTCCTGAACGTGCCTCACCCTCCGTCGCTTGCCGTCGCTTGCAGGCCTTCACGCTCGTTGCGATGATCTCGACAATTTATAACGTCAACCGCGCTACCGAAGGTCGCAACTTCCCGCTGGTTGACTGAACGTCTTCAGGCCTCTCATATCTTGTACATAGGATATCTGGAATATCGTACATGGAATTCCCGTCTCTACAGTCTGGAAGTCAGTCGCCCTCGGCGCGCTTTGTTCGGTAGGTCCGGACGATGGACCCAATCGGCACGATCAGCACTGTCCGGCAGCGAGTCAGCCCGCTGCAGAAATCCGATTAGAGAGCCTCTCTATGCACTCAAGATCGAGAAGGTGGTCCCAAACGACCAGCTGAACTCGAGTGACGCCAGCACGTTCTTCTGCCCGCTGGCGAACCATACGTAGGACGTGACTACCATCCAGACGGCCTGGGACGGAGGTCGGTAGTCAGTGGAAGCTCGGCTAGAGAGGGCCACTCAGCCGCACTCACCCAGACCAAGAGCGAGGCGCCGAAGACGAGCTTTGGAGAGCCATTGTACTCGGCGGTGGCTGTCCGACCGAGACATCGTGCTGCCGGGTCTAGTAGATTCATGACGGACATCGCGACCAGTAAGACGACCCCGAGGATCAGAAAGAGCGTGTTCTGCGCATCGGTGCATGGACATCAACGCGGATGAGCTGCGCACAGAACGAGCTTTGCTCTGAGCTCACCCCGTACACGACCATCAACGCGACATTCCCTGGGAGTCCGGTTCGAAACTAGCGTGAGTGAGCGGAAGCAGCACGGTACAAGCTGAGCGCACCCAGTCCTGCCGTGCAATTCGGCTGAGCCAACTTCACCATCGTCTTGCCGGTCGCCCCTCCAAGCACGGTCTGCCAGTACGCGAGGGCCCACATGAGCAGACTCAGGAAGAATCCTGCGAGGAGGAGAACCTCTCCCGTCGTGATGCGATCAGGCGCGTCGAGCCCAAACACGCTCGGGTCGTCCTGGACCAACGCTTCGATCCGAGCTCGTGTCTTGCGACGGCTTCTCGGCAGCAAGTCGCGCTCGTCTGCGCTATTGCTCGAGCTCTCCGAGCTTCTCCGCCGATGCCGTCGACGGCGAGGTTTGCGGTTTCGTCCCTTCTCAAGGTGGCTCAGGACCGCGGCCACCATGTCTTGCGCTTGCTGTGTTCGCTCTGCGGGCGACTTGCGCCCCGTCACGGCCCATGGTGGGCTGAGAGCTAAGGAGTAGGCATAAGTCAATCATTGCTGTCCGAGTCGGTCGCTATCGGGGAACGAGGCTGACCGATCTGGGGAATCACTCGACGTTAGTGTTCCGTAAGGGTTCATCTGCACCCTGACGAGCTCACTGCTGTAAGGGGAATCAGACTCGAAAAGGCCAGCAGGAGCGCGTAACCGGCATGGAAAAAATCAAGGCTGCCGTCTCCGGTGAGCGTGTACCCTAGCAGAGTGAGGGCGTACGCATCGGCCTGAATGAGCGTATTAAGGAGCGACACCGGGGCTGAAGAAGGTGCGATCGCGATCGCTGCGACTGCTCTTGAGTGTCAGTGGCAAACCGAGGGCAAAGCGACGGCTTGACGCACTCGATGCGAGCGAGGTGAACGCAAGGGAGACATGTCCCGCCAATCCCGAGATGCCCGAGTTCGGGCAGATGCTGTTCTTGCCGAAGGTGTGAGCACGTAAGGCGAGCAGCTCTGGAAGACTTCTCTTACCCGCAGCAGACCCCGTCGCTCGGTGGAGACAGGCACCACTCTGCCACCTTGGCGTCCGGGCAGAGCTGCGCGAACTGGGAATCCGCAAACATCCCATCGAGGCTAGCGGTCGGAGGAACGTCGGTCGAATGGCGATCTGAAAACAGTGCAGCGGCAGATCCGCGAATTGGAGCTTTATGGAAAATCTGGCATTCGCGGAGGCGGACATGCCGCGGACTTCGAGCGGTTCGAGCGCAGACGCACGAGACGAGCAATATGTCAAGCGTTCTCGTTTGACGTCGACAGTATAGTGTAGATTGCGATGCATTGCACTCCTTTCGCCTTCCCGCAATTACTTTGCGAAATGCTGCGGGGCAAAGCGTCAGTAGCGAGTCGTAGACAGCCTCTGCTCGGCAAAATGGCTCACAAGCGTCCAACTCGAAAGGATCTGCCGCGCTTGCACCTCGGTTGGCGACAGTCCAGGCGTGCCATAAGTCAGCGGGGCGAGGAAGACGAAGCCCGCGAGGATGAGACCGTTGGCGATCACAAAGGCGAGCTTCATACCCTTGCCGACCACCGCGCGCGTCCGTGGTCGTCTCCGCGTCTTGACGTCGGCAATCGAGACCGGGAAATTGACCGTGTCGCCGCAGAGAAGGAAGCTGAAGACAACGCCTGCCACGAGCGCAGAGAGGAGATGTGCAGGGAGGTAGTGGTGCAGGAAGAGCTGGCGCGACATGGTGAAGAAGGGCAGGTAGTGGTAAGCCCATGACAGAAGGAAGAAGCCGCCAGTGTTGTGCAGGCGGTTGCGAACGGCTGCGAATGAGCGAAGGACATCGTGAGCGGAAGTCGACGCCACCGGGAACAGGCGCGCGCAGACTTACGGCGTGGAATCGGTTCGAGACCGCGCCGCTGCGAGAGCTGATCCGCGGCGAGGACGCCGACAAAGACTGATGCCGCCATGATGCAGATCCACCAGCTGACGACATTGCCGATGAGGTAGACCTGCTCGTGCGTCTCGCTCGCCCCGGTCCAGAAACTGATCCCGCTGAGCAAGAAGGGCCAGTTGATCGGTCCGCTCGCGTACGGATGTGAGTCGGTGAGACCCGCGTTGTGCTGGAGCATGAGGATCTGCAGCTCGAAGAACTTGCGGAAAAAGTTCATCTTGGCCGGCTGCCGTGGCTCCTTTTTCGGCCGCGCGAGGTCAGGCTTCGCGTCTGCAGAAGCGGGAATCGAGATCAGCGCCAGCTTAAAGCGGGAATCGAGATCAGCGCCAGCTTAAAGACACGCTAGTACACAGGCACAACGCACCCGGATCGACGACGATCTCGTCGGCGAACCAGAATGTCGTCCTGTCCTTGTTGTTCTTGTTCCCGTTGACCTCTTGCTGGTTGAACGCCCATTCGGGTAGAGGCGGGTTGTTGTGCGTCCACATAGAGACGCGCGTCGGAACGTGCACGAGCTGGAAGTAGCCCGACTTGGTCATCCATTGCTGGCCGGCGTGCCCCTCGTCGATGACGAGCTCGAAGTGCGTGTCGCGCTTCCGCGTCTCGCATTCCTGCTCGTTCGCGCAAGTGCCGTCCCACGTCGTGAACTCCGTGTTAGTCGCCATGGTTGTGCAGGCGACGTCGTGAGTCAGAAGGGTCGTATTCGTCGCGACGTGGCGGAGAGTGATCACGTCGCCGTGGCGGACAATGCGTCCACGGCCGCTCGCCGGAATCTCATGCGTCGGCTCGACGATCCAGTTATTGTTCGTGTCATTGTGAGGGTAGCCGGTGACTTGCTGGCCGGCGGAGGAGATCCGGCCGTCGTCATATTTGAGCGGGTACCGCTCAGGGTGCGAGTGCAGGAACACCTTGGTCGCCTTGTGCTTGATCGTGATCGTATCGTAGTAGCGGATCTCTGTCAACGAGGGATGTCTCTCGGATCAGTAATCTTTCGTGCACACGACTCGACATGCCCGGTCTTACCTTCAGCCAAGGCTGTCAATGGACTGTCGAGCAGGGTCTGCTGGAACGCCGGGCTCATGAAATCGTCGCCAGTTCCGGACTTCGTCAGGATCGCAAAGTGGACCCAGAACCAAAACATGTAAACGATCGCCGGAACGAGGATCAAGCCGACGGCGCGGGCGGCAAAGTGGCGGCCGAAGCGTTGCTGCGCGGATTCGACGGGGTTAGCTGTTTCCGTCCGGATCGGGCACAGGCGATTGAACTCACCATGGTCAGGCCTCGTTTGACATCGAGCAGGTTCCAGAGGTCGATGGTGACCGCCGTACCGACCGAGAGGAATGCAAAGAGGCCGACCATCTTGCACGAGATGGTCAAAGACAGGAAGATACCCGTGAGCGTCATCCACGTCCACCAAGGCCGTGTAAATTCGCTGCAGAAGTCACTTCATGAGTATCGTCTCTGCACGCCGCGGTCACGCTGAGACGTACGAGTAGCGCAGCTTGTAGAAGCGGATATAGGAGTAGAAAGCGAGCGCCATGAAGAAGATCATCTGCGCGTCGAGCAAGATGAGGCGGGTCTGCGCGACGTGTGCGTTATCTGCACTCCAATGGAGATCTCAGCGACATGCGTGGAGCCCGAATACCGCGCAGACCACTTACCGAAGAGGATCAGACTGGCGCTGAAAAGGCCGACGATTCTCGCATAGCCGCTCTCGCGCATGATGAGATAGACGACAGCCGGAATGGCGCTGCCGAGGATCGCAGGCAGAGCCCGCATGCCCCGGTAGGGGACTTTGTTGTCGATATACGAGTCGCCGATGTTTTCAAACTCGAACTGCCCGTCGAAGCCGACGAGCCAGCCTTGGAACGCCAAAATCAGCTTCGCTCTATGCAAGAGCTGGGCGTCAGTCGTCGTATCTACCGCTCTCCTCAGCGGTACTTCGCTTACAAAGGCGGGTGGACGTCGAAGAAATATTCGCGGCGGAGGTAGTAGGCGGCGAATTTGCCAAAGTGCACCTCATCGAAACTGCGCGAGATGGACGAGTCAGCTTCAGAGCGCGGTCCGCAGCTCCATAAGTACGCACACGACGCTAGACGGGTGATCTATGCGGTAGAAGCGCACTGCCGCCGCGACGAGGAACACGAGGGCGAACACGATCCAGTCCGTTCTGTTTTTGGACGGCTGTACTTCCTCCGGAACCTGTATAATGGAAGCGCGTGAGTATAAAACACTACCCGCGGCGCGCTATGAGGCGCTATAGCTGCCACTTGACGGGTCGACACGCGACTCCCCACTACTCTCGCTGTCGTGGTCTCGAGCGTATCAAGATTACGTACATTGTCGATGCCGTATGGCTTCCCAGCCTTGTCTGTCCACTCGTCGTCGCGCTTGTCCGGCCTCGCACGGCGCTCGTCCGCGTCGTCGAGCGAGGGCGGCGTTGACGATGACGAGACTGGAGCAGCGGCGGCCGGTTTCCGGTGGAGCAGCGTTTCCCGCTCGGCGAACGCCGACTGCGACTGCATAGTGACAGGAGCCGGTAGCAACCAAGCCAGCGTGAGGGCCAGGCCTCAGGCGGATCGTCAAGGAGAAACACGAACGATAACTGCGATGGCAAAGACACGCTGGCTCCGGAGTGCGTGTGTAGCAAAATAGTTTTTGCAAGCCTGCTCCAAAATCTATATGCTATACGAGAGGGGCACTATACAAAGAGAGATAAGAGAGAAACTGCTGCCGATCCGGACCCATATGGCGAGCTACGCGCGGCCAGCCGGCTCACGCGTTCGAATATTCCCACGTTCCTTCTTTCGGAACGCCGGCCGAAATTTACGCAATCTGCTGAGCGCCGTCAGCCGGTGCGCCGTTGGCGACAATGTCCTGCTCGCCCTCCTGGCCGCGAATCTTGTACACGCGGCGGTGCTTCGAGTCGAGGTGATGGAGGTAGTACGCGCCCTTCCGGATGTCCTCGACCTTGCCGGACGGGGTGTAGTCGGTCGCGTCGTGCTTCTCTTCCCGGAGCTGCGCGCGAACCAGTCAGCATTTGATCCGTGGCCGTACGAGAAGACACCGCGAAAGCAGCCTCACCTTGAGCGCCGCGACAAACTCCTCGCAAGGGCGAACCTGGTTCGCCTCGAGCTGCTCCTTGAGCTTGAGGCGGTCGTGGATCTCGGTCGTGTCACCCTTGACGGCGATCGAGAAGAACGAAGCGGCGAGGCCGGAACCGTACGAGTACATCGCGATCCGCTTGCCCTGCAGGGCGGACGGTTCGGCCGTGTCGAGGAGCGAGGCGAGAGCGCCGTAGAGCGAAGCAGAGTACATGTTGCCGAGCTTGCGCGAGGTCAGGGTCGACGGGCCGACCTTGGCCTTGAAGTCGGCGGACGAGAGGCCGACAAAGGTCTTCTCGACCTCCTTGTTCAGGAGGGTCGACGACCGCTCGAGGTCGAGGATGTGCGCCGGGACCGACGAGAAGCGCTCGGCGGACGGGTTCGAGAGGTAGTCGTTGTACATCTGCGAGACGGAGAATGAGCAAGTGCACGTGGACTGTCGCTCGTAAAGGACTCACGAGGCGCGCGTAACCCTTCTGGACGAGCTTGCCGTACGGCGAGTGGAAGCAGGCGTAGTCAAAGTCAGACAGAGTGACAGCGCTCTTGTCACCCTGCTTGTTGCCGAGGCGCTTCGCCTCCTTGGCGCGGAACGCGTCGTACGACTGCTCGAGCGCGTTCGGGTAGCAAGTCTGCGTGAGCGGACCATCGACCGCCGGGTACTCGGACGACAGGTTCGGCTTATAAAAGTCGTACACGTTGGCCATGTAGGTGCCGTGGACCGCTGCGGATCCTCTCGAGGTCAGAGTTCTAGACTAATGCCATTTGTCGCTATAAACTCACGCTCGAGGACGAGGGGCGCGTCGGGACCGACGAGCATCGCGACGGCGCCAGCGCCGCCGACGGGGCGAGCACCACCCTCAGCATAAATGGCAATGTCACCAGCGACGACGAGGGCGTACCGGCCGTCCCAACTGCTCGACTCGACCCAGTTGACGGCGTTGAACAGGGCTGCGGTACCGCCGTAGCACGCGTTCTTCGAGTCGATGCCCTCGATGTCCGAGTTGTCCGGGAAGAGGTCCATCAAGGTCGTCTTGACAGCCTTGGACTTGTCGATGATGGTCTCGGTTCCGACGTCCAGGCGACCGATCGAAGCGGTCGGGATCTCGTACTTCTCGAGCAGGTTCTTCGTAGCTGCGTGCGATCATCCGGTGAGCAAGCTGATCTAACGAGCAAGAATGAAAAAGGTACGGCAAACGCACCGGTGAGGAGGAACGAGTTGATGTCTTCGCGGTCGTCGCAGAAGGCCATCTTGTCGGTTCCGAGTCCGATCGTGTACTTGCCGGCCGCGACGCCGTCAAACTTTTCCAAGTCTGTCTCGTCGATGCATCGGAGCGGCGAGTAGACCTCGATCGCGTCTGTTCAAAGTGACAAAGTCGACCGGGAGGTTCGGTATTGGGGGAAACAAGGGAGAGGAAAAGCAGACGCGTCCGTCCTCGGTCAGCTGGCCTTTCTTTGCCAGTTCAAACGAGGTCAGGGCAATCTACTCACGGATACCGACGTTCTGAGGACGCGTCGCCGGGTTCGGCTGTTGCGGTTGGAAGCGAGTCGACATTGTCTTTCTTTTGGCTGGTTCGCAGTGGAGAGGGGCGACGCAAGGCAAACACTGGCGATTCGAGGTCTAGGGAGGCGAGTCGGGGGTGGTATACGGCACAAAGGCAAGTACAGTAAAGCCTGGGAAAGCGACCACAGAAGCAAGTACAGGGGAAACAGAGTCCTCGTACGACCGCGAGCCAGCTGGGAAAAAGTTCACGGTGGGTCGATCGCCAACCAGACGCGACTCTTTTTCTCCCTCTCCTTTTCTCCTAGGTGCACTGTCCTTGAGCAACGGTCAGAGTCTGCCCAGAGAAACGGGACAGGGGAATGCGCTCGGACAGCTAGCGAGCTGAGGAAAACGCTTGTCTCCGCGGAGTGACCCCGGAGACCGGAACTGCGCACGATGAGGCATTGCGGGACCACTCCTAGAACCTCGAACCTTCCGCCGCGCGCGGGAAAGCCGTGCAGTCGCGCACGTTGTCGAGTCCTGTCAACAGCCCGACGAGGCGTTCCCATCCGAGTCCGAACCCGCCGTGGCGCGTCGTGCCGTACCGCCGCAGGTCGAGGTACCATCCGTACGCCTCCGGGTCCAGCCCGTGATGACGCATCGACGCCTCGAGCTCGGATAGGCGGTGTTCGCGCAATGAGCCGCCGGCGAGTTCGCCGAGCGAGGGGACGAGAAGGTCGAAACAGGCAGTGGTTTGGCGATCCGAGTCTGCTGCAGGAGGACTCGGCAGCATATAGAACGGCTTGAGCGGAGTTGGGTAGTCGGTGACAAAGACGGGTCCTCTGACGTGGTCCTCAGCGAGCCATCGCTCATGTTCGGTCTGGAGACCGGCTCCCCATTGTGGCGCGAACTGGAAAGCATCCGGCTTTGCTCGAACACGCTCTTGCAAGAGCTCGACGGCTCGTGTGTAGGTCATTCGAGCGTAAGGCGCCTCGCCGAGGAGCGCGTCCAGTCGAGAGGAGAGCGTCGTAGTCTGCTTCGCGAAATAGTGCTCGAATTCGGGCAGGGTCCGGATATGTCCCGCGACGGCGCGGACGGTCTCCTCCGCCACCGTCATGACCTGGTCGAGGGCGGACGGCACGTCCGCATCGAGAAAGGCGACTTCGGTTTCGAGCATCCAAAACTCCTGAAGATGCCGCGCCGTGTCGCTCTTCTCGGCTCGGAAGCACGGCGCCAAGGTATAGACGCGCGGTATGGACGCGTTGATCGCTTCGAGATGAAGTTGCGTCGAGACCGTCAGGTAGCGAGCGGCGGCAGCAGCTGGTGGAGGCGGCGCGGAGAAGATGGACGAGAGAGCCGGGAGCGGCTGTACCTCGACCGGCGGAGGCGGTGAGGACGTCGTCGCTGTCGTTGCTGGCGGTTCCGAGTCGAGTCCACCCTCGACGACGCGGAACACCTCGCCGGCGCCTTCGCAGTCGGAAGACGTGATGACGGGCATTTCAGTCCGCACAAAGCCTTCTCGCTGCCGGAGTGTCCCGTTAGCCTTCGGAATCGCAGCATGAACGCGCGAGAGGTACTCCACGCACTCTCATATAGTCAGAAAGCGCCCAGTTCATCTCGCTTCGGAGCTTGAGTAAAGCAGCGGGTCCGTCCTTCCTGGGTCGTAAGTGGGCATTCCGACGCATTACGGGCGGCGGGATCCCTTGTTTCGTATTCGGCATCGGGTATGTCTGCAAGATGGGGAGGTGAGCCAAGTCGTCATGCGCGGCTGATCGGGGCGCGACCTACTTCTGCGTCACTCGGACCGACGAAGGCCACCTCGTCCACCTTGAATTCTTTCGCCTGTCCCTTACCCCGGCTGTCGACCCATCGTCCAGAAAGACTTGCCGAGCTGCCGACTGTCAATCTGTAGTACAAGCATGGTCAATTCTGCGGCAGCGAGCGAGGAGAGGGACCTCGAGGGGGGACTGACTGTTCGTCGAGGCCCTTTGGTAGCACGACCTGAACTCCCCCGACGGTCGAAGCGTCGCTCAGGACTGCGAAGGAGATGTTCTTCTGCCTCCGTATGGACCGGATCCAGCCGTTGAGCGTTGTTGTGCCGTTCTCGTCTCGGCCGGAAGCAGCTTCCAGGGTCGAAGCGATCGTCGGTGGCAGAGCTGCTGCCGGGTTCCGAGCGGTCTTGCGAGCTACAGAGCTATGCAAACACCGCCTTGCGAGCTTGAAACCTTTCATCGCAGCAGACGGTCGAGGAGGAAGAGAGGCGACTTTGAAAGTCCCCCTCTCCGTCGACTTTGTTCGCTTCCTGCTCGGCTCTATACACCAGTCACCATGCCACAAGTCTTTCTGATCTCAAGGTGAGCTAAAGGTGGCTCGGATTGGATTGGACTCTCTGGCTGACCAAGCTTTCTCACATGTTACCTTCCGCCTCTTTGCCCGACTTGCCGTCATATTCTCGCTTCCCTTGACATTACGCGTCGCTTTTCCTGCCCACTCAGATGGGGCGACGTCCTCCTCGGCTTGACCACCGGCGTCTGGGCCTACTACCTCTATGAGCGACGCCTCCACCGGCCAGACGGTCAACGCCTCGCGGACCTCGTCCGGTGGAAGTTTGACCAACGAGCCCAACTCTCGCAAACGGCCCAGGCAGACTCGGAAGGATGGGAAGAGATTGAACGTGAACTGAAGGTCAAGGAGCAAGAGGCACTCCAGGCGAAGCGATGATGCCGCCCGTGGACATTCGGACTGCAGTAATGTGAGTCGCTAATCCTTCATACCGAAAGCGGACGAGGCTGACGATCACTTCCTTGGCAGTATGCGATGGCAGAGTGATTGTTGTAACAGTACTCACAGAATACGCTGGCACGTTGGCTTCGTGATGGAGAGGGCAAATGCGAAATTACAAGTTCAGGGACTCTAGGATGCACCACTATCATGCTTTGTACGCCGAAACACGATTACCGTTTACAGTCATCAGAAAAATTGCGATGAGAAACGTTGCGAGGGGAAGCGTCACGGGTACGGGTGGTCGGAGGGACCCGCGTCAAGTCGGGCGCTCGACCATGCGCGTCTCGCCGCCGTTCCAGGTCGCGACGCGCAGTTCCGATATGATGCTGACTTGGCTGCCGGACGTGCCGACAAAGTGCATGCCCATGCTCAGGATCGCCTGGTCGACAGCGGCGTCGGCCCAGGCGGCGGCATCGCCATACTCGGCGCGGAGCTGGACTCCGGTCCCGAGTCGACGGTGGTCGATCCGGTACCAGCCGAGCTCGTCAATCGACGCCAAAAACTCTTGATCGTCTTGCTCGTCGGTCGTCACGATCACTGCGCGGCATCCGGGTGAGCGAGTCAGCTCGAGGCTCGACCGTAGCAGTCCGGTTGGTGTTAGGCTTCGCTGCGGAAAGGAAGCGCGCTGGCAGCACACCCACCTTGTGTGTCTTTGGGAGAGTCCCACAAGAGCGAGTTGACCTGCTCTGCGTATCGGTCGATGGCCGGCGTGCACTTCTCGCCCGACGCGCACCACGTCTGCGGAGAGCCAAAGACACGGGTCAGCTCTGGAAAGACTCGTCTTGGCCACAGGTAGGAGAGACTGACCTTGAAGTCGCCTCGACGAAGCTGCAGAGGGGGAAGAGGGTCAGATACGGGCAAGATTCGAAAAGGAGTGGAGGAGAGTCGACCCACGTGAACGGTCAGGAGATGCTTCGGAATGTGCTGCGTGCCGAGTGTACGCTTGACCGAGGAAAGGGCGATGTCCCAGATTATTGGCGTGAACTGCAGGTCCGCGATGGGTCAGCGTTGAGCCGAGCATCCGCAGTCCGGGAAGAGAAAGGTCGTACGTCGATGTACTGGCCGATGACATACCATTCTGCGAGGAAGAGAAGAGTCAGGACACGCAGCACAAAGACGCTGTCAGATTCAGGCTCACCGGGATGCGTGCCCCGAGCGTTCGGCGCCAGCAACTCGTCCATCTCGCCCGACTCGCGCTGCAACCCGCCAAAGTTCTCGTGCCACTGCCAACCCCGAGCCTGCGCACTCGCATGACTGAGGTCCCACAAGTTGCTGTAGCACAAGAGTTGCGAGTCCTCCATGTTGGCGGGGAGTTTCCGCTTCTCCCGCTTGGCGTACTCGCGCGTCTCATTCAATCGCGTCGCCTCGTCCACATCCCACAGGACGAACGCCTCGGCTGCCTGCGGGAACGGGCCGTGTCGATCGATGTGCCAGATGGTCTGTTCGAGGTTGTGTTCGTCGAAAGATCGCTATTCCGCATCTCGAATGGTCAGCCAAGCCGCAGCATCCCGGACCTGCAACGCGAACTTTGGAACGTACACCGCCCTCGAAGGGGTTCGGACCCATATAGCAGCCGATCTCATCGCGTTCGGTGTGCTTGTGCTTGCGGTCGAGCGGCTTGACGTCGTCCCAGTTGACGAAGAGGGCGCCGCGCTCGCGACGGAATTTCTCCATATCGTACAGGAGGTCGAGCGTGATCATTGAGTCGCCGTAATGGTCCCAGTCACGGAAGCTTGGACTGACGATCGCATCGTGTGTCAGTTCAGCTTGAGTACGAGTTGTCGAACGCGGAAAGCGGAATCTCCGACGGCGTGACTCACATGATGGCTACCCGTTGCGTGAGATGCGCCAAATACAGCAGACTGAACGCCGTAAAGACCTGACCTGTCCATCCCGACCAGCTGTCGAGTCTGTCGCACGCGGAATCCGGATCAACGTTGTGCGAACCAGATAAAGGGGTCAAAGTCTCGGAAGGTTCACTCACGTCAGATACCGCAGATCTGGTCTCAGCGCTTGATGATAGGATCTTGCGGGCGCCGCCGACGTCAGGAGCTGTAATGAGCGGGCTGTGTCAACGAAGGAGCGTACTAGTCCGGCGAGCGGACGGCGGTACGTACTTCCGAAGGACCCGGCGCAGAGCCTCCTCGTTCGTGATGTGGTGGCAGCCTTAACGGACCGAATGAAGGCGGCGGATGAGGCGGTCGACGTGGACTCCAGTGCAGTCCGGTATAGAGCAGCAGTCCGACTATAGCGACGCCTCCGATAAGGAACGGATGCCGTGACCGTCCTCGGCTCCGGGCTTCCGACGGTCGTGCTCCAGATAAAGACTCGGACTGTTTTTCGGCCGCAGCGAGCTCGAGGTCGTTCATTGAGCCATGTACGGGCAGATAGCGTACCATTCTGGCCGTACAGTAGCTTGACAGAGGGAGCAAGACGCGCCAAGGCTGTTCGCACATCCTCGCAAAGGGCCAACTTTGTAAATTTCGCTTCAACGCTCGCACAGGCGAAAACGCGCCGACCGGGGGTTCCGGCAGCGGAGCCGGCCCTATTTTTCGGCCTCGGCTGCCAGCAGCGATCTCGCCGGCCGCCGCCGCCGTGCGCAGCACTTGAGAATGGATGAGGACCTCTTCGCTTGTTTTCTTCCGCAGCCCATCTTTGCGAGCAGTGTGGCACGAAGCAGCGGCGCAATGGCTCATAGCAGGCTGCCTACTACTTGCCTTTGCTCTTCCGAGGAGCCTTCTTCTTGCGCCCTTTGCCAGCCGGCTTCGCCTGAGACGCTTCGGCGGCCGCGGCGCGATCCGTCTCGTCCTCGGCAAGAGACATGGCCTTGTCGTAAGCTTTGACCTGCGCAGACACCGAGCATCAGCATCGGTCCAGAGCCGTAGACGAGAAAAAGTGGAAAGGGTTCTTCGCACAAGTCTTTGGACCATCTCGGCACCACCTTTGCTGTTCTTATTCTTGTCGTTCTTCACTTTGCGGATGTATCGCACCGCTAGCGGGTCGAGCAGGTGCTTGTCGAGGTCGGTGTTCTCGCCGAGCAAGCGTATCGACGAGCGTGCGATCCAGCCACTACGAAGCTCGTGACGGGTCAGCACAGCGGCTCGGAAACAGAATCACACAGCGGACCCACCCAGATCGCGAGCCGTCAAAGAAGAGCACTGGCAATTTGTCGACGTCTCCCTTCGTCTGAGCGTCGATGAGCCATTGCGGCGTCTCCTTGTCCTTGGGGTCGACAAGCTCGGCCGGGTAGTACGGGTAGGAGTTCATCTGCGCCCAGACAAGGGTACCTGTATAACGATGACAAAGTCAGCTCGTGCTAGAGATCAATATTCGGGACCCAGCGCTTGCCATCTTCGGGCTTCTCGGCAACCATGACTTGCGCGCTGAGTTCATGGAACCGCTGCTCCCACTCCTTGAGTACAGCTGGAGCGTGCGACGCCAAGCTCGCGCGAGGCTTCTTGGAGTGCGAGGGCTTCGGTGTCTCTGCAGCATTCGCTGGCGCCTCCTCGACGTCGACCTGCATCTCGTCCGGCTCGGGCTCGGCCTTCATCTTGCCTTTGCCCTTGGACTTCGCGCGAGGCTTGCTCGCCGGCGCAGGCGTCTTGTCAGACGTCGAGACTACCGGACCAGGGGTGGCAGTCTCTTCCGGGACTTCGACTAAGGTCGCCGGTTCTGCTCGAGGCGTCTTTCGAGGCGGTTCCGATACGCTCGCCGAAGTACCGACGGAAGATCGTCGGCGTGATCCCGCCGGGAGGATCCAGCTGTCGACTCGGAAGGTCAGCATGTCCATGTACCACTCATTTCCAGCGAAGCGATGGCTCACCCTGTCTCGAAATGCTGGAACGTAGCCTTCGGGTCGATTTCTTCGTCGGCGAGGATTTCCGGCATCGGCTTCATCGGCGAGCGAGGCGTCGCCGACGCGCGTGAAGTCGAAGCGACAGGCGCGCGCGAGGTTGAGGCGCCAGGCGCAGCGTCCCTTGCTGGCGTCGCGCGCGAGCTTGCCGGCTTGTCGCGAGCGGGCAGGGGAAGTTCGACCGCTGCGATACCCGAGCTCCGGGTAGCCCGCGCTCGAGGCCGTGGTGTCCCGTCCAAACCCGCTTCGTCGGCGTTGCGCTTCTTGCTCGGACCCGAAGCGGGCGCGACGTCGATCTCCATGCCGGCAGGGAGTTCTGCTCCGGGCTTGGCCTCGTCGCGGGATTTCGCCTTGCCTTTACCCTTGGCTTTCCCCTTGCTCTTGACGCCGACTTTGGCTTCCTCTTCTACATCGTCCTGCGCCTGTTCAATGGTCGCGAGCTCGGCAGCTGCAGCCTCCGCCGCCGCCGCTTCCTCCGCTTCAGCCGCCTCCCGCGCGCGCCTCTCTGCCGCCTGAGCCTTCTTGCCTTCGGGGTCATTCGTGTCATAGTCGAAGGCGAAAAGCTCGTCGAGATCCTCAGCCGTGAGGATTTGCGAGACATAGTGCGACAGGATGTTGGGGTCCGACAGCCGTTCGTCGAGCGCTTCGAGGTCGGCAAGCAGGGGTTCGACAAACTCTTTCAGCTTGACGGCAGCCTTGTGGACCGGCGTGCCTTCCTTGTTGTACCGTCGCGCATTGTTGATGACGAGATGGATATCGTCCTGTCAAGCGGTTACATCAGCCCGGACGTCCCTCGCCTAACGGCGGCGGGCCAACTGCAGAGACTCACGGAAAAGTCGAGCGCGAGCGGGTACTCGTGCCGGTCCAGCTTCGTCGACATGGTCGCCCAGTCCATAGGGAACTTGATGATCTCGTAGTAATCGGGCACGTCTTCGCGGTTCACCGGCTGCGAAAAATACGCCGTCTTGTCGAAGCTACCCGAGCATAAGCGGTCAGATTGGACGCATGCGGCACGGCATTAGGGAAAAGCATCTGTAGACACACCTCTTGACGCTCTGCAAGACCTTGCGCATAGCCGCCTCCTTCGGGAACAGCAACTCTTCAACGACCGCCTTGAGATGTTTCGCCCGCTCGAGCTTCTTCTTCTCGCGCTTCCGCACGAGCTCGGTGAGCATGCGGACTTTCTCGAGGTCGTTCCTGAGAAGGCGGATCAGGCCGAGCTTCTGCGCCTTGTCTTGCTCGGTCTGCTGACGAGAAGTCGCCGAGGCGGTCCACGGCTGTGAGACGCAGGTCCATATCAGCGCAGAACTCGAGAGCGCTCAGTGCGGACCGGGACCCACCTCGAGATGAATCCGCTTGAGCAAAGGCGCTCCGCGGCGAGACTCGCGCTTGAGGCTCCAGTACCGGCAAACCAGATTGACAACGTCCTTCTTCCCGTTCACCTTGAGCTTGCCGATGTACGCCATGACGCGGTCAAAGATCTTGGCGGGGATGACGGGCGGACCCGAGTTGAACGTCGACTTGTACGCGCGGGCCGACTTGCCCTTGTTCGGGAGGCGGAGCGTCAGTTTGAGCAGGCTCGTCGACGGGCCGGCTTTGTGGCGCCGAAGAGTGCTCGGTAAGGGCGAGCCGCCGCGCGAAGAACCGGAACCCTGTAAAGCGATCACAATCAATCTGACAGCCCTGCGAGACTCATGTCGCGCAGCAAGAGACGCACCTCTCCGTGCTTGTCACAGTAAGCCTTCAAGTCGCCTCCTGGCGCCAAGCCCTGCTTCATCTTGAGCTCGAGACCGTACTCGCGCGCGCAGGTCACATGGAAAGCGGTGTAGCACGAGCGATTGGCGCATCTGCGGTTCTCGAGGTCAGTACGGAGAGCCGCGATGACTCACGAGCCGAACTCACTGGATGCATGCCCCGACGCGCTTCTTGCAGAGGTAGCACAGCTGCACAATCATTGGGCGAGGTCAGCGTCACCGAAAGCTGCTCTCTTCGTCGCGTCGATCTGAAGAACGCACCAGCTTCCACCGACTTTTCGGAATCGCTTCGAGGCCGTCGACCGGTTCCATGTAGACGGTGTTGACCACACCCGTTTCCGGAACCCAGATCGCGCAGAGCAAGTGGGCCCATTGACCCGTCGTCGTCTGCTTGAAGGCGCCGTACGAGTTGGGGCATAGGACGCAGACCTGATCGCGAGCGTGGGGCTGTCAGAGCTGGAGAGGCGAAATTGAAGGGTCCGATTGCACATACGACTGGCTTGTCGGGTGTGACGGTGCACTTGCGGCAGAGCCATTGACCTTCTGGGATGTACGGCACGCCGTAGCAGTCTGTCCGAGGCCGCGGGCGCGTCAGTTTGGCAAAGTCGGCGCGAAAGAGGGGGCGCCTCACCCTGATGCACGGCCAGGTTGCACCCGTCGCAAAATACGATCGCGTTCGAGTTCTCGCACTCGCCGTCGTCACATATGGCGCACTTGCTGTCCTCGTTCGGCATGGCATTGGTCCGCTTTGGGATATTGCGAGTCTGGGCGCGCAACGAGGCAAGAGTGGTCAGTTGTGCCCATACTCGTCGGTTCGCCGCCTACCATTAGAGCTCACCAAGTCGAACCACTCTTTCTCAATCTTGTCCATGACGATCTCGAACACCTCGTACGAGATGGCCGAGTGGTTCTCGCGTTTCCGTTCGCCGTTGACCATGTCGAGCCAGAGCTTGTCTGCGGAACGGAGCGCCCGGGTCAATATGAGATCCACTGTGGAGTGATACGTGTAGCTCACCCTGTTCGTCCATGTCGTATTCGACCTGTTTCGCGAGGTCCGCCTCGGTCGGTTCTGTCAGGTAGGCGGACCCCAGTCAGCAGTCGACTCGGCGTGGTCTTCCCTGAGACGCGTTTGGCGCGACGGTCTACCATCTCGAAGTCCATTCAAGGGGAATGCACGAGCCAGAATCGCCCGAAGAGCGATGCAGCACCTGCAAACGCGTCCCGACGAGGGATTGTCGCGACACAACGAGGACGGGGTGACGACTCACGCAACCACCTCAAGTACCGCCCTCCGTCGCCATGGATGACCGTATCTTGGTAAGCTGACCACTCCTTGCCGTTATTGTAGCCGTACGTTGCGAGTTGCGGGTTTCCGACGTCGGGAGGAACCGTCGCGGTCGGTTCGACGACGGTAAACTTGACTATCGGCAGAGCGCCGCCTCCGCCGTGACCGGGCATGGTGGCCTACTATAGCGAGGCTATTCACACGTCTAAGTAGCGAGTCTAGGCGTGTCGTCTAGAGACGAGGCGCGAATCCCCGCGGCTGCCTTTCGATCGTTTCTGGCGCCGTGTCGTCGAAGTCTCTCTCTTTCACTCGCTGCCTCGTCTGTCCAGCTGTTCAAAGAGCTCTTGGAGTAACTTCAGGAGGCTACAGTTGACGCAGCTCGACGACGTGCTACCCTTTCAAGAGCTTCTTGCAAGCGTTGCCGACCCTTTACTCGTTCCTCCGCCGAACCCCGAACCGCCCTCGTTTCGCCGTCGCCCATCATGTCGGGCGTGTCTTTCAACGCTCCAGGCTTACTCGATCCATACAAGGAAGTCCTAACCGGAGGTGCGTTGCCCTGCCCGTGCCCTCGATGACTCTCGCGAGGACCGATGACGAGTTGCGAGAAACGTGTGGGGGCGAGCAATCGCACCGGCCGTCACCGCTCACTCGCTCGCCAGCCAAGAGACTGACGATGTACCATGTCGACAGGCTCCAAGGACTGGGCGCTCTACACCCTCGTCAACTCGGGCTTCTCAAACGAACTAAAGTTCTCTGCGAGCGGTCCGTCTCGGTCTCGGTCACTCGCTGCTGCGGTTCAATTCCCAGACTAATTGTCGCTCCTCCTGAAACCCCTGCAGGCGACGGCGGCCTCGACGAGCTCGAAGACGAATTCAACGATGGCAAAGTCATGTACGCGTTCGCCCGCGTAAAGGATCCGAACAGCAGCCTGTCGAAATTCGTCCTCGTGCAGTGGGTGCGTGCTGGTGTCCACACTATGGCAAGAGGCCCGCCTTGCTGAGATAGGCTAATCGCATTCGCGCACAGCTCGGAGAGGGCGTACCCGACGCTCGTAAGGGCCTCTTCCCGACCCACTCGGCCGCAGTCGCAAAGCAACTCTCGGGCGCCCACGTCGTGATCCAAGCCCGTCACGACGCCGACGTCTCGCCCTCGTTCATCCTGAAGCGCGTCTCAGACAGTTCGGGCGCTCGCTACTCGGTCCACAATGAGCCGGCCCAGCGCTACGTCGCGCCCGCTCCCGTCGGGTCGTCCTACGTCCCCGTCGGTCGTCCTCAGATCGCGCAGACGAAACCCGTCGCACCTCCGACGGCTGTCGGTACCGCTTACCAACCAAAGCACAACGAGCTCGCCGAGATTCGTGCCGCCTCGGCCGCCCAGAGCGCGAAAAAGGCTGCAGCCACGCCCGACTTTGACGCGCCGGCTCCGCCCAAACCGGCGACGGCTCCCATCTCGCGAGGCTTGACTGCTTCGGAACCCGCGACTCCGCCGCCCGTCAAGCCTTCGGGTCCGATCGCGGTCCCTTCGACGCCTCCCGTCGTCAACGCGTCGGCGACTCGTGCCTCAGAGGCGATTCCGGACCGCCCCGGTCCGGTCGGAACGGCCTACACGCCCGTTTCGCTCCCCAAGCCGGGCAAGCTCGCGAACCGGTGGCAGGAAGTCGTCTCTCAGCCGTCCGAGTCGGACCCGCGCAAACCCGCTTTCGGAAGCAAGGCCTCGTTCGGCGGCAGTGGTGGCGCCGCTTCGGGCGGCTTGACGTGGAGTCAGCGCCAAGAAGCTGCTCGGAAGCAGCGCGAGGAGGAAGATGCGGCGTCGCGCGCGGCGAGCGAGGCTTCCCTCCCTTCTGCCAAGGCAGCTTCGGCTGCTGCGATCGGAGGCACAGCCGCCGTCGGCCTCGCAGCAGGTGCCACTCTTGGTGTTGGCGCCGGCGTGGCCGGAGTCGCTGCTGTCGGCGCTGGTGCTCTCGCAGTCAAGGCGGCCTTTGACAGTAAGGACGAGGAACAGAAGGATGAAGAAGAGGCCGAATCTGCGGCACCGCCCGCTCCTCCGGCGCCGCCTGCTCCTCCCGCCCCGCCTGCCCCTCCTGCCCCTCCTGCACCGCCCGCGCCGCCTCCTCCGCCCGCGATGCCGGCACGCACCGAGTCCGCACAAGAAACCGCCGTGAGTTTCCGGACCTCTGCTTCGGCGTGCCGACTAACTCTGATCCTCTGCTGTCCGTACAGCCTCCGACCCAGGAGATGGAGCAGCTCTCCGTGACCGAGGGTGGGGACCTACCTCCGCGTACCGCCAATTCAGGCCAGCGTGGTCAGTCTCCGTCTCGTTGACACTCTGCGCGCCATAGACTGACAAGCTCGACCCACATCGCCTGCAGCTCGCGTCCTTTACGACTATGACGCCGAGGAAGATAACGAGCTTAGCTTGCGCGAGGGTAGCGTGGTCGAGCAGCTCGAGCAAGTCGACCCGGGCTGGTGGGAAGCCTCGCTCGATGGCAAGCGCGGCCTCTTCCCCTGTGAGTTTCGTTCGACTGGATACGGCCCGACCCCTGCTCGGAGCTGATTGGGTATTTCTGTGCGCAGCCAACTATGTCGAATTGCTCGATGAGCCTCAGGACGCGCCCGCCGAGGACTCTCAGCAGGAGTCGCGCGAGGATGAAGGTGCCACCGCCGGCGGTCCTCCTCCTCCGCCGCCACCGCCGCCTCCGCCGCCTCCTCCCCCTGCCGCTCCGCCTGCGCCATCCGCGCCAGCTGCGCCTCCCGCACCTCCGGCCCCGCCTGCGCCTCCGGCGCCGCCCATGCCGTCGCGACCCGCCGCCGGTATGTTGTATACTCCTCCTGTTCAGTCTGTCTGCTCCGACGAGCTGACGATCAATTTGCTGCTGCAGATGAAGGCATCGTTGCTGTCGCTATGTACGACTACGAAGCTGCCGAAGAAGGCGAGCTGTGTGAGTTCCTGAACTAGCGCGTCCGAACCATTTCCTCGTCCGAGACTGACGCTGCGCCTGCTCGACAGCATTTGCGGAAGGTCAGCGCATCACGCATATCGACAAGCTCGGCGACGAGGGCTGGTGGCAAGGCAAGACCGAGGACGGAGCCGAGGGTGTTTTCCCGTCGAATTACGTCGAGGAACAGTAGAGGCGCGCTCCTGTACAAATGCGCTCGTGTGACAAGACTTGCTAGTATCAGTTTTCGGTTCTTTCAAGGCGTCGGAGAAGGATTGCGCCATTCCTGCTGAGCGGAGTGGTTTCTGATCGGTCGCGGCGCTGTACCTGGCTCCGCTCTTACGCTCCTGCTTGTCTTGATCTCTGAACCACCCATTTGCTCCATGCCTCATTGCACGCGGTCGCTGCGGAATCGATCAGAGCTTTCCAGAACGGGGTCGCTGCTATCGCGCATATCGATGAAGTATGCCGCGTGGGTTGACGCGGAGTCGGTCCGCGCACCGGATGCTCCGCCGAAGTCCGAGAGCGATCCCGTTGTCGCGCATGCAACGTCTGCGGGCATTCTCTCCATTCTGGCTCGCTCTTTATCTCTATCTCTCTCCTCTTGCTACCACCTCCGACCGCTTGAACCGCTTGTCATGAGTTCGCCTCCCGCGCACATCCGGAAACACACGTTCGTCTTCAAACGCGATCAAGGGGTTGACTACGCCGGCGATTGCTACCCAGCTACTAAGCAGAGCGCCTACACGAAGGCTCCGGTCCTGCTGTATTGGCATGGCGGCGGGCTTGTTTCGGGAACTCGCGATTGGGACGACTTTTCGGCGGGATGGCTGTTTGGTAGGTTGCAGCAGGTCAAGCGCATTCGCCCTTTACGAGTAACTGATTGCTTTTACCACGGATTTGCAGGAGCGTGTCTCGAAGCGGGAATTGCGGTGGTACGCCGATCCTCTGTTACAGAACGAGGATGATGGCGAAACTGACTCGAGGCCGCCCCTACGCTAGATCTCGCTCGACTACACTCTGCTCGGCCCGCAATCCGCTCATCATGTCATCGATGATATCCGGGCGACGGTCGCTTTCGTCCAGAACGAGCTCCAGGATAGTCTACCTGCCGATTCCCCACCTCTCGACGTGAACCGGATCGCCGTCGCTGGCAGCTCTGCAGGCGGGTATGTCGCCTACATGGCTGCGGCCATCCTGCCGAACGCGTTCAAGGCGCTCGTCAGCATCTACGGCGCCGGCGGCGATCTACTCACGGACTGGTACCTCCAGGAGAAGACCGGTTCGTTGACGCCAGACCTGGATTGCACCGCAGTGAAATTGCTGACCACCTGCCTGCATCCACTAGAATCCTTCCTGCCCGGCATCCCACTTCTCGGCGATCTTGACCCGTGCCGGAAGATCCTCGAGCAACCTAAAGACACGACCCCACCGACGGTGTCCTTCCCGTTCGCGAATCGCGCCCATCCGCGGACGCTCCTCCTGCTATACATGCTTCAGACGGGCACTCTGGTCGACGTACTCGCGGGCGAGAAAGGCGTCGCAGCTCGACTCCGGGCAGTCCCGCCCACCGAGCGGCCAAAACTCGCTCGAGAACTTGGCTCGGCAGTATCGGACGTCTTGCCACAGCTCTCGGCTCTCGAGCACTTCCCTCCTTCGCTCCTCCTCCACGGCGATTCCGATACTCTCGTCAAGGTGAACGAGTCGCGCGCTCTTGCGGACGAGCTGCAGCGAGCCGGAGTTGACGTGACGCTGCGGGAAGTCGAAGGAGGCGATCACGTATTCGACCTCGCCGACCGTTGGGCAAAGGGCCCGGGCGGTACCAGCCCAGAGCTTACACGCAAGAAGGACGAGGTGCTCGAGTCTGTCTTGCCGTGGCTTCTCGAGCGGATTTGAGGATGAACTGCGGACTTTGCAAAATAGCTCCTCGGCTAGGCCGTGTCGGGTCCAGATGATCTGATCAGGGTAGGGAGAGATGACTGCGAACAACTCGTTTTCGCGCCGTTGGAAGTAGCATGAAGGGACCCGTACCGAGACGCTCCAGGCGAGTCGGGTGCTGCGGACGAAAGGCCGACGCGTTCGGATCTTTTTTTTCGCGCACGTGACCACTTTGACATTCCTGTTTGCCCGTCTCGTCACGCCTCGCCGAGAGCTCCTGCTGTCCAGACGATACGCTCACCGCTCCAGTGAGCGCAAAGGACGCGTCGCCATTGAGACAGGCTGCCGCTACCAGTCGCGAGAAGCTCTGAGTTTGTCATCGCCCCGCTCCTGTACTTGATCGCGACGACGGCGACTTTGACGACCCGCGCTGCCGCGCGATGGGCATTGGCGGCCTCCTGCCGTTGTTGAAGGAGATCCAGAAGCCCTGCCATGTCAAGGATTGGGCAGGGAAGCGCGTTGCGGTCGATAGCTACGTGAGTTCTGCCATTCGCGAGTCTTTCCCACCTCGGAACCATTCCGCGACACCTGGTTCAACGGCGCTGACTCCGAGGCTCTCGACAGGTATGGCTTCACCGCGGAGCGTATGGCTGCGCGGAAGATCTGGCTCTGGGCCGACCAACCGTCAAGTAGGCCAAGTCGACGGATAGACATTGATCCTCACCCACGCGCTGACTGACGGTCAAACAGATACGTCAATTACGCGATGCACCGAGTCCGGATGCTCAAGTACTTTGGCGTGACACCTGTCATGGTCTTTGACGGCGGCTTGCTCCCGAGCAAGATGGGCACCGAAGACGAACGGGAGAAGTGAGTCTCGGTCCGGTCTCTTAGGAGCTGTTCGAGTCTTGCTAATTCGCGATGGCCTCTCCGTAGACGGCGTGCGGAGGCTCTAGTCAAAGGGAACGCGTTCCGAACCGAGGGCAAAGCGAGCTTGGCTCGTGAGGCTTTCGTCAAGGCGGTCGACGTCACGCCGGCGATGGCTTACCAGCTTATCAAGGCGAGCCTATGCGTGCCTGTCCCCCTGTACTGATGAAGGAGCTGACTGTGTTCGCTCGGTCGCACAGGCGCTCAGAGCAGAAGGCATCGAGGTAAGTCCCGCCAGATTGGGCAGGGGTCGGCGGGCCCTTCTATGGCAAGCGAGTCACCGGTCAAATTGATCAATAACTAACTCACTTGACTCCTCAGTACGTGGTTGCGCCTTACGAAGCCGATCCGCAACTCGCCTATCTCGAAAAGAGCGGCTTCGTCGACGCCGTCGTCACAGAGGACTCTGACCTCCTCGTCTTCGGCTGCCGGAACGTTCTCTTCAAGCTCGACGGAGAAGGGAATTGCGTGTCGATCTCCCGGAACGACTTTTCCAAGTGTCGCGAGTACAACTTGGCCGGGTGGAGCGACGACGAATTCCGCCACATGGCGATTCTGAGCGGGTGCGATTACCTCGACAGCGTTGTCGGACTCGGCTTGAAGACGGCGCACCGCCTTCTGCGGAAGTACAAGAAGCCAGAAAAGGTGCACTTGACCCCGAAAAGCGCTGTCCCGATTGCAAGCTGACGAGATCCGACTCAGGTCATTCAATTCGTCCGCCTTGAGGGCAACCTGAACGTCCCGCGAAGCTACCTAGACGACTTTCGGCGGGCCGAACTCACCTTCCTGCATCAACACGTCTTTGACCCACGGACAAAGAGCTTGACTCATTTGACCCCGCTTCCTGCCGGAACCACTCTGGATGACCTCCCGTTCATTGGCCCGTGCGCACCTCGGGACTCGCGTTCTCTTCGCGTACCCAGTGCTGCTGCTGACCTATATCTTGCTGTAGACTACTCGCTCCGGACTTTGCACTAGGCGTTGCGCTAGGCGATATCGACCCGATTACCAGGGAACGCGTGGTCGACCTTGTTCCGAGCTCTTTCCACGCAGCGACCGTCACGCCAAGGAAAAACGAAGCGACTATACCGAAGGCAAAAGGACCAAAGCCGGCTACTCCCAGCGGGGGTACCCTCCTTTCCTTCTTTTCTCGCCAAGCAGGTACCCCCACTGCTGTCAACCCAGTCAAGGCCATCAAGACCCAAGCACGGGTCACGCTTGTCGAGTCGGCGAAGGAGAACAAGCCGGCCGTCCCGCCTCAAGAAGAGCCGGCCCGCGCAAGCAAGTTCTTCGGCGCCGGCACCGGAGGCAAGGCTGCGCAGCAGAAATCCTCCGTCACGGCTGCCGCGCCGCCTGTCGTGCCCGAGCCGCCGCAGGATGCGCCGAGCGACGACTTCGAGGCTGAAGCCGCGCTGCGCGATATCGAGCTCGACTTCGATCTGCGCTCAGCAGCCACCGACGCCGACGAGG
The DNA here is from genome assembly GCA_037974285.1 of Rhodotorula glutinis. Lineage (NCBI taxonomy): Eukaryota > Fungi > Basidiomycota > Microbotryomycetes > Sporidiobolales > Sporidiobolaceae > Rhodotorula > Rhodotorula glutinis. Next base: position 906,000 of record JBBPFV010000009.1, on the reverse strand, counting down.
CTGACCAAGCGGTCGACGAGCCGCGGACGAGTCCCGTTGAAGCTGCTACGATAGCGAATCGCCCTGCGCTCTGCAACGTTCAAGAGCAAGCTGTCAACGCGAGCGGCGACGGCATTGGCTCAATCGATGGCGAGATGGTCGCACCCGTTTCGCCTCCGCCGACGTCGGAAGCCTCGGTTGACACGCCCTCACCAGAGCGCCAGAAGGTTCCGATCGATGCAAGCGAACAGAGTGATGCAGGCGTCAGCAGCCCGGCTGATAGCGATGTCGCCCACGCCGGTTGGCCCACGCCGGGCCTGGACCAGTCGCCGGGACTCCTCTCCAGCCCCATTGCGGCTCGGAACGGTACCTCGAGGTCTCCTCCGCCGGTCGTGAAGCAAGAGGCAGCAGCGCCGACAATGTCAGCTCCGCTCGTCTCCCTGTCGTCTGATCCGATCATTCTCTCGTCCGATACGTGTTCATACGGCCAACAGGCGACGCCGCGTCCGCCGAAGCGCTCGCCCCGGCCGCCGAAGCAGCGCAAGTCACCGGTGACCTCGGCCAAGGGCAAGCTCAAAGCGGGACCTAGCCGAGAAGCGCGGAGCAAAACGGTAGCTGTCTGGGAAGACACGCCGGGAGCGAAGCGCACTTCTGGCGAGACGGCGCCCAAGGCCAGCGCGCGCAAGAAGCGCAAGGAGACTGAAGCGGCCGTCGTTGACGTCGACGAAGGCATTTCAGAAGCAGTGCGGTCGGTCGCCGCGTCTTGGCGGGCCAAGTTCATGCTACAGACTGCAGTCAAGGTCAGCCTTCTCACCGGTTGCCATTTCCCGTAGAGCTGCCGAGCTGACACGAGCGGATGACAGCAGACGACTCCACGCCTGCTCGCTCCGGTGCAGCCTCCGACTCCTGCCTCTCCGACGACTGCCTCGCGACAAAAGGCGACCCGAACTCTTGCATTAGCCCACGAGCAACCTTCGGTCAAAGCGTCTGCGCCACGCATGCCTTTGTCAGCTCTGAGCGTGAACTCCACGAGCCTCAAGCGATCGGCGACGACCTCAGCGATTGACGAGAAATGCCCTGCTCGAGGCGGAGAGGACCTGCCGCCCGCCAAGAAGCGCCGCACCGTCTCCGCGCTCGACTGCACCGTCGACCGAGCCCGTGCCGACGCAGACGTCGCAGCTTCTTCTTCGTCCTCGCCTGTCGCCATCACGAACCCGCGACTCCTCGCATTCCGCTTCACGGGAACAGTCCGCCGCGATTGACTGCGGCACTAGTCCGTACATGCTCACCCAACTATCACTTCCGGATCAACCATCGTCACGCGCGCATTATCCATCTATCGTCCCTACAAATGTTGTCATTGCCACTCTTTCGCATTGCATTGCACTCTTCCTTCATTACGAAGTCGCGGCGAGGATCCGAAGTGTTTTGCCTTTTTTTCCCTCTCGGTCCGAGCAATTTCCGTCATCGCAGCATAGGGGGAATGATTGTAGGGTCTGGCTGACGCGTGGAGACGGCGCAAGCGAAGCCACGGATTGTAGAGTGAGATTACAGCCTCATCGCGCGCGGAAGGGCACTTCCCACCTTGACCTCGCTTAACGCGCGTCCGACATTGCTGCTGGGCCCTATGGGCGAGCCGCCGGTCCAGCTACATGACTGGTTCGCGGCCGTCGCGACGAGCCTGCTACCAGGCGACCGCGAGCTCGCGGTCGTGTTCCACGGACGCGTCGAGACGGCCGACGGTCTCGACACTCGGCCGACGGCGCTGCAGCTCGTGAAACGCCTCGGGGCTGACGCCTTCCGTACAGAGTGGGAAGGACAGCCGCGCACTGTCAAGCTGATCGGGCCTCTGGCGAGGGAGAGGGCTATCGCCGGCGGTATGTTGATCCAGGAACTGTCGGATGGCTTCTCCCTTCAAGCGGCCAGGCTGACAAGGAGACGATGCCTGCAGGTATCGACGACGTCGCTATCGCTACTTTCAAGGACGGCATTTCGCCGCACTTCGAATTCTTCCTCCACGCCGCCCGCGAGCAAAGGCCAACCAAAGTCAACCTGCGCGCCGCTTTCCCTCCTCCGTCGAAGCAGCTCGCATCGATGCCGAGCCCGCAGCCGACTCATACGTCCCGACAGAGTACTCCGCCTCGACGAAGCGCTTTCCTCGACCTGAGCGGCGTTCGTGACGAGCAGCTCGCTGGCGCTCCAGGGTCGATGCACGAACTGGCAGAGGGTCTCCGTCGCGCTCGTCAGCTCCGCCGACCCGTCGGAACCCAAGGGAGGAGCTCTTCAACGGTGGAGGAGCGACCAAAGCTCCAAGCGGACCGAGACGCCGGGTGGGCGAGGCGAACGGTGGCGTCTGCTGCCGACGGCCTCGAGTCGGGTCCATCTGAGCGGGAAGAAGCTCAGATGACGATGCCGATCGCTAAGGACTACGCGGAGGCGCTTCCGGCTGTCTCTTCACGGCCCGACGCGCTATCCGAGCTCCCGCCGACGACAGCAAACGCCGACTCCGGTACCTTGGTCCAACAGGGCGACTCGACAGAACGCGGTGTGACGCAAAAGATGGAAGAGCCCCAAGGCTCAGGTCAAATGGACCCGATAATCAGCGAAGAGGGTTCGACATCGCTCATCCGAATCGATTGCACGCCGAAGACGCTCAAGCAGGCGCTGGCGGCGACAGTCGTCCGATTCTTCGCCGCATCTAATTCGCCGCGCCGACCTCCGCCGTCGTTACAGCCTCGCGTACCACCAGCGGCTGAAGCGTCCACGCTCGCCGAGCCAGTGGTGAAGAGCAGCCCTCGCAGATCTGCCTTGAGCATCTCTCGCTTCCAAGCCAACGTCACCGCGAAGTTACAGCGATCCGACCCTCTTCGAGCGAGTTCAGAAGCTCCTATGGAGCCGCCGAAAGAGGCAATCCAGGAGGATGGAGGAGACGTGCAGCTGGAAGCCCAGGCTGAGCCTCGCAGTGAGGAAACGATGGACGTCGACTCAATTCCCTCGGTAGCGGATACGACATCTCGGACGACTGCCATAGAGGCAGCCCGAGACGAGCTCGCCGCGGGCGATTTGACGCCCACGGCGCCCCCAAGTATGTTCCGGATGTCGAAGCGAGTTCGGCGCTCTTTCTCTTCTGACCTCGTTGTGCCGCCCAGCCACCGCCGACGGAGAGGAGTCGGGTCAGCACGAACAGACAGTGATGGAGGTCGATCTTTCGCCACCAGCGACCGCTGAGCAACCATCAGCGAGCCCTCGGGATCAGACTGAGAAGGTTGTCTGCGGCGCGTCACCAGCATCCGACGTATCGAGTGCGTCCTTACGGATCCTTCGGCTCTCCTTCCAAGCACTGAAGTTGCGCTCGTTCACAGCGTCTGCTCTGAAACCGACAACCTCCCTGGCTGTGGCTTTCGCAGAAGTCGAACCTTCGTCAGACCGCCATTCATCCGTCGAACCCGCCTTCCGGTCGTCTCAGGGGTTCTCTTCGATGTATGGCGAGTCGGAACCCGAGGACGATGACGGTGATGTCGGAAAAGCCGCCGAGGAGATCAGCGCTTTTATCGCCCGAGACCTCGCAAGCAGTATCGTCGACGAGGAGGAAGATGCGGAGCGGGCGAATGCAATTGTCGAGCGTCCGCTCGGAGACGCAAGTCTCATCGCTATGCAGCCCGTCACCGAAGCTTCGACCGACGCGGGACCGGCCACCCCTGCTGCGAAAATCGACGATGCTGTCGACGCTACCGACGCGACGGACCGGACGGAGACGTCGACGCCTCTGATCTCGGCTGCGGCGGCAACCGACTCCAATGACCTCGGCGCCGTACCGTCCCCCGAGGAAACGGACCAGGCTGCCATCAGCGCCGATGTCGCGCCCCTCGAGGCAGAGACGGAGGAGGAACCGATGGGCGTTCAGGCGGAGGCTTCTTCAGTGCCGCCGGGGAACGAGCAGGAGCGCACGCATGTTCTCCGAGAGTCACCTGCGCCGCAGCTGCACGCCTCCAACCTGCCCATCGCCATTGCGACTGCGGATGATGCAGAGCCTCGTCTCCCGACTCCTCCGCTTTCACCTCGACCGCCCGAGTTTTCGGCGCCGGCCGAAGACTACTATGCTCCGGAGGAATCGAAGGATGCATACTTCATGCACGAAGAGGAGCCTCCGCAGACATCGGTCGAGCGGCAGGTCGCAGACGACGTAATGGACGTCGCGTCCTCGGCTGCAAATGAGGTCCTGCAAGAGGTATGCGGTCCAGGCTCTTCGAAACTGTTGCGACACCCCCTGACTAGTTTGGACGTGCAGCAACCCTGGCCATCAGATTCCCGCAGCAGCTCCGCCGGCGGCGTTTCCTCCCCGCAGCGCATGCAGGGACCGCAACTCTTCCGCGACGACAGCATCGATCCCTACGCTGACATCACGGATGAAGGTGCTCTCGCTGCGCTGGCTGCGCTGCGTAGCTCGCCCGCTTCGACACCGGACGCAAATGGCTCGCGTGGGTCCTCCGTCGACGTTTTCGGCCAGAAGCGGTACTTGCACAAATCGGGATCGGCGTTGCAGCCCGTCAGCTCCGCACGCGCGAGGACGACATCTGCTGGCGGGAAGGAAGTATGCCAGCCCGAAGTTGCACATCCGGCTTCAGACGGTCCTCGAACTGGTCACGAATCGGCGACCAAGAAGCGCAAACGTAAGGCCAGCCCGAACTTTACCCTCGAGTTCTTCACGGCAAAGTCGCCGAGGAAACGCGCTCCTCCGACACAGCCTCCGCTTGAGCCGGCTCAGCCTGTCGCTTCGACCTCGCGTGTAACCCTAGAGGATCTGGCTGAGCGATCAATATCGAATGGGGCGGAGCGCGTACGTTCCCCCAACGGCAAACAGGCCCTCCGCGCGACCGCGGAACTCGAGCAGGACTCTTTGCGAGAGCCCACGCCGCGTTTCAACGCGATTAAAGCTGCCGATGACCTCGACTACAACTCTGATAGTGACGACCCGCTCTCTGCGCCGATCCGTCCAGCTCATCTATCCGAATCAGCGAAGGGATCTGGTCGATCAGCCAAGCCTGGTCGGAGTCGACGCGTATTTAGCGACGAGCGCGATAGCGACGAAGAGGAGGAATCTCATATCGTCGAGCAAGCCCTGCTGCCCAAACCGGCACGACCTCGCCATTTACCCACTGCGGCAAAGGGACCGTCGCAGTCGCTGAACGGTAGCGCACAGCAACGCGACGGGCATCAGCCTGCCCGCCGTCCTCCGATGGCGCATCGAGACCTACCGAAGCCGCCGCGAAAGCCGTCACTCGCCGGCAAGATTCGACCGGAAGCTCTGCCAGCGTCTTCTCAGGGCGCGCCGGCGCGTCCTCGTGCCTCCCTACAGACAAGGCCCCCTCTTGGCGATGCTACCCGCCATGCTCGACAGGCAGCGCATGCGGCGCCTCCCTCTTCTGCCTCGCGACCCTCCGATGTCGGCGATGACCCCGGTGGACAAGCACAGCGGAAGCGACCTCGCCCGCAATCCGAGGAGGCCTCCGATAGCGAAGCGGAACGAGCGCCACCGACTGTGCCGACGCAGCGCCCACTTCAGGTACGCGACCGCCCGCTCGCGCAGGCAAAGCCTGCCGCCCACGGCCAAGCTCGTCGGCCTACTTACGAGGAGGCTGCGCCGTACGCACAGGCATCGCCACCTCCGGTCATCTCGTACACAGAGAGACCGCGGTCCTCCTCTCGAGGTAGTATCGAGATCGAAGACGGCGGCGACGACGGTCCGCTGCACGCCGGCGAGGAGAGCGGGAACGACTCTGCACAAGCGCCGACGCCGGCGAGGCCTCCTCCAACCCAGCCAAAGTCGACCAAGAAGCGCAAGAAGCGCAAGTCCATCGTCATGCCGCGCTCGAAAAGCCGTAAGCGTCCATCGACGACGACGTTCAAGCCGACAAAGGCGCGCTCGCCTTCGCCGGAGCTGACGGCTTCGCCTGAGCCGGCGCCACGATCGAGTGCGACCAAGGCGGGACAGAAACGAAGACGAGCGGAACCAGGCGGGAGGGGTTCGAAAAAGGCTCGTCAGGCTTACGACCACGCCGAGTGGGGCGAGGACGAGAGTGACTAAACGCATCGTATCAGCATTTTGAGTACCTGTATGTTGTGCAGTCTTTGCTTCTCCCTTATCGCTTGCAACCTGTATGAATCGCTCGCAATGTGGCACTTCTGGGTCGCATGGCAAAAGGGATTGTCTAAGAATCACAATCACTTCTTGTACTCGTACGCGTCCCAACCGATCTCCTCGAGCTTGCCGACCTTTGCGAGCACTTCGTCTTCGAGGCCGTGGGCGTACTCGTAGAGCGCCTTCTGGAGTTGCGGCTGGTAGGTGGACAGGATCCGGATCGCGAGGAGCGCCGCGTTGGTCGAGTTGTTGATCCCGACGGTCGCGCACGGGATGCCGCGCGGCATCTGGACGATCGAGTAGAGCGAGTCGACGCCGTCGAGGACGCTCGCCTTGACGGGAACGCCGACGACCGGCAAGGTCGTCGCGCTCGCGACCATGCCGGGCAAATGCGCCGCGCCGCCCGCACCCGCGATGACGACCCTCACGCCGCGCTGCTCGGCACCGTGCGCAAACTCTTCCATGCGCATCGCGGTCCGGTGCGCCGAGACGATCGACAACTCGAACGGGACGCCGAACCGGGTCAGGATCTGCGCGGCCGGTTTCATGACGGGCAAGTCCGAGTCGGAACCCATGACGATCGAGACGAGCGGGTGTTGACTCGAGAAGGGTTTTGCCGGCGAAGTCTCGTCGAGGTCGGCGTCGCGATCGGGTTCAGCATACGCTCCGGGCAGCAACGCCGCGAGTTGCCGGATCTGCGACCGGACCGCGTGATCTGACGAACCCATGACGGTGATGTGACCCATCTTGCGGCCCTTGCGGCAGCCGGCCTTGCCGTACAAGTGCACGGCCGCTCCGATTTCGATCGCCTTGGCGACGACTCCGTCAGGTTGCAGAAAGTCGGCGTTGGCATCGGACGACGCGCCGAGCAGGTTGAGCATGGCGGTCGCGGCGGGGATGAGAGTAATCGGCGGAAGCGGCAAGGAGAGAATCGCGTAGAGATGAGTTGTGTACTGCGAAACGTTGCACGCCTCGATGGTGTAGTGACCCGAGTTGTGCGGTCGCGGCGCGATCTCGTTCAAGAGCAAAGAGCCTGCAGTACAGTCGGGATTAGTTTGCATTATGAATTTGGCTGGATGAGAAAGCGGAACGACTCGCCATCCTCCATGAGGAACATCTCGACACCGAAGACGCCGACAGCGCCCTCGCCGAGCGCGTCGATCGCGCGCTGGGCGTCCTCCTGTGCGCGCGCATCGACCGACTTGCCGACGACAGCGTTGAGGCCGCGCTGTGCCTTGCCGATCCCGTTCTGCGAGACGACGGGCGGTCGGAGCGGCGCGTACACGATGTGGCATACCGAGTCGCGGTGGATCGTCTCGACAGCCGGGTACGCCCTCGTCTCTCCCGAAGCGCCCCGGACGACCATGACGGCGACTTCCTTTACGAACGGCGCAAACTTTTCGGCGTACAGGCGGTCGCCGAGCGGTTTCGCTCCCGGCGTGGTCAGCGACGCGGCGGGGATCAAGGCGTCGAGTGCGGCGCGGACCGCTTCGGGTTCGGGAGAGCGGAGGACATAGTTGCCTCGGCCGTCGTAGGCGAGGTGTCTCGATTTGAGCATCAAAGGGTAGCCAAACTCGGTTCCGGCGGCGAGGACCGACGGCGCGAGCGACTGCAACGGGTCGTCGGACGAGACGGGCGCGTTTGGGTCGGCCGTGATGGGGCGGAAAGGGGCGACGGGGACGCCGCGCTGGGCGAGGTGGGCCTTTTGCGCGTACTTGTCCTGGATGATTCCGATAATGTCGGGCGACGGGAACACCTTGATCCCGTTTCCGGACCTGCCACCGGTCGTTGCGCACTCTTGCGCAACCTCTCGAAGAGCGGCGACGTTGACGTGCTCGATCTCGACCGTGAGGACGTCGACCTGTTGGGCGAGTTGACGGATCTTTTCGGCCTCGGTGAAGGCGCCGTCCAAATGGCGGAGCGGGTTGTTTGACTGTGCGAACGCGGGCAAGACTTGGGGTTGCGAGGCTTGTTTGGCGGGGGCGTTGACGTCGGGGTCGAGGACGACGACGGGGATCGCCATGGGCGACGCGGCTTGGAGCAGCATCCGGCCGAGTTGGCCACCGCCTGCGCGCGCTCGCATGACTCGTCAGTACGAGAACATGTCTGATGAATTGGCCTTCAAGTTTGGCTGAGCATAGAGTGCAAGTTGCCAGTCCAGTCGACGGCCTCGAGAACGAGGAAAAAAGCGAGCGGGCAAGAGAGGAGCGACGCCGAGGAACAGGAGCAGCAGACTGACCGAGTACACCGATGACCTGATCGTGTAGCATAGCTTGAATCCTGTTTGTCTCTAGCCTGTATAGCGAGCTATAGAGACGAAGCAGGGAGAGAGAGCGACGGAGTCAAGTCGCTTTCACGCTCATCATAGAGCCCAACGACCCCTCGCTTCGCTTTGACACAAGCCCGTAGAGCTTGCAGTGAAGGCAGAATATGCTCAAATCAACAGCAACCCGACTCGTGAGCGGCGCGAGGTCTCGACAGCCAGTCGTCGCCGTTCCTTGGCTCGCTTCGTCGACCGTCTCGACCGCTGCTCACCGCCAGTTCTCACTCTCGGCACCCGCACAAGACGCTCTTACACCTCCACGAGCAGGAACTCGGTCCGACTCGAAACCGCCCGCCGCGTCACAACCGCACATCACGGCGCGAGAAGCGGCCGACAAGGCACTCGAAGAAAAAGGGACCGTCCCGCCGAAACCGCTCAGCCGCGCGCTCGGCGTCCGAGACCCGCCGAGAAAGGGCAAACAGTCGCGCGAGGAATGGAGGGCCGACTTGCTGAACCGCGAGAAACGGATCGAAGAGAGGAGGCACTTGTGAGAGACCTCTGGCGTTGTTTCGTTGGAACGCACACTTGTCCCTTCTGGCTGACGGTTCTTGACGCAACAGGGTCAAGGAGGTCGGCAAGGGCTACTTCCACGACTACAATGCGCTGCGACACGAAGGCGGCAAGGCGTACCTCGCTCCGAAAACCCTGATCCGAGAAGACGTGAGGCTCTCGCTCGCGCGGCGTCGCTCGCCGCGAACTGACAGACTCGGATCGCCTCGAATGCATGCAGCTCTCGCTCTACTTTCCCGACATCGAAGGCACCTCGCTCGCGACCAAGGAAAAAGTGCACACGACCGACCTGTTTGAGGACAAGATCAGCCTCGTCGTCTTTAGCAGTTTCCGCAGTTCAGAGGTGACCAGTCGAGCGCATTCCCCAATGGTGCAGGTATTAACCCTGAATCGGATCGCGCAGGAGCACATCAACAGCTTTGTGAGGCCGACGTTGGCCGACCTCGACGGCGACAGCCGGTTCCAATACGTCTACGTGCGGACCCTCTCCCCCTTATATGCCCGCACTTGACAAAGCTCACCTGAAGCTTACCCCCACGCGCGCGCGCAGATCAACTTGCAAGAGAACCCGCTCAAGTCGTTCCTCGTGTCCATGTTCCTGTCGTCTTTACGCAAGACGGTCCCGCCGAATCAGCAACCGACGTACTTGTTGTCGCACCAGTCGCTCGAGTACCTCCGCGAGCCGATGGGGATGGAGAACAAGCACGTCGGGCACGTGTTCCTCGTCGACCAGCACCGCAAGATCCGGTGGGCCGGGTGCAGCTGGGCGACGGTCGACGAGGAAGAGGCGCTGAGAAAGTGCGCGCACGTCCTCGTCGAGCGGTTGACTCCGACGAGCTCGCCCTCTGCGTCTGTGTAGGACTCTATCTGCATACATGCGTTCAGAAGGTGGAAGAATTCACGTTCCCTGTCGATGAAGTGCCTCTATAGAGGTTGGGGTCGAGGGGAGGTGGTGGAGTGTGCTTGGTGAGTTGGGAGGCGTTCGCCATGCCTCGCGTCGGCGCTAAGCAATCCGGCTGTACAGCCTCGCGAACCAGACTAGCTCGAACCAGACATCTCGCTCTTCTGGCCTGAGCCCAGTCGCACGCACGCACGCAGGCAGGAAGGAAGAAGTGTGGGCCCGCCCGGATGACCCGTCGCCGCCTTTTCGCCCTGGACCATGTTTACGTCTTACAGCCCGAGTCCGAGCCCTGCGCCCGCCAGTCCCCCACCAAACAGTCACTTGTACTCTCCAGGTGGCGCTAATCACGCAAACTCGCCGTCGGGGAACCATTCCAACGGGACCGGGGGAGGACCAGGAGGAGCAGGAGGAGGAGCAGGACAACCGCAAGCGAGCAACTCGGGACAGAGCCATGCAGCTCAGCAACAGAGGTACTCGCTCTTGAGTAAACTCCAACAGGGCCCGCACGGCCACTACGGCCAGCACCACGTGAGTCGTCCATCCCCCCCCGGTGGCCCTTTTCGATCACCAATTCACACAGAGAAACGCCCGCTGACCCTCGCCGCGCTCGCACGCGTCCGCAGTTCTCGTTCGGTGGTCCTCCCGGTTCGCCTGCGTACCCGGACGGCCCCCAGTTCCGACACGGCGGGTCGCTCGCTTCTCACTCTCCTCATCACCCTTCTCCGCACGCCCAGAACGGCGTCCTCCAAGGCGGCCCCCCGCCGCAACTCCAACACCACCACTTGTCAGGAGTCGGGCAGGGTGGCAGCAACGGTAACCTGAACGGCGGCAGCGGTGGCGCCGGCGGCGGGGGCGGAAACAACTCGGCCAACTCGGTCGGGTCTCCGTTGCCGTTGTCAAACGGCGGTCCGATCCCGCCTCACTGGGCGACCCAGCTCCAACTCGCGCAAACGTCGCGCGCGACCAACTCGCCGCACCACCACGCGAGGGCCGCGCACCTCGCCGCGCGCGGTCAAACAACCAACGCGATCCCGATCACGGACCCGAACCGACCGGGAAGTGGAGCAGGCACCGCGGGAGGGAGCTTGTTGATGGGTCGAGTGAACGGGATTGCAGGGCGGAAAGACGCGAGCGGTGCCTCCGCCGCCGCTGGAGAGGAGCAACAGCCGCGGAGCGGTTCGGCCGCTTCGATCCGGACGACGTTGACGTCGGCACGGACTGGTGCGGGCGCCGCCGCCGCCGAAGCGACGAGTCCGTCCATCTCGGCGGCAGGGACAGATAGCGCCGAATCGAAGGACAAGGACAAGGACCGAGGCCGAACAACGTGGACGACAATCGACATGGGCGGGATGAACCTCAAAAATTTGTCGCCGGCCTTGTTCCGCTACGACTTTTTGACGACCTTGTACATCCCGCACAACTCGCTCACCGAGTTGCCGCCGGCGATTTGCAAACTCGCCAACCTGACCCTCCTCGACGCGTCGTCCAACAAGCTGACGTCGCTCCCCGCCGAACTCGGCCTCTTGACCCACCTCCGCGAGCTGTTCCTGTTCGACAACCACTTGAGCAACCTGCCGCCGCAACTCGGAACCCTGCACCTCCTCGAGACGCTCGGCATCGAAGGGAACCCGTTGCCCGACACGCTCCGGTCCTTGATCGAGAAGGACGGCACCTCGGCGCTCATCTCGTACCTCCGCGACTCGTGCCCCGTCCCGCCGCCGCCGCCCGAGCGGTCGTGGTTGACGATCGAACCGGAAGCGCTCCCCTCCGCGGACAAGCGGCCCGAGGACTCGTTCTCGATCCTGTGTTACAACATCCTCTGCGACAAGTACGCGACGAGCCAGATGTACGGCTACACGCCGTCGTGGGCCCTCTCGTGGGAGTACCGGAAGGAACTCATCCTCCAAGAGGTCCTCAACTACGGGTCGGACGTCATTTGCTTGCAAGAGGTCGACGTCGAGGCGTACGAGTCGTACTTCTTGGAGCACCTGTCGGCGCAGGGTTACGACGGCGTCCACCACGCCAAGTCGCGGTCGCGGACCATGTCGGGCGACGAGAAACGCGCCGTCGACGGTTGCGCCACGTTCTTCAAGTCGTCCGTGTAAGGCCGCGTTCTCCTTTTGCTACCCGGTGTCGAAGCGTTGACTGATGGCATATTCGCCCACAGCTTCGCACTTGTCGAGCAGCATCTCGTCGAGTTCAACCAGATCGCACTTCGAAGACCCGACTTCAAGAAGACCGAGGACATGTTCAACCGCGTCATGACCAAGGACAACATCGCCGTCGTCACGCTCCTCGAGCACCGCGCTTCGGGCGCCCGACTGATCGTCACGAACGCGCACATCCACTGGGACCCCGAGTTCCGAGACGTCAAGCTCGTGCAGGTCGCCATGCTGATGGAGGAGCTCAACAAGATCGCCAACGACTTTGCGCGGTTGCCGGCGCGGATGAACCTTGCCGAGGGATACGACAAGGCGCCTCACTACTCGACCGGGTCCAAGATCCCGACCGTCATCTGTGGCGACTTCAACAGCGAGCCGGACAGCGGAGTGTACGAGTTCATGTCGAGCGGTCGCGTCGAGAAGGACCACGGCGACTTTATGGACCACGTGTACGGCGACTATGCCGTCCGAGGCGCGAGCCACAACTTCAAGCTCAAGTCGGCGTACTCGCACGTCAACGAGCTGCCGTTCACCAACTTTACGCCCGGCTTCACGGGTGAGTTCCTTGCTTCGCTTGCTTGCCATCGCTTTGAGGACGCGCGCTCACACAGGTTCTCGCCTCAGGTGCTATCGACTACATTTGGTACACGGCGCCGTCACTCGGCGTGCAGGGCTTGCTCGGCGACCTCGACCCGGAGTACCTCTCGACGACGGTCGGGTTCCCGAACTGCCACTTCCCGTCCGACCACATCCCGATCATGAGCGCCCTCAAGTTCAGCAACTAGAGATCTCCCACATCCCCCTTCTTTTCTCTTACCCTCTACATCGCATATTCGTGTCGCCGAACCCGCCGTCACCCTGCATCTTGTCCGCTCCTGTTTTTTCCCCTGCTCATCCTCCTCTTCCCCATCATGTTTTGCCCCCTTTCTCCTTTCACCGGAACCTGTGTTTCAATACCCTCCTCCCCTTTGCCCCCCTTTTTTTCTCTCTTTCGTCTGTTTCGTGAATCTGTACTGCTGTCCTGCGTCTCGTAGCTGTCGCACCACAAGTTGTATTCCGCAGCGCAAACGTTTTCCTTCCATCTTCCGAGGGGAACGGCGGTGGCGAGAGAAGATCAAACGACATAGAGCGACGAGAGCTAAAACTGCTGTATTGCGTGCAAATCCTGCAAGAAAAGAGTGCCTGAAAGACAAAGTAGATACGGGCCAAGAAATGCGAAGGTACGGTGGTATCGTTAAGTAAGATGGGATCCGGAACACATCGACGGGGTAAGATCGAGCCTATGTGCGCCATCAGAGGCGCATCGTGCGTTTCGGAGCGGCTTTCGGGGCAGAAGCCACCGTCTGCCCCGGCTTGATCTTCTTTGTCGTACCGGTCGGAGGCGGTCGCGCGATCCGCAGACCTGTTGCGCCACTCGAAGCGGTCTTGCGCGTCGGAGAGGAGGGATGACGTAGGAGGGAAGGACGGTACTGAGCCGGATGGACGAGGGTCGAGCGAGCGAAGGGCGGCGGCGCAGCGGGCGAGGGAGACATGTTGGCGACGGAGAATCCACCGAGACCGGTAAAGGCTTGCGTTACCTGCATAAACATTGTCAGCGAGCTGGAAGTGCGACTGAGCCACTAGAAGGCAACGAGCTTACCTCTGCCAGTGGGGACTCGGTGAGCGCTCGCGCCCTGCGGTTTGCCGCAGCCGCGTCATGCTGCCGTTCCTCCTCGACGAGCGACATGTCGCTCTCCGCGTCGTCGCCATCCTCTAAAGCACGGACGAGCGAATCGGACGTTCCTGCGGGACGGGTCCGGGTCCGAGGTCGCGGGCTCTGTGCGTAGCCAGAATCGGTCGTCGAGGCGTAGCTGCGGTCGCATGACCCAAGCGGGCTCGACTCGACCGAATGCGTCTTCTCGACAAAGACCTCGACGAAAGGAAGGACGTCCGAGGCGCTGTCCCGGTTGGCATCGACGCTAACTGAGTCGATCGCTTCAGGGTCGGCGGGAAGCGGCGGCAGGTCGGGGAGTACCCGCGTCCGCAGCGAACCGGTACAGATCCCGTTCGCTGAAGGTTTCGCCGGTGGCGCTGCGACTCTTGCGGATGCGCCGAGCCCTCTTCGGACGGGTGCGCAGGAACCGTCGCCGGATTTCGCAACCTTGAGCGGGGCGTCGCCCTTCTTCAGCCCCGCTTTCCCAAGCGAGGGCGCGCCAAAGGGGTTTTCGTTCTCCTTCTCGCGCGTACCTAGTCCTCGTCGAGCCGGTGCGAGCGGGTTTGAGCTGTCCTGACGTCGCGACGAAGGTTTGTTTGGCAAAGTCGCGCTTGATTGAAGCAAGACATTGGACGGTCCGGCGGTGACAGCTTCGTCGCGATAGACGGCGAAAAGACCTCGTGCCATCGTCGTGAGCCGGTTCGATCGAGTGTAGACGTCGAGGCGAGGTCGTGTTTGAAGAAGTTCTACCGGCGCTCGTGCGCTGGGCGGTAATGACGGGGTTGTATAAAGGGAAAGAGTGCAGAAACCACTGCAGATAGTGTACCGAGATAGTCCAAGAAGCGGGGATAGAAGGCGAGTAGAGAGTAGCAAGCGGGAGAAGCGCGAGTGACGCGAGAGCTGCGGCGCCGCTTCGAACGGTTGCGCCGCTCAGTTTTCCTCAAGGACGGCCAGACTTCCAAACGAGGAGTGAAATGCATTGCGAGTAAGTCTATAGATGAGGTCGCAGCGGGTCTCAAGGCTGAGCCGAAGGGTCAGCGAGCGTGTCGGTCTCCTTCGCGCCGCGCTTGACCACCTTCCAATCGTCCTCGGGCCGCCACATGTCGCGCTGATAGATGTAGTACTGCCCCCACGCATAACAGCCGTTCTGAATGTCAGTGACAAGCGCTCGAAAGTGGACGACGCCGAATCGGGAGAACTCACCTCGACAATCTCTTGCGGGTCCTGGTGCGAACCGGTTCCAACGAGGTTGTTCCGCACGTCACGGATCTCGAGACTCTGTTCGCGCGCGACCTTGATCAGCGCTCGTGAACCGATACTGAGTGTACGCGTTCGGGCTCACCTGCAGCGTCACGAACCGGACCGCGATCTGGCCGATGAACTCGTCCGCCTTGAACACCTCTTGCTCGCGCGTACACAGGATTGTCTGCTCCTTGACCTCGTGCAACTTCCAGCTCATTCGCAAGCCCTGCAATTTCCGTGTCCGTTGCGCCTTGACGCCCTCGACAACGTCGTGCGAGGCAAAGTCTCGCAGGCGTTCGTAGTTGCCACTGCAGGCGCGCCGAGGTCAGCGTCGGAACCGAGCAAGGCGGCGGCGGCGTGCGGACTCACGTCGCGAGCGCCTGGTTCGTCTGTTGGTATGCGATCAGCGCCCGCTCCTGGAAGTGCGTCTTCCATGAACTGCCGAGCAGCTTCTTCCACCGCATCCGTCTGTTCTAGGTCGATCTCGTCAGTTCCTCGGCCTGCCTTTCTCGCTCAGGCAATGCGGTACGCACGCCTTCAGAGAGGTCATCCACTGCTGACAGCCGTGCCAGAAATAGCCGAACGCGCCGTTTGGAGAGTCTGCCGGGATCACGCGACCTCCGTACGGCGGGATGTAGTTGGCTGCTCGCGTCAACACAGCAAGGTCAGCTACCTCAGCCTCGGTCAGCTCATCGAGTGGTACACGCACCGAATATGGGCACTTGGGAGCTCTACATGCGGGCGTAGCGAGTGTCAGCCTCGCCTTTGTGCAGTTTCAGCAGAGGAGAAACGTACGATAGCCGGAGTCTGTTTCCGCCTGCCCATCTTGTCCACGAGCCTCATTTGCTTAGCCTGGAGTTCCTGCATCGTGTCCTGCTTGCTCTGTTGCTCTGTGGCATAGCTGCGGTGCTGGACGGCGAACGGAGCAAACGAGCGGAAAGCGGGCAGCGTTGCCGCGAACGGCGCCATCGGGGCGACATGGCCGAGGACTGGTCGACTTGCTATCCGAGTAGTTTGCATTGTTATGCAGTTCTAGCGACTATAGAGCGAGAGCGAGAGCGAAACCAAAGGACTCGTAACTTTTTTTAGAGAGTGAGGAAAATTTTCACCCTTTTTTTGACGCTTTCATCGCAGCTATAGAGTATGCTCGCGCTGACCGCAGGGCTCTTAGTGGCCCAATGGGCGCTCACGATTGCGGTTCTTCGCTTCAAGCCCAAATCGGCGACTCCGACGACCGCTGCTTCGTTCCCGCTGTGGCCCGCCGTCGCCGCGGTTCTCTTCCAGACGTCGTACAAGCCAGGAACGCCAATGTGGACCAGGGAATGGCTCGAAGTGGGAGTGTTGATCGCTGTCTCGGCTCAGACTGAGATGCGCTTCCGGAGCGCGGTCCAGGAGCGAGAGAGGAGCGGCGAACGAGCTGCCGCCCCACCTCGAGAGGCTCCAGACGTCTCGTACAGCTATAAACTCGTCAGTCGCGCGTTCCGAGTCTCAAGTCGCTGCTCCTTGAGCTAATCCCCGTGCCGCAAAACATAGTCGCCGGTCGAATGCGATGAACACGGACGAGTCTAGTCCGTCGGGGAACGGAGGCACTCGCACGAGTAGAGCAGTAGCTGACCTTAAACTGCTCCGTAGTGGTGGCGAACTCTTGAAGCTCGTCGACGTCAGCGCAGGGCTTGTTGCGGCAAAGCACGCCGGCGGCCCTTGCTTGACCATCAGCGTCGACCGGGTCATCTTCCTCCAGGAGATTCGCGTCGGAGACGTCATTTCGATCTCGAGCGCAGTCAACCGCGCCTGGGGCAGGTGAGCTCCTCAGTAGCACACAGATCGGATGTCCGCTGACAATGCGCCACAGCTCGATGGAGATTGGCGTCCGCGTCATGCGCCAATCCAGAACCGACCCGCTCGGGCCGGAAACATACTGCTGCCATGCCTACCTCACCTTTGTCGCGCGCCCTCCTCCCGTGTCTCCACCTTCGCTCGCGCCCCTCGCCTGGACCGATTCGATCGGCCTGACCGTCCCTCCGACTCCGAAACGGGTACAGCTCGCAGAGGTGAAACCGTCGACCTTGCTCGGCAAGAAGCGCTACCTCCTCGCGGGCCGGAGACGCGCGCATCGCCTGCAGCGCGCTAAAGAGCAAGATGCTTTGAACGCGTCTTTCCGGCAAGCATTGTCTCAGCTCGAGCGATCCCGACGAGACACTGCGCTCGTCGAAGCGAAGGCGAACGAACCGAACCAGGAACGCCTTATCGCCAACCTACAACTCGAGATCGTCACTGAAGCATACTTGCGCAAATCGCCCGACGTGCGCATCGAAGGCGAGTACGTCATCGGTGAGATCGAAGGATTCGTCGAGCCGGTCCGGATCAAAAAGTCCGAAGTCGAGGCGGCCCTCAAGAAGCGCGGTCATGGCAGCTGGCACCGTATCGTCACCGCGAACGATGACGAGGTGGAGCGCGCCGGCGGCCATGGAGGCGAGGCTATCTCGGCAAGTCGCAAAGACGGTGAGGTTGCGTCGCATCTCGACTTTGTGGACACGCTCAGTATGGTGAGAACTGCCTCCAGCGCTTCGCAGTGCGCGTAAGGACGGCTCTCACGACTTCAAAACTCGCAGTGCCTTTGGATCGTTCGGCCGCAGCATTCAAACAGCAAGGGGATCTTGTTCGGCGGAACACTGATGCGCTGGGTCGAGGAGGTCTCGACGATCGCGGCTCGCAAGGTTCACCCGACCGCCTCGTGGGCTAGCGCCGGCATCGACAGTCTCACGTTCAAGATCGCCGTCCAGCCAGGATGGGTTGTCTATGTGCGAGCAGCCGTACTCAAGGTCTACGACTCGTCTGTCGAGATCGCAGCCGTCGTAACCTGTGGTTGGTCTCGCGTCCTTCAAAAGGTTCCGGGCCATCGTTCAATGTGTGCTGATTCTCTCTCGCAGAGGACCGCAACTCGCCTGAGCCCGTTGTCAAGCAGGTTTCCGAATCGTTCTTCACAATGGTGAGCATCGAAATCGCGTGAAGTCGCGCTGCATCTGCTGCAACCCGCGCAGAGAGAAGCTTACACGCTGCTTGTTCGGTGTCATAACAGGTCGCTGTCGACTCGGAAAGCGGCAGGCCCTTGAAAGGCGCGCTGCGGCCGGTCCGCTTGCCTTCCGGTCCAGTCAGCGATATGGCGGCGTCCGCTGAACAGAGGCGAGACGATCGCTTACTCGAGAAGAGGGTTCTTCAGAGGTGCCTTCAAGCTCTAGCGCTCGACAGATCGGACCTTGCTGACTTTCGCTCCGGCCGGCAGGGTCTATGCGTAGGCGTCTCAATTCCCAGCGCAATGAGTCCATTTCATGTGCTTCGCTATACAGGGTTGAGGATGTCCTATCTGGTATCTATGAAGGATGCGTGATGCTGATGCGGGGGTGCAGTATGTACGGCGGGGAGAGGCGGGGAGAGGCGGTCACCGCGAGCGTGGAGGAGCCCAACCGCAGGAACTGCTCGCGCTGCCGTCGAGCGAAATCAACGAGCTCGACGTCGACGCGACCGAGTACGGTACGCTTGCTCCGCTAGTCGAGGATGAGGCCGCCGAGCTGCGGCGAGACTTGTACGCCAGAGAAGCCTCTTGCGGCCCCCCACTGGCAACGCCGCTCCAGTTCGGTTCGACTGCTTCGTGCCAGCGATCGACGATCGCGCAGTCTGCTTCACGTGGAGCCCTCGCGAAAGAAGTCGGGAAAGAAAGCGTCGAATGCTCGATTGGCCTGCTGAATGTGCGCTTTGAGCCGAAACGCGCGGTCATGATCACGAGTCGAAGGCGCACCTTTCCTGGAGCGGTTCGACAGAACGCGGCGCTTGCTTCCACGTCTCCAGACTGAGCATGTGCGCGCCGACTGCGGCGAGGATCGCCAAGCCCGTCGGAGGCTGAGCAGGGCTGGCGGTCGGAATCGGCGTGAAGCGACGGAGCGTCGGCTTGGGCTGGGCCGGCGCCCTCTTGCGGTCCCGACGCCGTTCTTGCTGCGATACTTGCGGTTTTGCTTCGGTGAGGCGCGCCTTTTTGGATGAGGACTCCGGTACTTGCGGCGACGAGTCCAGCTCGTCGGTTTCGAGGCCGCATTCGTCAAGATCGGGTGCTGCCTTTTCCGGGTTTTTGCGGTCGCGAGCTCGCAGCTGACGGGCCGGTGCTTTGTCCTTCATCGCGTCGAGCGGGTGCGTCCAGACCAGAGGTGCGGGTCGTGGGCTGATTGTAAGAAGACGTCTCGTCAACCGCAGTCGCATGTCGGCGGGGATCTCAGCGCTCATGCCTACTCACATGTTTTCGGAGAGCTTGAAGTTGACGAGACTCAGCTCAAGCGTAAAGTCCGGCTGGCTGCGGACACGAGGAGTCGCCGAGGGAGCTGGTGGCGGCGGCAGGATCGCGACGAAAATCGGAGTGCGCTGCTCGGCGTCCGGCAAGTAGGTATCGGTCCCGATGATGCAAGCAGCGCGACGACGAACGCCTGCGTGTCGGGGAAGCACTTGAGCAGGATCAGCGAAGAATCGGCATGTCCGGAGTGCCCGCAGGGAAATTCGGACTGACAAGAATCGCAAGGAGCGCCAGTCTCAAAACCGGAGCAGCGTACGCGCCTCTGTCTGCAGCTGTAGAGCTGTCTTCGTGTCAGCACAAGCTGAACCGAACGAAGAGGAGGAGCGAGCTCGAGATGACGTTCGGTCGTCATGTTGCCGAGTCGGAACGCTCGTCCCGATCCGCGAAAGTTTCGCAGTTTCATGAGGACGGGCCTCTGACCGACTCAACGGTTCGAAAAGGAGGTGTACGCACAGATCGCACGCGACTGGACCATTCTTCCTCCGCCAGGAACCTGCCTGTAATAAGCGAACGGGCCCCTCGCGGACCCAGCGCGACGGGTCATCGGGGTCGTCTTCACGCGCATCTTTCACGGCAGCGTCGATTGGAGACTCGGCCATGCGCTTCTCCTCTGTTTTCTACCCGTCTAGTCGCTTCACGGTAGCAGCTCCGTCTTGAAGTCAAAAGTAGACAAAGCAGTGCGTCTTACAGCTTGCAGGAACTGGCTGAGCAGTATCCTTGCTCGGGGTAGCGCAGCCGCGGAAATTGCCGCGGCTCGTGCCATATGGTGCTCGAGCGGTGAGAGCGCGCCATGCGGTGTTCAGAATCGCAAGCGTCGTTTCAGCTGCGGCGCGTCGCCTGAGAAGGTCATCCTTGAGCTCGCTTTTGAGTAGCATAGCGAGCAAGTCAAGCCGCCGGACCTAGTTGGGCTAGATTGTAATGTCTTGCGAAGATATCGAGACTTGACTTCTGAGCGTCCGAGGGCGGGAGGTGAGACCGTGACGGGTCGAGCGCCCTTTCGCGAAGTTGCTCCTTTTCTCCGCACTTCACCCTTCCACCCTCTCGCTCTCCGCACTCTCGACACCAACCAGGTTCGTGACAGTACGTACTATCTCGCCGAGGGGTCAGTTCAACATACAGACTGGTCCGGCGGCAACACGAGTCCGCGAGGGACGACGCAGTAGTGCCAGGCTCGTCACGGCGTCGGCCTGTCTCAACGCTTGCTTACGCACCGGACTGGCTCGGACGAGTTTGCGCCGTGATTGACAGAGTCCTATATCTCGCTTATAGCCCCGCAGACATGGCTCCTTCGTCGACTAAAGGCCCCGCCACTTCGGCGACCGGAGGCAAGGCGCCTGCGAAAAAGTCGATCAAGGCCGTCTCGAAGAAGTCGGCCGACGACAAGGGAGGCAAGAAGAAGAAGAAGACCCGTAAGGAGACCTTGTGAGTCGTACGGTCGCGACCGAGGGGTGCTTCGACCTCGCTGACGGTGTCGGTCCGGAACCAGCTCGAGCTACATCTACAAGGTCCTCAAGCAAGTTCATCCCGAGACGGGCATCTCGAACAAGGCGATGAGCGTCATGAACACGTTCGTGGCTGACCAGTTCGAAAAGCTTGGTGCGTCCCTTCCGCAAGGCGATGATTCCCGTCCTTTCCGACTCAGCAGTACTTCGCGTTCCACAGCCGCCGAGGCCGGAAAGCTCGCCGCCTAGTGAGTGATCCCTCCCGACTACCAGTGCAGCTAATCGAGCCATGCGGTCGCGTGCTGACTCTCTTCTTGTGAGGCCGTACTTGCAGCAACAAGCGCGCCACCATCTCGAGCCGCGAGATCCAGACCGCCGTCCGTCTCTTATTGCCCGGCGAATGTGAGCTATTTGTGCCTGGCCTCAGCTTCTGCTCGATCTCGAAGCTGACAAAGGTGCGCACGAAAGTGGCCAAGCACGCCATCTCGGAGGGCACCAAGGCCGGTGCGTTCCCCTCCGTCCCGCTCTCTCATCCCATCATTGCAGCCCCTTCTTGTCCGCGCGCTGAACGCTGATGCATCACACGAGCTATCTCCAGTGACCAAGTTCGCCTCGGCCAAGTCGTAAGCTCACTCCGAGGAGAAGGGGCGCTGAAAAAGGAGGATCCCGGTGAAGCGGAGCCATCCGGATCCCTCGCGTCTCCCTCTTTTGCCTCGGACCGCCTGCTTGAAGGTTGTCGCTTCTTCCGCGTCCAATGTAGTCCACTCCACAAGCACCTTTGCTTCTTCTTGTCCCGAGCGAGCACGCCACAGGATCAACCGAAAGAAGGGAGACAGACGCTCGGGTCAGCAGAATTGGGCCCATCAGCATTCGCTGCTCGCCGCGCCTCGGGCCCCTCCTGCATCGTCTTCTCCGCTGACGCCCAACATGCTGCTCGAAAGCGTGGCGAGGCTCTCGCAGAACCGGAAGCGTCGTGCTGTAGGGATCCTTGCACCGCCTCTTCGTCATCAACCAACCTCGGACTCGACGGCTGTATACTCTCTAGAGCCTCGCAGAGAGCCGTATGCACGCGTCATAGCGCTATCAGAATGTCTTCGCACGAAGCGCTGTTCCACTGCACGTGTACGCAGGCGTTCTCGCCGACGCGGCCTCCGCCCAGCGACGCGCCGCTCGCTCAGTTTGAACACCACAGGCTCGCCGACTTGCTGTTCTGCGAAGACTGCGACGCGATCAGGTGCAACCAGTGCGCCGCCTGCGAAGTCGCGTGCTACTACTGCCCGAGTTGCTTGTTCGAGGTCCCGTCCGCGAGCATACGCGGAGAGAAAAACAGGCGCGTCCCACCCATTTTCACGCCTGTAGCGACACTAGACCAAAGCTGACTCAGCGCGGCACGAGCAGATGCGCCCGAAACTGCTTCCAGTGTCCGCAATGCGACCATTCCCTCGCTGTCGTCGCGTCCGATCCGGATCCCTCCATCCCGAGCGCTTCCGCCGCATCTAGCGTCGGAGAGCCGCCTTACCTCCTCTCGTGCAACGTTTGCGGCTGGAACTCGAAGGAGATCGGCATGACGTTCGAGAAGCCGACCGGCCTGTCGCGTAAGCAAGGGACCCGTTTTAACAACCTGCTCCTACCGCTTCCCGCTGACTTTGCTTCATTGCGATGCTCCAGTCCAGCTACAGAAAGCCGAAGAACCTTCTGCCGAACTCCTCGAATACGACCACGTCAAAGACCACCTCGACCCGTTCCTCCGCCGATCTAAAGCGGAAGCGAGCACCTCCAGCGCGGCAACTGCCTCCTCTTCCACTACGAGCGGCGTCTCGGCCCGTCTGTTCCAAGACGCCTCGAGCTTGGCGAGCCGATACGGGCTCTCTGCGAGTGCGCTCGGAGCCAGCACGCGGAACCGCCACAACGCCGACGCACGAACGGCCGTCGACGAGCTCGCGCCGTACTCGAGTCTGTACCCGAGTCGCGGCGGTAGCCCTGGCAGCAGTAAAGATCCGAAGCGCAAAGGCAAAGCGAAAGAGCAGGACCCGGAAATCGCCGAGGCCGAGTTGCTGGCGGCGATGCGGGAGATGACGGATTGGGAGACGGCTGCGAGCGTGGACCGCCGGTGGACGTCGAGTTGGAAACCGCCTATTATGTCCAGGTATGGCGCCTTTGGCCTGTTTTGCTGCCCTTGCGTGCTCAGCTCGCTTACACCTCGTTTCATTGGACAGGAACCTGCGCCCACTGCGGACTCCGCTGCAGGCCAAGCTCTCCAAGCGATGTCCGACATGCCTGCACATCCTGATCAAGCCAGAGCAGAAAGCGTCGTCCGTCCGCTTCAAGATCAAACTCGTCGCTGCGAACTACTTGCCGCAGATCAACATTGTCCGAAGACCGCCAGCCTCGCTCGGGTCGCGCCTTTCGACGATCAGCACGTCTAGCAGTCGACGTCCGGGAGGAAGTCGGATCGGCGGAGCGGATGGCGAGGACGAACCGTTGCGACCAGGTCGGACCTACACGTATGAGGTCAGCTTCGTGAACCCGCTATACGAGCCGATCCACGTCCGACTCGCGGTTGCCCGTCCGGGAGCCCACAAGCCGCTGGACGAGGGTGAGATGCCTCCAGCTCCGCCATTCGCAGTCCACTTGCCGACGTCGACGTTTCCGGTTGCGGCGTTTGCGGAAGATTGGGAGTTTGAAGAAGCGGAAGAGGAAGCGGACGACTCGCTTCTTGAAGGTGCAAACGACTCCGCGGACGGTCGCGCTAGCCCGACAAAGGGGAGTAGAAAGGGAGGTGCGGGAATCGTGGAGCGGCGAATGAACCGGACAACGGTCTCGATGGACGTTGCGATCGGGAAGGATGCAGCTGGCCCGCTGAAGGTGAGCCTGTACAACTTCTCACGTCGCTCTCTTGGCACATGGGCTGACCTCGGTCGCACGGTACGCAGGCAAGCATGCTCGTGACATATGTCTATCAGGCCGACGATGCCGGTCCGCCACCCTCGCCCTCCAAAAGCCCGCAGAAGGGCGGATCGGCCGCCCCGGACGTCAAGTCCTTCTCCTTCTGGACGCTCGTGCCGCTCGGTACCGCAGTACCACGTCCGAACGTAGACGCACGCAGGGTTGCTTCAGCTGCATGAGGTCATACCGCAATTTCGTCTGGCCAGGTTGCACAAATTTGCCTTCGGTCGGACTCGCATGAGATTGCGTATTCTCGGTCACTCTTTATCTGTTAGAAGCATCCCGAGAAAAGCGAGAATGTAGACTTCCGAGAGCACGTTGACTTGAGTGCCTACTGTCACGAACGGACGGGCGGCGAGCCATTCACGCTCATCTTTTCCGCTTCGCCGCTGTCCACCGAACACTCTGCACTACTCTGCGCTTCACTGATGCAGTCACTCGGACCTTGCGCTAGGAGGCTAGCTCGCCCTGCCTGCCAGCAGACTATTGTTGGCGCGTGGGCTCTGCCGCTTCACCGCCCGAATTCGACGTTCTCGCCTGCCCGAGGCGCCTTGAGTAGCCAGCGAGCCAACAGCCATGCGGACGAAGCGAACAAGAGTGCAATCTTGAAGCGGCCACGCAAGCTACCGCCGGGTGCACCGACGAGCCAATTGTTCCTCGACTTGCTCCAGATCTCGCCAGTCCGCGCCAGACCGCAATTGATCAACGAGGACTCGGCGAGGGCACTCGTGAGAGCATGGGGTGTCGACAAGATGCAGGACGTGACGGTCGTCGACGCTTATTCCGGTACGGACTATACCTCGCGATGCCGCCGTTTTACGTCAAATCTCGCTGACCTGACTCCTCTTCTCACCGCTGGCAGGTCCAGGAGGTCTCGCAAAAGCCTACCTTGAGCTACCGAACGTGAAGCGAGTCATCTGTATCGAAGATGCGTACCGATATCGACCATTTCTCGACGTAAGTCCGCGCAGGTCATGGCTCCAGACTCGTCGCTCTCAGTATCGCTGAACTGTTCTGTTCTTGCATCTGACGGGCCACAGCGACTCAAGGAAGAGTACGGCGACCGGATAGCTCTACTCGAACGGGATCCATTCACCTGGGAGGCGTATAGCGACGCAGAGCAGCAGGGTTTGCTGAGAGACGTGCCGACCGTCAGTTTCGACAAAGGTGCGTCGCAAGCCGGCCGACCGATACAACCGCAGATATCGACAGCGGCTGACTCTTGTCGCTCGCAGTCCACCCCAACTTCTTCTTCTCCGGCCAACTCCCGAATACCGTCTTTGGCCAGCAGCTCTTTGTCCAGCTCGTGGCGGCGATCGCGGGCCCGATGTGGTACTTCCAGCGCGGTCGCATGCAAATGGGCTTCCTGGGACCGAGCCCGCTGTGGAACGTGCGTGGCGAAGTGACTGGCCGTCGGATCTGCTGCGTCTGCTAATGCTTGCCAAACCGTTCGCCCGCGCAGAAACTGTTTGCCAAGCCGGGCGACCCGCACTATCACAAGCTCTCTGTACTCCTTCACCCCCTTGCCGAGATTGAGCAGACCGAGATCCTCTCGCAACTCTTGCCGGCTGATCACCACTTCCACCGACCGCGAAACGACCCGGGCCAGACGAGCGCGATCAAGGTGACGCCGCGCGTACAGCCGCTCGTCAAGAGCTACGATGCGCTCGAGTACGTGACGAGGCACATGTTTGTCAGCAAGGCGACGCCGTGGCGCAAGGCCCTCGCGTGAGTCGATCTTGCCTTCTGTCTTTGTCACTGCTTCGGAGCGTTGCTGAGACACGTGTCGACAGCTCGATCGCCCCCGGAGCCGGCAATCTCGTCCCCGAGCTGATCAAGCAGGGTATCGTGGACGAGGACCGCCTCGTCAACCAGCTGACACTCGAGGACTGGGTCAAGATCTCCGACACTTTCGACGCTTGGCCGTTCCGCCCTACTGTACGTGCACTTTCTTGGCGAGTGACTGATCCTCTGCATGGTCTGACGAAGCTGCCTCCCCCTCGCAGACCCTCTTTGACGAGTACACGTTCGAGACGGACCGGATCTAGCCATGTGGGCGCTGTAGCGAACAGATACCCCTTGTCCTATACCCCGTTCCCTTCTCTGGGGAAACGATGCTATCCCAAACTTGACATCGAGCCGGTGGACTCGAACGATCTATGCTTAGGGAAGAGTATAGGAGTAAGGCAAGCCGTCTCGAAGGATTCCCTCCGTCATTTCTCGCCACCTTCCGCTTCCGACTTTCTGCCCGGAACCGAGCAGTACCGCTGCTGAGCCTCTCGAAGCCCTACTCTTCTCGTCGCGCCCCGGAAAGCCGAAGGGAGGAGAGGCACACCTCCGCCCGACGACCCCGCGTCCGCCCAACTCGCGACAACTCGCCGCATCTCGCCTCTGAAGCGTCAAGATGTCGGGCGCGACGTACAACCTGACTCGATTCACGCGTCAAGTCTTGAAGCGGCACCGGCGTGCGCCTCCCTCGGTCGTGATTCACCTGTACCCGACGCACTTCCGGTTCGAACATCAACACGGCAACTTTGGCTATGACTCGCCGATGAAGTGCTTCCTCGAAGCAGTTAGGGAACAGCGACTCCCGACCGACCTGCTCGACGTCCTCGACGAAGCCGGAGTGAGGTACTATGACGGTGCGATCCTCTCATTTCTGCGTCTCCGATCCCCTGGCACTCACGACGCAGTCGACTCGCAGGCTGTCTCATCGTCGAAGTACACGACCACCGACATTCTCAAGCTGCCAACCCGACAAACCTGCGCTCGAGCCTGAGCGCGTCGTTCTCCCTCTCGCTCGCCCAGTCGAGAGAGACGCCAGCGACTGCAAAAGCAGAAGTCTACCGGATCGTCCTCGCACCGAATCCAGCTACGCTATGGACAGAACTCGGGATCGCGAGCCGGCGGATAGAGCAGGAGGCGGCGGCGGCCGGGCGGAACGAGGTCGGGTGGACAGAGGACGAGGCGGTCGAGATCGAATCGGTCATCTTGGTGAGCACGAGCTAGACTTTCGGAGCCTTACGATAGGGTCGAGGTACTGATGCGATGTTCCGCAGAACCGCACGATGCCGCCGCTGTGCCTGGCTCCGTCAATACAGACGTCGCGGATCGCCAATTCGATGCTCCGAGCAACGACACTGCGACCACCGAAGCGGAACCGGTTCTGCAGCACGGGCGAGTGCAGCGACGGCGATGATGGCGAGGAGGGACAGAGGCGCGAACGGGAAGAGCACGAGAAACTCATGAAGATTGGCGACGAGGGCGTGCCGCGAACGCGCGGACCGGCGTTCGCTCGCCTCGCGTTCATCCAGGCGCTTCGGGAACGGCAGCAGAACCCGACTCTTGCTGCACAACCGGGCTCGAGCGCGACGTCGATCAGACTCGGAGGAGGACAAGCTGGTGCCGCTGCGGCCGGTCCGCCTGCAGCTGCAGCTGCATCGGCCGTAGCTGCGCCTCCTGCGGGTCAGCACGCCGTGCCGATTCATGCCCAGGTCGCTCGCGAGACACCACGCGGCTCCCGTGCGGGGTCTCCCGCCATGTCGGTCGCGTCCGGCCGCCCGCTCAAGAAGCCGAAGGCGCTCGACAACATGTCGGATGCCGGCTCGGGCGTCAGCGGGACCATCAACACGGCGGCGCAGCAAAAGAAGGCGGCGAAACTCGCTGCCGCTCAAGCTGCCGCTCAACCCGTTCCGATCATCGATCCGAACGAATCGCAACAGGCTGCGCTCGAGCGGACGGAGCGCGAGCGAGTCGCGCTCGAGAAGAAGCGGGTCCAGCAGCAGCAGAAGAGGGCGCAGGCGCAACGACGGAAGGAGCGCAAGAAGCTCGAAGCGCAACAAGCTCAGCAGGCAGGCGATTTGCAGGTTGGGACACCCGGATCGAGCGTCGCCGGAACGCCAAACTGGCAGGGTTGAGCGGATCGAAGAGACTGTTGATGCAATGTTGTCGTTCTAGGTCCAGACCTCCGCTCGAAATTTCAGTATATAGCTCTATCGCCCGATTGTACTGCCTTGGTCGCGTCTTCGCCGTGCATCCTGCGAGTCCCGCTCGCGTTCAGCAGCCTCTGCCTCCAGGTCGTCGCACCTCCGAGGATCGTGCAGTTCAATGCTCGGCCGGTCTATGATCTCCTCTCCGACCTCCTCTTCGTACAACTCCTCCTCCACTTCAACCTCGTCCAAGGTCGCGCCTCCATTCGAGTAGCCGAGAGGGTCGAGGTCGATTTGTCGCAATCCGCTCGAAAGCGCGTCACTGTCGGAGTGTCGCGCGCGTTGCCCGGAACCGTCTGAAGCGTACTGGTACAATTCGTACAGTTCTTGGCGCGCCTCCTCAGTCATCGATGCGGGCCCGTCCGCCTGATTCGAGACGCGCCGTCGTGGCGTGGGCGTGCGCGCGCTGCTGGCCTGTCCTGCCTCGCGCACTTGAGGCGTGTAGGCCGTGGAAGGAGGTCCAGGAGGTTGGCGACGATCAGTCGAGACGCCCGCGTACGAGCTCGTAGCGCGACCGAGGAGTGGCGGGCCGGGGCGCGGAGTTGGGGTCCCGTTCCCGCTCCGCTGCACCGACTCGTCGGGACGCGTCCGGATCGTAGTGTTGTGCGCAGCGTAAGGCAGTTCGTCTTCATCGCGTTTGCCGTGGTGTTCGAGGTAGAGGTCCCATTCCTCTTCGGAGAGGAGGGTCTGGCTCGCCGTGAGGAGCTCCGAGTCGCGCAACGCTTCGAGCGTGTACGTCCGATTCCAGCAGTGCTCTGCGCCATCCAGTGTCAGCATACAGACTGGAGTCAGGCATTGAATAAGAGGACAAGGGCGGACCTGCATAGCGGTTCGCTTGTAGGAGAGTGTCGCGGTCGAAGCAATGAAGTCGGTACAGCGCTACGGGCGAGACGTCCTCGGCGCGGCCCATGACGGCCGTCGCGACACCGCGAGGACTGGTCGGGTCGATGAATTGCTCGTCGATGCATTCGTCGCTCACGTAGGAGCTGCTGTCGTCGTCGTCGTTGTCTTCGTCGTCGTCGCTGTCCGACTCGACTGAGTCTGCTCCGTTCGCAAGCTCTCGGCGACAGTGCGCGCGATAGCAGGCCTGGAGAGCGTTCGAGTCAGCCTTTCGAGCATGGTCAGGGCCAAGTGCCGCTGTACTGACCTGGTGCGGGCACGCTTCGCCACTGTCGACGCGGCGCGACCAGGACGCGCCTGGAGTTCCGCCCAGACCCGCGACAGCTCGTTCGGCGAGCTGGGCAGAAGTGAGTTGGATTGCAGACATGGTGTGGAGAGCGGTAAAGCTTCACAGAACAGAGAGTCGTCGCTTGACTGTGCAAGAGAGTGTATGCACGCTGGCCCAGCTGTACGCGAAATCCCCCCGCGCATTCGGCCGATTTTTCCGGGGTCAAGCCGGCAGAGACAGGGGGCAGCAGCTTCTCCCTGAGCCGTGAGTAGCAGTTAAAGCTCACTAATGGCGCATGGCTAGGAGTGCGATACCTCGGGTCCATGCGAGAGCGAGTAACCTTGTCCAAGAGCAGGCCTCCGCGATACCTGCTCGGGACATGCGCCGACTACAGCTGGAACGTACAGCTCAGCGAGCCAACTAGAGCGGCCTGACCCGGGACATCGCGAGCTCGGGCATCGCCCCAACCCCGTTCATACCCTGCAGGAGATACGTGGCTGCACCACCGAGCACCATGACGGGAAGAGAATGAGGCTGTGCGACCTCCGGGACGCCTTTGAGCAAAACTTTAGGCATCTCCGTTGCGGACAGCTCTTGCTCGAGATGTTCAGGCGTACAGGGTGACCGGCTTCACGCGCAACAGGGAATGCCGCGAAATGTCACTGGTATGGACAGCGAACGTCGATTCGGCAGCTTCTGTGTACCACTCGGATCAGTCTGTGTGCCAGTTCCCGGAGCGCACGCCCTTCCTTCGACGAGTCCCGGCAGCTCGGCGGAAGGGGAGGGCACGAGAATGCGCATTGAAGGAATTCTCAGAGCCGCGGCCGGGACCGCCGGTAGAGTTAAAGTGGTCCAGAGGAGCAGATCTGGGTAGCTTTGCCCGCTCGTCCTGAATATCCCGAGGTAGCTTCAACAGCCCGTGAACACGGAAACGCGGATCAGAGAAGGCTCAAGACCAGCAGTCAGCGTACAAGGCTGGACAGCACGAGAAGGTAGCCGGAGCGCCGTGGCAATCTCAAAGCGGCGAGCCGCGGGCTCTCCTCGGCCTCTTGAGACCTGAATGTGCGATCACGGAGCTTAGAGGCTCGAGCCAATCGCGCCT
The DNA here is from genome assembly GCA_037974285.1 of Rhodotorula glutinis. NCBI lineage: Eukaryota > Fungi > Basidiomycota > Microbotryomycetes > Sporidiobolales > Sporidiobolaceae > Rhodotorula > Rhodotorula glutinis. Next base: position 876,065 of record JBBPFV010000009.1, on the reverse strand, counting down.
TGAGTACCGGGAGCGACCCCCTCTCGAATCAGGAAGATCCCGTCATCGCGCGCAAGGATAGGACGCAGCAGCTGTCAGAGCACATCGGGAAGGGTCCAGGGCCGATTTTGAGGGCATCTAAGCATCGAAGCGTCCGTAGAATCGGCCGAGCGCGCTGTGTCGGCGCACACGAACCCTCGCTGATGAAGCTCGTCGGCTCAGCGCATGCCCTCGACCGCTGACGGTCCGGATATAGCGCCGGAACCTCCTGGTGGGTCTCAGAGGATAGCCAAGGTTCAGATCGTTCCGAGCGCGCTCGACTTGCAGGTCAGCATAATTGAGCTCGGGCGCTGCGTGTCCGTTTCGTTCTTTAAGAAGGTCCGCTGATCAAGAGACGAGAGATGTGATGGATTGGCTCGATTCGCAGACGCAGGAGGGCCTCGGAGTTATTGACGTGTAATGAGAAAAGACTTTTGTAGGCGAGCGATTAGGAAACGGAAGCGGCCGGGCGGCGCGAGAGGCGCGGTCGGAAGGGGGCGTCGTCGGCGGCGGTCGCACCCTTCGCTGTCTCTAGCCTCGCCTGTACCGCCCCGCTCGAGCCATGCACCGCTCCCTGCGCCTCGCTACCCTCGCCTCCAAGGCTGCCGCCGTACGTCTTACCTGCCATCACGCGCCCGCGCGGGCGACGAGTCGAGCACGAGAAATCGCGAGGGACCCGGCCCACTGACGAGCTCCCACCCTGCCCCCTTCCAGCGCCCGGCGCTCGCGCGCTCGTACGCCACCGCCAAGCCGGGTAAGCTCTACAGAGTCTACTGATCAGATTGGACCGCGAAACTAACCCGCGCGAGGTGTGTGACAGCGGCGTCCGAGGTCGCGTCCATCCTCGAGTCTCGCATCTCGGGCTCGACCGCTGGTGCCGACGTCCAGGAGACTGGCCGCGTCCTCACCATCGGTGACGGTATCGCTCGGTATGTCTCCTGTGCTTGTACACTGGCGCGCCCACGCCGAGAGCTGACGCGTTTCCCGCTCTCAATAGTGTCTACGGCCTCCGCAATGTCCAGGGTGCGCTTTGATTGGCAGAGGGGCTTTCCTCGGGATCCGCCACCCGCTACCGGAAGGACAGGATACTGATGCGAAGGGGATCTATACAGCTGAGGAGATGGTTGAGTTCGCGTCCGGAATCCGCGGCATGTGCCTCAACTTGGAAGCCGGTGAGTCTGCCCAATCCCCCCTCAAAAGCGGCAAAGTGGAAACTTTTCCTCCTCCTCCTCGTTCCCCCGCGCCGCCGCCGCCTTCCCCAAGCGTGTAAGAGTGCTTCAGCTGATCTCGGAATGCGGCGCAGACAACGTCGGTGTTACCATCTTCGGTAACGACCGTGGCATGTGAGTCTCCTCCCGACCGCTTCCCTTCTTAGACGGCCACTTGATCTGGACGCTGATTTCGCCCCGATCTCTCCACTCTACAGCAAGGAGGGTGACACGGTCAAGCGTACCGGCAACATTGTCGACATTCCGGTCGGCCCGGACATGCTCGGACGTGTCGTCGACGCGCTCGGCAACCCGATCGACGGCAAGGGCCCGATCAAGGCCGCTGAGCGCCGCCGTGCCCAGGTCAAGGCCCCGGGTGTCCTCCCGCGTGCCTCCGTCTCGGAGCCCATGTTGACCGGTCTCAAGTCGGTCGACGCCATGGTTCCCATCGGCCGTGGCCAGCGTGAGCTCATCATTGGTGACCGTCAAACCGGCAAGACCGCCGTCGCCATCGACACCATCCTCAACCAGAAGCGGTGGAACGACTCGGGTGACGAGAAGAAGAAGCTGTAAGTCGAGCGGTAAAGGGCGCATCTTAGATGGCGAGGTCTTCTCTTTTCCCTGGCGTGCTGACGCTGCCGGTGGACCTTCCCAGTTACTGCATCTACGTCGCCGTCGGCCAGAAGCGTTCGACCGTTGCCCAGCTCGTGCAGACGCTCGAGGAGAACGACGCCATGAAGTACTCGGTTGTCGTTGCCGCCACCGCCTCGGAGGCCGCCCCGCTCCAGTACCTCGCTCCGTTCGCCGGTACCGCCATCGGCGAGTGGTTCCGTGACAACGGCAAGCACGCCCTCATCATCTACGACGACTTGTCGAAGCAGGCCGTTGCCTACCGTCAGATGTCGCTCCTCCTCCGTCGTCCCCCGGGTCGTGAGGCCTACCCGGGTGATGTCTTCTACCTTCACTCGCGTCTCCTCGAGCGTTCGGCTAAGCTCTCGGACAAGCACGGTGGTGGATCGCTCACCGCTCTCCCGGTCATCGAGACCCAGGGTGGTGACGTCTCGGCCTACATTCCGACCAACGTCATTTCCATCACGTTCGTTCCCTTTTCGCGCCCCTGTGCGACCGTGAACGCTCGAAGCTGACGATGCTCTGCATAACAGTGACGGCCAGATCTTCCTCGAGGCTGAGCTGTTCTTCAAGGGTGTCCGCCCGGCTATCAACGTCGGTCTTTCGGTCTCGCGTGTCGGATCGGCTGCCCAGACCAAGGTTAGTCTATCCTGATCTCGTTGAATCGTCGAACCTTTGCTGATTGTCATCCTCTACATGATCACTTTCCCGCTACCTCGTACAACTTGCGCGAACCGCAACAATAGGTCATGAAGGCCGTTGCTGGTTCGCTCAAGTTGTACTTGGCGCAATACCGTGATGTTGCCGCCTTCGCCCAGTTCGGTTCGGACCTCGACGCTTCGACCCGTTTCCTTCTCAAGTAGGTTGTTTACGCGAAATGTGCAGGGGGAGACGCCGAACCGACCTCTGCCAGATTTTGGCGAGGTCGGACGGCGCCTCCGTGGCCTTGCTGCTCCTGCCGCTGACCTCTCCCCTTGGTCCCTCCACTCCCCCCCGTGCAGCCGTGGCTCGCGTCTCACTGAGCTCCTCAAGCAGGGTATGTCCCTGTTCTCGCCTGAGCAGTTTCGGCCCCTCTGACCCTCTCCCATCCTTTCAGGCCAGTACCAGCCGCTCCCGATCGAAGTTCGTACGTCGACGAGCCACAAGCACCTCTCTCCTCTGCGACATGTCGATTAGCGCGCGCAAGAAGCTGACCATCTGACCTGCTTTCCGTTCGATTCAAACAGAGGTCCCCATCCTCTACGCCGTGAGTCACCCCACCCAGGCTCTGCACAATGGACCTCGTACTGACAACTATCTTCGTGCAGGGTGTCAACGGTCTCCTCGACCGTGTCCCGGTTGAGAAGATCGGTGCCTGGGAGAAGAGCTGTGAGTCGCTCCTCCCATTTGCTACGCTGGCCCGCCTGCTGACGCCCGCGCACCCGCAGTCATGGAGCACATCCGCTCGTCGCAGCAGGACCTCCTCGCCGAGGTCAACAAGGGCAAGATGACCCCGGAGCTCGACGCTCAGCTGAAGCGCACCGTCCAGGAGCACGTCTCGTCGTTCGTCTCGGCGTAAATGCTGCCCGTCCCGGCGCTCGCTTTCCTCCGTTGTCAATTTACCCCCCTCCCATCCCGAGGGAACGCTTTACCTCTTCCTCTCTAGACCATGCACCCCCTCCCTCCCTCGGGTGTTCATCGTACCGGTCCTTTCCCTCTCCCTCCCGAGTCTGCTGAAAAATTCAAGCGTGATATGTTCGACGTCCACTCGCCCGTCGAGCATTTCCGAGAGATACGGGTTTAGAGCGGTCGGTTATACGAAAGCTATGCTTCAGCAGTGTCAACTCGAGTAAATGCACCAGGCGGAGCGGACTTACGCGGGCTCGAGTCGCAAAAACACGTGAATTTCCGGCGAGAGAGAGAGCTTGCCTCGACTCGTTCCTCCTCTCTCCATATCACTTCGCCATGTCTGCTCCGGACCCTCAGCAGCAGAATGGAGGTACCGGTGGCGCTCAGAAGCGCCGCCCGCACCCTCACCACCGCCAGCGCAAGCCGAAAGGTCCGGCTCAGGCCAACGGAACCGCCGCCGCTCTGAACAATGGTCAAGCCGCTGGTCGTCCGTTCCCCGCCGCGATCGGGACACCGTTGAGCAACGCGAGCACTGTTACGACTCCTTCGGCGACTCCGCGTGCGCCGACGCCGGTCTCGGGCTCGACTTCGTCGTCGACGTTCTCGCAAGTCAAGTTCAGCGACTTTGCTCAACAGGGCTTGATCTCGCCGCAGACGGCGAACGGGATCGCCAGCGGAGGCTACGAGTACTGCACAGAGGTGCAGGCACAGACCCTCCCGACCTGCTTGACCGGCGAAGATGTGTGCGTCTTCTCTTTCCCCCTTGTCGCGAACCCGCTCTCCTCGCCACTCTGCCGGGATGATGGTGCCGGGGATCTAGCTCCAAAGCCGCCTGGACGACCCCTGATGCGCGAGAAGAAGACGCACCCTGCTTGAGGAGCTCAGTGAGACGCGAGCCACGGCTGCACGGGAGGAGTGGAGGGACCAAGGGGAGAGGTCAGCGACAGGAACAGCAAGGCCAGGGAAGCGCCGCCCGATCTTGCCAAAATCTGGCAGAGGTCGGTTCGGCGTCATCCCCTGCACATTTCGCGTAAACGACATACTTGAGCAAGAAACGGGTCGAAGCGTCAAGGTCCGAACCGAACTGGGCGAAGGCGGCAACATCACGGTATTGTGCCAAGAACAACTTGAGCGGGACCGCTGACTCGCGCTTCCTCTCGATTCGACACAGCCTCGCGCAAGCTCGCACCGGTACCGGCAAGACGCTCGCGTTCCTGATCCCGTCAATTGAGAACCTCCTCCGCGCGCCGCAACAGCCGGCTCGCGGCCAGATCTCGGTCCTCGTGCTTTCGCCAACGCGAGAGCTCGCGATCCAGATCGAGGAGAGCGCAAAGACCCTCTTGAGCGGAACTCAGTACAAGGTCCAGCACGTTGTCGGTGGCACCAACATGAACTCGGAGATCAAGCGGCTGCAGAACGAGCGTTGCGGTACGTGCAGAGCCCTCGCCATGTGCTGATCAATGCTCACCCTTCTGATACATGCTCTCCACAGACTTCCTGGTCGCCACGCCTGGACGTCTCCTCGACCATTTGCAGAACGCCGGCCTCAAGCAGAAGCTGTCGGGCCTGCGCACCTTCATCTTCGACGAGGCCGACCGCCTCCTCGAGCAAGGTTTCCGTCAAGACTGCGAGCGCATCATCTCGCACCTGCCGCCGCGTCACTCGACCCCGCGCCAGACCCTCATGTTCTCGGCGACGATCCCGCAGCAGGTCCACCAACTCTCGTCGCTCGCGCTCCTCCCGTCGCACAAGTTTATCTCGACCATCCCGCCCGATGAGGAGAACACGCACCAGTCGGTCCCGCAGACGACCGTCCTGCCCGACTCGCTCTTTGACGTGTTCCCGCTTTCGCTCGCCGTCCTGAAGCAAGAGCTCGCCAAGCACGGCGACGCAACCAAGATCATCTTTTTCCTCCCCACCGCCCGCGCGACCGGTCTCGTCGCTTCCCTCTTCAAGCGTATCGGTCTCCAGCAGATGGCAAACGGCTTCGAGGTTTACGAGATTCACTCGCGGAAGAGTCAGAGCGCGCGTAACAGCGCCGCCGAGGCCTTCAAGGTCGCCAAGGGCGGCGTCCTGTTCTCGTCGGACGTCACTGCGCGTGGCATGGACTTCCGTGAGTCGCTGACGTGAGCCGAGAGGGTCCAACTTATCTGACTCGGACTCCGACTTCAGCGAATGTCACCTCGGTCATCCAAGTCGGTCTGCCGGCTAGTCCCGAGCAGTACATCCACCGGTACGTAGTCTTGCTACAACCTGGACGCCAACAAGAGCCTGGCGTGGCAGGTCCGAGACGAGGATGCTGGTGCGGATCGAAAACTTACGAGCGGCTTTCTCCCCGCAACAGACTCGGCCGGACGGCTCGCGCTGGCGGTACCGCCAAGGGAGTCGGCATCCTCATCCTTGCTCCCTTCGAGACATTCTTCCTGCGCAAGCCCATCATCTCGACCCTCCCGCTCACGCCGCACCCGACGATTCCGGTGGCCGAACTCGAGCAGTGCCGCGCTGCGCTTGCTCAAGCTATGCCGCTTGTTGGAACGGATGAGATAGGCCAATATTACTCCGCGAGTATAGGGTTCTACAAGGCAGCATTGCGCGATGCGTTCCGAGGAGACGCCGGCGCGATGGTCCGCGTCTTCAACGAGTTTGCGACGGCGCCGGTCCAGCAGGGCGGTCTCGGTTGCGACGAAGTGCCTGGCAGTACGTTGCATCTTCTGCTGCTCCGTACAGCGAGTACACTGCCGCTGACACACCTCTGGCGACTTTGCAGTCCTCGCGCAGACCGTCGGCAAGATGGGTCTCCGCGGCACGCCCGGCTTGAACATCGTCAAGGAGCTCCCGGGCAAAGAGGGCCGTAATGGCGGCGGCGGACGTGGAGGTGGTGGTGGAGGAGGAGGAGGAGGACGCGGTGGCGGCGGAGGAGGACGGGGTCGCGGAGGCGCTCCGGGAGGTCGGGGCAGGGGAGGTCGCGGCCGCGGCCAGTGATCTCTCCTTTTCCTCACTCTCTCGCACGCTTCCCTTTCGATTCCACCATAGAGTATCGTTCTCACTGTTGACGTGCAGCAGAAAAGCCTTGTTGTAACATATTTGCACGCATCGCCTTTTCGACCTTCTCCGCGCGGGGATATCTAACTCGAGAGGGATCGCGAAGACTAAAGACAGCAGCGAGTTGCACAGTCTCGTCGAGCTACTGTCAGGATTAGTGACTCTAGGCGAACCTGTGCGCGCACCCGGATGACAATATGTGAGCAAGTCCAGCCAGCTCGCCTGTTGCACCCCGCCAACGATGACGCAGGAAAGGAGCAACGCACATTCGCAAGTAGGCGAGGAGCAAGGCGCCAGTACCAGACATGACGGCGAACGCGTACTGGAGGATGCTGCGACGCGTGGGCTAGGTCAGCAACACGTTTGGCGGAAGCGCTTGACCAAGCGGGACGGACTTGAACTTGACCGCTTCCATACTGCGTGCATCAAGAAAAACACGAAAGTCAGCGTCAGCACCGAATACGGCATAGGTTGATGATCTTGACTGCGACTGAAGCCGGTTCGGAGGGAAGGAAGGACTCACGATGCTCGCAGCAACCCGATCTCGTTCTCTATCCGCGTGTCGACCTCGGTCATGCGCGACTCTCGGACGCTCATCTCGTCTCGGATCCGGCCCTGTGGGAGTGCGCGTCAGTTTCAGCATTAGTGTCGATCGCAGACAAGGCGTTAAAGGCGAGAAAGCAGAGATGCATCGTCATGGCGTCCTTACCTTTTCCAAGTTCAAGTCCAGTCGGACGCCCGCTTGAGTCCGCGAAATCTCCTCCCGTAATCGCTGCTTGAGCTTCTCAATGTCGCCGAGCAAGCGCTCGTTCTCGGCTTTGAGGTTCATAAAGTCGGTCCGTTCCGACAATTCGAGGTTCTGCTTCAAGGCGGCAAAGTCGACCTGTGCGGCGCGGTTTGGGTAGACTCTCAGCTCGCTGCAGCTATCGTTGCGGGCATATGCACACAGCGCGACGTACCTTTTGCCGGTCGTGATGCTGTATGAGCGCGACTCATCAAAGTGGTCAGCCCCGGCTTCCGTATCATCGGCAAGCGACTGTCTGAAGCGCAAATCTTTGCGCCGCGCACCTTGTAGTGTTCTGTCCTGCTGACGAGGTTCGCCTCGAGGTTCTCCATTGACTCCGAGACGATACTCTCGAGCGCGTCGACGACGCCTTCTGCCTGTTTCCGGTCCAACCCATGCTGCTCGAATCGGTGGACATACTCGGCCGAGTCAAAGTAGTCTACGGAGCAAAGGATGTCAACTCTCCGTCAACTGTAGAGACCGCAGAGAGATGAGGGAGAAACGATGACGCGCGGTGAGCAGACGACCGCGTCGAACTGTGGAACTGGGCGAGTTGCGGCCATGGGCGAAGGACTGCGTGCGGCCGTGCGATTGCAGTCTGTCGTACCGCTGCTCGTGCAAACATGGTCTGCGCTGATAGAGTTCGAGTTGAACCTCCGCGAGTCGTGTGAATGTCAACCCTCGAAGCGCTTTTCGTACGTCCGGTGCTCGCACCCCTCGTGCTTTCTGAACTGCATGCGAGGGAGACATTGCAAGGCAATGCTGCGGTGAACCACGCGAGCTCTGCACGATGGAACTCGAGATCAGCGGCTTCGTCCTCAAGAGTCAGTTCCTCTCGCTTTCAAACTGTCTCGCTTCTCCGTCCAGGCTGACTCGAAATGGTGCCCTTCCTATAGACTTTCGAAGTGCTCTCCAATGCCTGTCCAAGCTGGGCGAAGACCTCGACTTTAGTTGCGCGCCGGACCGCCTCTCGGTTTCGACTGTCAACAGTTCGAGAACCGCGTTCGGGATCGTCCACTTTTACCCGCGCTTCTTTACGCGGTACGACATTGCCGATCAAGACAGGAACGGGACCGGAGCGAGCCGGAGGAGAAGAAGCCATACGAGCGGCGCGAGTCAAGCCCAGGCAAAGTTCAGGTTTAGCGTGACGGGAAAAGTACGCCCTCTTTCGCTCCCTTTGACGCCTCGGAAGCGCGCGCAATCTGACCGCCAGCGTAAAACAGGCGCTCCTCTCGACTCTGAGGCCCCGCTCGGCCAGCACGGTCGAGTCGTGCATCCTGTCCGTCCACGACTCGGAGGATCCGCAGACACACCACGAACCGGGCGTCGACTCGGGAGAGTGCCGCATCATCGTCTCACTACAATGCCAGCATGGTACGTACCGCTGTTTCGCGATCGAGGGTGCGCGAGAATGGCTCCCAGACTAACGGTCGAACCGTTTCCCTCCTGCAGGCGTCCGCAAGAAGCACAGCCTGACGTACAGCACTCCAGCTGTCCAATCTTGGGCGCGCTTCGACCTCAACACCGCCACGTGCAACTGGACCGCGTCATCTCGCGTCCTGAAAGACTGGATGGCGCACTTCCACGAACGGACCGGAGGTGTGGGTAGTGGCGGAGGAGGCGCCGGCGGGAGCGGGACCGACGAGGTGACGTTCTACTGCTCGCGCGGCGAGTGTCGCCTCAAGAGCTTCAACGATGTCGACCGCTGTGCGTAGACGCTCCCGTTCTCGATCCTCACCGACGCGAATTGACGCCGTTCACACGCTCGCAGCCGGTCCCTCGCATGACGTCTTTGCAACCCGGAGTCTCAGCACAGAAGTCACGGTCGACACCGAAGACTTTGACGCGTACAATGTACCGTCACGGCAGGTCGTCACTTTTGCCCAGCGAGAGTTCAAGGTAAAGCGAAGCCAAACCGCGCGTATTCGCATTTCCTCCTTGACTGACCTCGCTCCATTGCAGGCCATCATCAACTTTGCCGAGCCTTTACAGACAACACTGACCGCTCGGTTCAGCGGCGGCGGACGCCCAATCATGTTCTCCCTCGACGGCGAAGGCGGCGCATTCCAAGCCGTGTTCGTCGTCGCAACGACCGATTTCGATTCGGGGCCCGCAGACGGCGACGGCGCGGACGGAGTCAAGCGGGAAAAGAGCGAGAGCCTCGCGCACCATTTTGCCGGTGCGGGAGCTGGTCCGAGGCGGTCGACGAGTGCTGCACTAGGAGCGTCCTCCCAGACTGGCGCCGGCGCGAGAAACGGCCGACCACTGTTCAACGCACCGACACCTTCGCCCGCTCCTCCGAATCCTCGCGCGCCGCCCGCAGTGGACAAGGGGAAAGGCAAGGCATCTGCGCCGGAACCCGACCCGACCGATTACGCCGCCGTTTTCGATGACGACGAAGACTTTGACGACGCCTTCTTTGCCGAACTCGACCGGGCGACACAGCAAGCGATGGAGTCGCAGTCCCAGCGGGTACGGCCAGCGCGATCGCAAGCTAACGGTCAGGCGCACTCCGGGATCGGACAGGGCCATTCTTCGGCTTTCGCGCCGATCAGTGTGGGCGCGATCGAGCGCGAGCAGAGAGACGTGTCGGATGCGCTCGACCACGAGCAGGAGCATGAAGGTGCAGACAACGATCTCGGAGGACACGACGAGGGCTTCGTGTGGCAGGATGTCGAAACGCAGCTCGGCCCGACGCAACGGGAAGCGTCTGGTTCCGGAAGCGACGGTGAAGGTGGCAGATCGGTCAAAAGGGTGCGTCGCTCGCGTCCAGATCCGCAGCAGGCACTGCTCAGCATGCTGACGCTCTTTCGTCTGCAGGCGCGATGGAATCTTCTCGGAGACGGCTGACAGGGTGTGCTCGCTTTCGCATCATTCGCTTGTTGTTGTCATTCAGTTCCCGTATCGAAATTCCAGATCCAGAGCTACTTGTTACGACAAGAAGAGAAAGAAAGTCCCGTCAATGTGCATCAAGCTTCCACCGCGTATTTGCGCTCGGCTCGGAAGAGCTCCCATATCTTTGCGCCGAGCTTGCCCTTGATCCCCCTCGTTCCGCCGTCGTCCAGCTCGGCGAAGACAAAGTCTTCTGCCTTGCGCCGCTTGACCTTCTTGGCGCGCCCCTTGCCCTTCCCGGCCGCTACGGGCGCTTCGACCTCCTCCATATCGAGGCGGCGATTCTCGTCGTCGACCTCGGCTTCGTATTGCTTCGTATCGTCCCAGAACGCACGCGGCGTCTCCCAGCGCCCGAGGAACTGGACGGCTTTCTCGGCTCCGACGCCGCTGACTCGCTGAATCATACTGGCCCATTGCGTTCGGAGCGTGAGGGCCGCGTCCGAGCGATTCAGAGCGCAGAAAGATGTGTAGGTCGTCAGGAACTGCGTGGCGGGTTGAGTGACGCGCAGGTGTTGCTGCATCGGCAGGTAGGTCGACCGGTCGATCCGACCGTCGGGGATGATGTGCAGGTCTTGCGACTTGATGTGCGTCTTTCAAGTCAGCGGTGCGACTCGGAATTCGCGGGCATCTTGAAGACCGACCTCGTAGATCTCGCACATGACCTGCGTGCGCTTCTTCAGGTAGCTGATCGTGTCGGCGACGTTGGCGGACTCGTGAACGTAGAAGCCGTCGTTGACTTGCAGCTGCGACTTTGAAGTCCAGATCTGCTTGCCGAACTTCTCGTCTGCGGGAGGAGCTCCTGTGAGCTACTTGCGATAAGCACGGCGAGACAAGGGCGAGAGGCGTACACTGCGCAGCGACGTCGTATTTCTCGATGAGATAGATGCGGTGAGTGATGCCAGAGTCCTTGAGGCGGAACTGCGAACGTCATTTTCAGTCAGAACAGCGTCGGAAGGCGCGGGACCGAGCTGACGGACCTTTTGTCCGATGTAGCGACCGTCAATAATTGAGCTGCACAAGTCGTCGAGCCGTTTGCGTTCGACGATTGCGTCGAGAACGACATCGTCCGCGCCGGTCGGCCTCTTCGTGACCGGGTCGATACGCCGCGCGACCCAGATCATGTCTCCGAGCGGCATCATCTTGCCATCCACCCTCATGCCTTCGCGCTCCATCTTTTCGCAGAAGTCGACTCGCTTCCCTGCTTCGCGCGTTCCTTCGCGAGCATCGACGACAAGATAGACTTGGAAAGACCCTTTGGGCCAGACAATCGGCGTGAAAGGTGTGTGTGTGTAAGGTGCAGCCGAAACATGGTCCCGGACTGGATCGAGAGGGTGACGGTTTATGACGATCGGCTGTCCGTTCGTGGCCTTGCGCGTAGTGACGGTCGACTCGAATGTCGCTTGCAACGGGTTCTGCGACGACGTCGGTCCGAGCGCACGAGGAGCCTCCGCAAGAATGCTCGAAGCCGAAAGCCGCGGCCTCTTTGGACTGACTGACGGTTCCGTCGAGAGCGGAGCTGGGCGGCGCAGCGGCGGCGAGGGCTTCCGCGCAGCTGGAGGGAGCCTCGGCGACGAGGACAAAGACGGGCCACCATTCTGGAACCGTGCGAGAATGTCGGAAACGTTGCCGACGCCGCGCGATTGTGCAGCCGCGCCGGTACTCCCGTCACCGCCCGGGAGCCGCACGTTGGTGGGAGGAGCGTACATGGCGTCCTTTGCGGATTTGGACGGCGCTTTGTAACCTCCGAGCAGGCTCGAAAAGGGGTCGCCCGGAGCTGGCTTGTCGGCAGCAAGAGCCGGGAGACTCCGCTTGTCAGGGAAACCGGGCGCCGGATCGTTGCTGACTCGCTCGCGAATGTACGCGCTTTTCGTCATGCCGCCTGAGAGCGGTGCAGCGCGGGAGAGCGGCGCGATCTTCTTCAGTCCGCGTACGATGGGATGCAGATCTTGCGCAACGCGGTACTCGATCCGGAACAGGAGGTCGCCGTCGTCGGTCTGGGACACCTCGGCGTGGTCGCGATTCAGAGTGCGGACGTCATCTGTTGGCATCATGAGGCATTAGCACGAAGCGCTCGTCAGACTGTACAAGCGGGAACTCTGGAGCGCACCTTCGCTCAGGTAGAAGTAGCCGAAGGCGGAATCTGTCGCATGGTCACGTCAGGAACAGTCCGGACGGCCCTTCGCAGCCTGAAGCTCACCGAAGTTCTTGACGACTGGTACCTCTGCCGCCTTCGGGGCAGCCGCAGCGTACATGCCCATCGCTGCCTTCCGCCCGTTTAGACCGGACCCGCTCTTTCCGGCGCCGGCACTCGCACCGAAGTCTTCGGCGCCTGAGGACGACGCGATCGCCTCTTGTCTACTCAACTCGAGGGCGCGGCGCATCTGCCGTTGGAAGTCGGCGTCTTCGTCATCTCCGCCAGGAGCAGGAGCGGCGGGCGCCGCCTCGCGCTCAGCGAAAAGGTCTGGACTCGCTTGTCGCTTTCGAGGCGCAGCCACGTGGATCGCAGTGTTGCGCAAAATCGAAGGACCGGATGTCGAAGCGCCGAATGCTGCGCTAAGGTCGGGAAAGTACGCATGCTCCTCTGTCGTGCGGTCTGGGCGGGCGGCTCGTGACGCGGAATGACCAGCGGTAACATTGCGACCTGACGACGATGGAAGTCCGCCGGCCGAGCCGTACGACGAAGAGGGCAACCGGACGTGCACCTGGATGCCCGCTAGCGGGGCGAGGCGTTCCGCGAGGGCGTAGCCTGCCGGCGTCAGGGCGAACTTGGCAGGACGCTTGTTGTCTGAGACGGCCAGATCCTTCGTGATGACTGCTCGAGTAGGCTAGATCAGTCTTTCGAACCGGGATCGAGATGGCCAAGCGATTCGAACTCACGCGTCTTCATGCCGCTCCAGGCACTGTAGGTGAATCCAGCGCCTCCCTGAATCTGCCCGCCGCGATTCGCAGTTCCAGATTCGAATGGCGTGCTCGAGTACTCCTGCCCGTCTTCGATTACCTGCCCCTTGGTGATCCACGACTGCCGTTCGTCGAACGAGGCGTTCTTGTATAGGGAGAGGAGGATCGCATACGCGCCGCTGTTCTGCCGCGGGATGTATTCGCGCGTCTTGGGCTCCTTTGGCGCTGCTTTTGGCTTGCCTTTCCCCTTGGAGCGACCGGCTCCGGCTCCGCCATCGTCCTCATCGAAAGGCTGGTTAAAAATGTGCCCGTCTGGATGCGCGTTGAAGGTGAGGGCAGCGGCAGCAGCGGCGCCTGCTCCGTCCGCCCCAGCATTGGTCAATCTCTGACGCCGCGCCTCGCGAGGGTCGATCTCGTCCTCAGACGAATGACGAGCGTTCGTCGAGCGTTTCTTGGGTTTTGCAGCCGGCTTTTTGGCCTTGCGAGGCGAAGCAGGACCGACTACAGACAGGCCCTCGAAGGGTCAATATGCGCCTCAGTGCGGACAAGTGAACATCCTGCCCACCTCGGTCGGGCATGGGGACGCCATCGGCCTCGCATTGCTCCTGCAGCTTTTTCGTCAAGTGCGAGACGATCTTGGGACCGACGCCGTTCAGCTGAAGGGCATCTTCCGGATGCTGAAAGGTGATCGGGCAGCTTCGAAGCGAGTTGGCGGCCTGTGCGTCGGCGTCCAGCGCGCATGGGTGAGCAAGTTAGCTACACCCTCTCTTCGCTCAGAGTCTCTGGCGGGAAGACTGACCTTTTTGTAAGTCTGCGCCGCCTTTGAACCGATCGCCTCGGCCTGATCGACGAGTTCCTGGACCCAATCGACCCAGTGGGGGTTCCCTGGCTGGACTTTGGGCATCGTGGTCTGTAGACGGCGGCGAGATCCGCTCAGTCCGCCTTTGGGCCTGTCTGAGCTGCTGCCGTCTCCCTACGTCTCGGGGAGCCCGCCGGACCGGCTCTCGACGCGTCAATCGAGGTCAAGAAGTAGACAAGAGGCGCTCTGTGGCCGCACGGGTCGATGACGGCGACTCGAGTTAGATGTCAAAAGTTGAGAGAGGGAAGTCGCGACGGGAGCCTCTCAAGCCGCCACCAACGGGACATCCAGACCACGAAGAGCGATGCCTGCTACCGAAGTGAACCTCGACGAAGTGTACGCGTTCGCTATCAACCTCGCCAAGGCAGCGGGCAAGCGGATCCTCGAAGGTTCAGCGAAGCGACACCAAACCGCGGCGACCCTCGACAACCCCAACACAAAGAAGAACCGCGTAGACTGTAAGTACACGGTCTGCTACTGATTGGATGCATCGCGTACCGGCCAGGGCGAGCGCGTTCCTCGCCTTCAATGAGGAGTCGGCGTCATTCCTTCACGGCGCCCCCCACATGGTCTCGCCTCGGTCTCGTCTTACAGGCACCGTACGCACTTACGAATAGCACACAGCTGACCATCGGGTTTGGCAGTGGTGACGGAAACGGACCAGGCTGTCGAAGCCTACATCAAAGAGTCGATCGCAGAGACGTACCCCGACTTTCGCTTCATCGGGGAGGAGAGCTATGCTGGCGGCGAACGCGTCGAGTTGACCGACGAACCGACATTCATTGTCGACCCGATCGATGGCACGACCAACTTTGTGAGTCCGAGGCGGGCGGGAGGCAATACTCCGCTCCGACATGGCAGGAACTGACTTTGTCCCGTTCCGATGCACAGGTCCATGGCCTCGACTTTGTGCGCTCCGAACCGCTTCTCTGCCTGAGCGATTGGGTGCGGAGCTGACGCGCGCACCACAGGTCTGCTGCAGCATCGGCTTCACCTACAAGCAGGAGCCGGTCATTGGGTACGTCGAGGTCGAGACTGGCTCCGGCCTCAGACCAGTCGCTTCGAGCCTAGATCAATCATCGAAGCTGATTATGGCAGCAACTTTCTGCCCGCAGCGTCATCTACAACCCGTTCCTTGACAAGCTGTACTCGGCGCAGCAGGGCAAGGGCGCTTTTTTGAACGAATCGACCCGCCTCCCGTTGACGCATCCGAATCCGGCTCCGCTGGCCTCGCTCGGCGATGCTGTGATCGGAGTCGAGTGGGGCTCGGACCGGAGCAAGGCGATTATCGAGAAAAAGGGCAAAATGTACATGCGGTTGGCGGGAGACGGCAAGGAGATCGAGGGCGGCGTCATGGCGCACTCGCTGCGCAGCATCGGGTGCGTGTACTATCGCTAGCCTTGTGAGGCTAACGTGGTGTCTCTCAGATAAGGGCTCACCGATATCGCTCGGTCATTCAACTGCAGATCTGCTGCGCTCAACTATTCTTACGTCGCTGCGGGCCAGCTCGACCTCTACTTTGAGATCGGCTGCTGGAGCTGGGACGTCTGCGCAGGCACTATCATCGCGCGTGAAGCTGGCGGCAAGGTCTACGGTGCGTTTCAGTCTCGTCTGCGGTACTGAATCAGCAGACGAGGAAACCGGGGCCAGCTCGCGCATCTCGCGGACAAACTCGGCTTCACACCTCCTACTAGCTCCAGAAGACGCTGACAATGACCTGCCTTCACTGCCAGGCCGTGGTGGTAAGCCCTGGAGTCCTCAAGACTTGATGGGCCACCATTTCTTTGTCGTTCGCGCGATCGCCGATGCTCCGGACGGCAGTGAGACGGGCGAGCAAGCGCAGGACCGCATCGCCAAGGAGTTCTTTGCCGCGGCTGAAGACTGGGACGTCTAGGCAGGCCGGGCCCGGGCTTCCCGTAGGACAGAAGAAGGTACGACGCAAAAGACCGTCAACCAGCTCTCCTCGCTGTCGAGGTATCGCCTGTAGTCGATTCGTTCGCGATCTACTACGTTCGCAAAGTCATTGCATCATTCGGCGGGCACCAAGCGTTTCCGCTCGGCGCGGGCAAAGTATGCGAAGACCACCGAGCTCCGCCGCCCGGACCGTCGGCAAGGCATGCTTATCGCGCTTGCTCGTATCGGGCTTCCCCGCTTCTTCCTCGGTGCTTCTCTCATCCGCTCCCTCACGCTCACACGTGGCCCAAAAGGATGACCTGGGACGGCAACTTGACGATCGCAGCGCTGCACGCAGCTTATGAGAGCGGGGCGACCACTCCTGCCCAAGTCGTCGAAACGCTCTCGCAACGCATCGGGAAATATGCCGCGAAAGACCCGGCAGTCTGGATCGACCTCGTTCCGCTCGAGGAACTCCACGCTCGGGCCGAAGAGCTTGAAAGGCGCTACGCCGGCCAAAGCAAACCCCGGCTCTATGGCGTACCCTTTAGCGTGAAAAACTTGATCGACGTCGCGGGAATGAAGACGACAGCAGCGTGTCCCTCCTTCGCCTTTACGCCCAAGGAGACGGCTCCCGTGGTGCAACGTTGCCTCGACGAGGGAGCTATCCTGGTCGGGACGACCAACTTGGAACAATTCGCGACCGTGCGTTCCACGATTAGCTCTCGCCACCGTTGCGCTCCTGCTGATAAGCACCTCGACGCGCGCAGGGACTCACAGGATGCCGGTCGCCGTATGGATATCCTCGTAGTGTCTACGATGGCGAGTATACCTCTGGCGGCTCGTCCTCCGGATCCGCTGTTTCAGTCGGTGCGAACCTTGTCAGCTTCTCCATCGGTTCAGACACGGCAGGCTCGACCCGTCTGCCCGCCGTCTACAACGGTCTGATCGGAATGAAACCGACACTGTATACCGTTTCTACGCGCGGCGTCGTCCCGGCGTCCAAGACTGCCGACTGTGTCTCCGTTCTTGCGACGACGGTCGAGGACGCGCGGACAGCACTCGATGTCATGCGCTGGTACGACGAGCAAGACACCCTCGCACGGCCATTCTCAATGTTCAGCAACCTCAAAGCTTGGCCATCTGCAGTGCGGTACGGCCTGCCACCGCAAGAAGCACTTGACAGCCTATGTCCGGAATATGCCGAGGTCTTCAAGGAGGTCGTTTCCCGCCTGCAAGATCCGCAGGCCGATCTTGTAGCGAGCGACTTCGACTACGCGCCGTTCGAGCTCGCAAACGGCCTCATGTATGGCTCGTAAGTGCTTCAGTCTGGCGTCGCCTGCTTCCGGCGCCTCGTGCTTACTCTCCGGCGCGTGACAGGTCGATCGTGGTTCAGCGCCTCGTCTCGTTCGACGACTACCTCAAGCAGCACGGCACGAACAAACTCCATCCCGCCGTCGCCACGATTTTCGAAGCATCGAAGGGTTTCGACGCCATCCAAGCGTATCAAGACCAGTTCAAGCAGCTCGAGTACAAGCGCCTCGTCGAGCGACAGTTTCGGGACAACATCGACGTCCTCATTGTCCCGACCACGGTGCGGCATTGGAAGGTCGAGGAAGTCGAAGTCGACCCAATCGGACGGAACGCGCAGCTTGGTCGCTTTTCGATGTTTGTCAACCTCGTCGACCTGTGTGCCATTGCCGTCCCGACTGGTTCGTGGACCAATGGAGCAGGCAAGCCGTTGCCGTTCGGCATCACGCTGATTGCGCCCGCCGGGAGGGACGAGGACTTGCTGAGGCTTGCGGAGCGGTTACTTCCGATCTTGCCCCCGGCGCCGGCAAGGTCAACAGTGTAGCGACCCTTCGGAAGGCTGCTGCTCGTTATCTTCAGTTGCTGGGTGTCCACACATGAGAGCGCTGAGCTAGAGAGCCTGTTCAGGTGCGAGAGTACAGGCGGAAGCTGTGGTTGCGCAAGCTGTGGTTGCGCACCAGCCTTTCCCATTGGGCCGTAGCGTAGTGTCGGAGCGCACGAGGAGCCCGCACGGCAGAAGCATCTGGTCCTGACCGGCGAAGCAGTCGACGGTGGTCGAAGGAGAGCAGCGATAAGCAGCAGAGAGGTCTCTCGGGTTCACTCCGCCGCCGTCTAGGGTCAGGGAAGCCGCCAAGAGCAATTCAGACGATCGTGCCGGGGGGTGGTCGACATCAAGATCGCCCGGACGAAGCCAAAGTCTGAGCATCTGGAAGTTGGAAAGACGGAGAAGTTCCGACTCGAGTCGCCCGCTCAAAGGTTTCCGCTCAACCCGTCACCGCAGCGTCGCCATGTCCTCTACAGACGTGAGTTTAAAGACGAGGGAACGTCGCAGAATCCCCAACTTGACCCTGGCACGCGCTCGCAGGACTTTGACCGCGAGGTCAAGGCGCTCGTCACTCGCGGCAAACTGAGCAGCTCGGCCGTCGCGAGCCTCTCTGATCTCGCCATGGCCAACATCCGAGTACGTGCACGACCGCTCGAAACACGGTGTGGACCCTACTGATCGCTCCGCACGGTCTCGCGCAGGCCGATTCGCAACTCGTGTCGACGTTGTACCGGCATCACCGCAAGGCGTCCCCCTCCAACAAGCTCGTCTCGCTCTACCTGATCGACGCAATCGCACGCGAAGCCAAATCACGACAAAAGAAGGCTGAACGAGAAGGCAAGGGCAAAGCACCGGCTGCTGGCTCGACGACTCCGCTCGACAGTCCGCCCGAGGCGGGCCCGAGTGCCGGTACCGGCGACTTTGCTGGCTTCTTGCGCAAACTGGAGGCCGTCCTGAGCAAGATCGTCTTGGACAACTGGGAGAACGGACTGCCCGAACACAGGGTGAGTCGTGTCGTCCGACTGAGGTCGCGACGAGAACACGGACTGATTCGCTCCCTTGGTCCTCTGTCAGGAAAAGGTCCGCAAAGTGCTAGACATCTGGACAAAGGCGTCCACCTTCAGCGCGTCTGCTCTCGCACGGATTAGCACAAAGCTGCTGGCGACCAGTACGGCTGCACCGACCAGCCGGCAATCTCCTGGCCGTCCATCTTTGAGCCCAGGTGAGGGTCGCCTTTCGTTTGCTAATCCTTCCGACGAGTCTGCTGCCGCGTGCGACAAACATATCATCGCGTCGAGGTCGACTAGACGGGCTGTACTATTCACGGTTAAGCCGTCGGGTCGAAATGGGCCAGATGAGGGCGCCGAGACCGACACGCCGCTCGCTCGGTCGTTCAGTAGCGACTTGCAGCAGACGGAACTGCACCAGCTCTCGCAATGCAGGCGTATCCACTTTCCCCGTATCTCCTCTCAAGTTCTGAAGAACAGATAATGGATTCCGCTGAAGCGAGCAGAGCTGTTGCTGAAGCATTCACTTTCCCTCGTCCCGCCCCCTTCCCCCGCTTCTCGCTCCGCCTCGTCGTGCGCGATGTGTCCGATGTTGCGACTACGGTGCCTCGACATCCCCAATACCGTTCGTGACCGGCCGCAACTCTTCCTCGCCCCGTCTCCCCACATCGTCCAACTGCGCAGGTCCCGCCGATACCCCACCTCTTGACACGGCGACTCCCCAAGTCGGCGGCGCCATCCCGGCAAATGTGCTCGCTCTCCTACAAGCCAAGACTGCGCCGAGTCAGGCTGCGCTTGAGCAGCAGAAGCACGATGACGTCGAGAGCGAGGTCGAGCGCGCATTGCGAGAAGCTCGCGAAGGCGCTTCGTCAATGTGAGCTCGCCAGCCGCGCCCTCCGATTCTCCGCGAGCGGCATTGACTTTGTAACCATTGCAGATTGACGACGGCGCCTGCGGCCACCACTTCGAGCATTCCCGCTGGTCCGCCACAGCCCACCTACCTCGCCACTCCGTCGGGCTCCTCCTATAGCGCACCGTCTCACGGCTTCTCTGCACAGAGCGCACTTTCGCGGCCGCCTCACCAACAAGCAGCGTACGGTAGTTCATCTTCGTCGTCTTTCAACTCCGGACCGTCGGCGTACCTCGCGCAGCAACCGCCCTCACACGCCCAATCTCCGCCGCACGTTTCCGGACAGTCCTACGGCTCCTTCTCGGCGCAGGGTCAGTCACAAGCGGGTTCGATGGCGCATCGTCGTCAGGACAGTCACGACTGGTCGGGAGGAGCCCGCTACGATTCTGCGGGCGGCGACAGGCGCGATCAGCAGGGCGCGCCTTCCCTCGCTGCAGGTTCTTCGATCGGGCCACGCGGTCAGACACGACCTCACGACGTAGTGGAGCAATCGCGTGCGGCCGGCTATCGGGGGGCGAACGGATACGGTCACCAGGACGAGCCGCCGAACAAGCGGCCGTACCAGCCCGAAACTGCGGCGGCCGAGGCAATTCCTGCCCATCAAGGTCATCCTCCGGTTCCAGCACAGTTTGCATCTACGACGCCATCTCTTTCCGGTGCGGAACCGGCTCGTACAGCCGCGGCGCCGTTCGACCCGACCTCGTTTGACGCCACTTCGCCTGCGTCCTGGTCTGCGTTCGTCGACGTCCTGAGATCCGCGCATCCGTATTTCGCCACGCTCGGACGGCCTCCGACTATGGAGGAGGTTATGGGCATGTGCGCGCCGAGTGCCATGATGGCATTCGGTTCGGGCGGCGGCGGCAATCCTGGCATGGCGATGAGCCAGGGGTTCGCACCCGGTCAGGGCATGTCAATGGGTCAGGGCATGCCATTCCAGAGTGGCATGGGGCAGAGTCAGACGTTCTGAGAAGTGCTTAGGAGATGAATTCCCTTGTTGTCATAAACCTTTCCTTCGCGTTGCAGCGCTCGTTGAGGAATACGCTAGTCTAGCATTACGTTACTCTGCTCTAAGCTTCGCGGTTCGCTGCCTCCTCGCCCGCATCCTCGACTAGACGTACGCGTCCACCTTCCTCGGCGTATGCCCACGCATCTCGCTCGTCCGCCGCCTCCTTGAAGCCGTAGACCCGTCGCGGCTTGTCCATCACGCTCAACTCGTCTTCGCTGTGTCCGCCAGGAGGAGCAGT
Organism: Rhodotorula glutinis; assembly: GCA_037974285.1. NCBI lineage: Eukaryota > Fungi > Basidiomycota > Microbotryomycetes > Sporidiobolales > Sporidiobolaceae > Rhodotorula > Rhodotorula glutinis. The sequence goes on along the minus strand of JBBPFV010000009.1, from coordinate 855,217 downwards.
GAAGATGAAGGGGGAAGGATAGTAGGTCGCGTACATTACGAGAGCGCAGAGCGCGCCGATCAACGAGCCCGCGACGACGTCGGTCGGATGATGACGGTGATCCTCGAGGCGAGTTACGCAGATCCAGGTCCCGAGGAAGAGTGGAGCGAGGACGATCATGAACCGAAGGAGGCGCGACTGAAGAAAGCCTGACCGGGGAAAGGGCGCGGCGAATGCGAATGCACCTGAAACGTGCATGTTTGTCAGCATTCAGGTACCTCTCAAGAAGTGCAGGAAGCAACATACCGTTTTTGCCTGCGAGATACAGACACAGGAACAGCATGGCCTGCCATGAAGTAGACGAGTGCCCCGAGGGGAAACTCCTCCGTCCGTCCTTGACGAGGGCGAGCGGTCCACGGCACGCTTGTGCGACCGCATCCCATTGACAGCGTGAGAAAAAGTCAGGCCGTAACCGTCCGACCTGCGCGAGATGAGCAGAGTCAGCTTTGGTGACGGGAATTCGCCTGCGGTCGAAAGCAAGACGTACGCGGTTCTTCAAACATTCAACAATGATCCGCATCAGCGCGCGGCTGCTCAAGAACACCAGGATACCGTGGTGGACGTCATGGAATCTGCGCTTGACGCCTGCGCCGACGAGGATGACGACTGCGATAGGGATCCAGAAGGTGTAGACGTCGAGGAGCGTGTTCGGTCCGGCGGGGACCTGCTCTTTGGTGACCGGCCACTGCAAGCTGGGGTCGTTGAGATACTGGACGGGGTCTCGTTCGTAAGGGTACTGCTTTTCGACCCAGACCGAGATGAGGTTGAGAATGACGACGACGAGCCAGTCAACAGCGAGGGCGGGTGCGATCCAGCGCAGCTGCGGTACAGTCTTCAGCTTGTCTAGCATTTTTGACATCGTGCGCTTCTATGCTGTCTATAGCGGAGCAACCAGTCGTATCAAACGAGAGAGAGAGAGGATCGACATACTTAGCCTCGCAAGTCTCGGCCGAACGAGGGGATCGACAGGGATGACGGCTAGCGTTGCCGAATCGCCAATGCAGCACAGCGATGCAGTCGCCGGAGAAGTCCTTAGAGCTTATGCTGCCTTGCCCGTCCGAGGCAAGCCGCGGCGGCGAGACAACGGTATCAACGAGTGGACCGTCCTCGCCGGCATCTGCCTCGTCAGGGACAGTGAGGATGGGAAGAGCGTGCGGTGTATCTCGCTAGGGTGCGTTCTGGCGCAGTAATCTGAGCTGCTCCGAGGTGCTCTAGCTGAACTTCAGCGCCGATAGGACCGGTCTCAAGGCGCTCCCGCATTCAAAGCTGCCCGCGCATGGCGACGTACTGCACGATTCGCACGCAGAGGTCATCGCGCGGCGAGGGCTCCATCTCTGGCTCTATGCACAGCTGGAGCGGGAGCTCGTATACGAGCGAGCAAAGGGCAAAGGCCGCGAGCTCGATGCGCCGCTCTTTCTCGAACGCGACCTCGCCGGCTGCTGGCGCCTTAAGAGCGAGTACAAGGTCGCCTTTTACATCAGCACCCTACCTTGTAAGCGCTGACCTCTGTGGCATCGAATCTCTGTGAACGGTCGCTCATTTTCGACGACGAACGTAGGTGGCGATGCTTCGACCTACCTTCTCGCGCAAGCAGCCGGAGTCGGTGAGGCGGCGCCCATCCTCGCTGGTCCGATCGAGCGCGAACTTGAGTGCTCCGATCCGGGTCCGGGCACTGCGTTGGACGACCGCTCGAGCTCGGCGCTCCAGCTCGCCGCTGCGCTCGGGCTCAGCACAGCTCACGATGGCAACCAGGACCTCGCAGGCGGCGACGCGCCCGCAGCAATCGTTCACCGCGGTCGCGTATCCTATTCGAGCGTCTCTTGCTTGCGGACCAAGCCAGGTCGCGCCGATTCGCCCCCGACGACTTCGCATTCTTGCAGCGACAAGCTCGCAGTCTGGTCGCTGGTCGGCTTGCAGGGCGCTCTCCTCTCGCAACTCGGCGTGAGACGCATAGGTATCAATGAACTCGTCGTCGGGGGAGTTGCAGAGCAGCTTCAACCACGCGTCGAGGAGGAGGTGCGGAGAGCCGTCGCCGGCCGCCTTGAAGACTGGGCACGTGCACGCGGCATAGCGGAGAACGACTTTTGCCCGCCTCACATTTCTTTCACAACTCATGTCTTCGCCCATGCGCGCGACGAGGTCGCTCGGGAAGCTCAATGCGACGAGGCAGATGTGGCGAGCTGTCAAACAAGTACGTCCTGCGCTGGTTGAAACGCCGCCCGTCCAGCTCACCTTGTTCGGCCCGCCAGGTCTCAGTTACGTTGCGGATCTCGCAGAAACGACCGAGGTTATCGTGAACGGCATCCGTCATTCCGCTCCGAGCCGACGAAAGGAAGGCGAACCGCTCGGACCGAAAGCAAGGTCAGCTTCACCGGCTATTTCTCTTCGAAATCGCTTAGATTGCTTACCCTGACTTGGCCTGCAGATCACGCCTTTGCAAACTTTCCCTGTTTCAGCGTTTCGAGGCAGTGAGGGAGAGATCGGAACCGACAAGCCACGGAGAAGCAAATCCAAGGTGCGCAGCAAAACCTGGTTCTATCGACTCTGATACTATCAGCTGACGGCCTCGACTTGGGCAGACAGCGCAGACGGCTATCGTATCACGCTACAAAGCATCTGCACGGCGAGGCTATTTTGCAGGCTTCCGCAGCACACTCGGGCGCCGAGTATCAACTTCTCAAATCGGCGCTTCGAGCCGAGGGCTCAGGACCTTTCGCAGGCTGGCTCGTCAGCGGCGAGCCTTACGAGCAATTCGATAGTCTCGGACACGTCCTTAATTAGGGATTCAATAGGAGGGTATTGCACTCGATCTCATTCGTGACAACAGAGAAGGGGCGGAGGACACAACAGAGAAGACACGCTGTAAAAGGAGAGAGAGAGAGAGGCGCACGACGAGGTAGGATGCTGACAAGTGCGCAGGTAACAGGAACGTCTATGCTGGATTCGGGTTGAAACCCCACTGCCACAGGGCGGGGTCGGTATCGTTCCCGAAGAGCGGTTCGAAATCGTTGAGCACGGATCCGAGGGCATCGTTCATGCCCGGCATGGGCATGAAGGCGGCGGGTGGACCGTGAACTTGTCCGCCGGATGGCGAGTAGATTGGCATACCGGCGAATCCGCTCGCCTGCGACTGCAACTGCGGCATCGCGCCCGGATCCTGATTGCCCTGGAAGCTGGCCATGCCCGAGCCGACCGGACCGTGGAACGTCTGCCCGCCAAGCTGCTGCTGCGGCTGCATGTGTTGCGCTTGCGGTTGGAGGTGCGGATACTGCTGCTGGATCGCATTCGGATACACCGCCGCGTATCCGGGATGGCGCGGATGATTCGGCGGACTCATGTTGGCTTGCGGAGGCAGGCCTGCCTGCTTTTCGGCAGGGGGAACGGCGGGCTGTGAGTGTGCCTGAGGTTGCGACTCCGTGGCGGCGGAAGCCTGCGTCGAGGGCGAAGTCTTGATGCCGGTCTCGAGGAGAGTGCGCACGACCTGCGCTTGCGCCCGCGACGGGTGCTCCTCGCAAGTTCCAACGTTGTCGAGGAAGGACGCTCCGAGCTCGAGCAATCGGGGAAGTTTCTGAGTGTAGTGCCAAGCGGGTTGTGGCTCTGGGTCGCGAAGGAGAACGAGATTGGTCGTCAAGATCCCCTACAGAGCGGAAGCCATCAGCATGCATATTACCTTGCTGTACGCACTTCAGATGGCGAATCACTTACGTCATTGACGAGCTTGGCGAGAAAGACGAGCGGGAAGATATAGGCGATGCAGTTCTGCATGTTGCCGAACGGATCGCAGTCAGCCAGGCCGACGGGACCGGCGGCGGATATCTGAGCAAGACTCACGATTGCGTCCATGCCCCATTTGCTCTGGTTGACGATCTGATCATCCAGAATGAGCCGACGCCAACCGTCGCTCCGCTCGGCCTCTTCCCACTGGACGCTCCTCCATGCGCCCGGCGTTCGCGATTCTTCACACAGCGAGAACACGAGGAATTCGGCAGCTTTGACGCAGCGCTGCAAGCCGTCGTACTCCCAGTCGTTGAGGCCTCGCGGTCCGTCGGCGCGCAGCCGTTTCGCGCGGCTTTCCGGCCCGTTGCTGCTCGATGGCCGGCCGCCACCGCTATCGCTGTCGGACGACGAATTTGTGTACTGGCGGTTCGCCTTCCACGACGTGTAGCAGGTCGCGTTGAACTGGAGCGTGATAAATTCGCGAAACGGCGAGATGACGGTCATCGCGAGCGGGTCGGCCGGGAGTTGCTGGAGGAGGATCGGAATCCACGTCTCGTCAAAGGCGCGCATGCCTTGATTGTAGCGCTCGAGATCGGGCTTCGGTATCCGGCGCGTCCGTTCGTAGGCATAGCTGCGGAGTATGGGTCGAGCCACCTCGAACATCTCGACGGATGCGGCGAGTCTGCATTTGAGGCTGCTTTAGCCCGAGAAGTCGCATCTCGCAACTCGTGAGACGCACCGAACATCATACGATTGTAGGCGCATGGAGGAGAAGAGGCGAGTGATCGTCAAGGCCTGACCTCCTTCCATATTGCAGCGTCGACCACTTTGTACGTTGCCGTGAACGTCGTTGCTCAACAGCCAGAAGTACAGTCTAGGAGAACCGGAGTCAGCTAGTGCACTGCGATGTACGGGAAGCGACGACATACCGCAGGTCCCGCACGAGCTCTTTCGCGATCGGCGCACCGTTGATGCTCGCCGAGTGGGCCCGTGCGAATCGGCTGACGGTTTCCTTCAGGTCGAGCCGCTCAGCTGTCCGCGCGAGGATACCTTGCAACATCCAACTCGCGAGCCCATTGACCTTGCTCGCCCGCATCGCTTCTGTCGTGTCGAGCCCTTCGGCGCGCCGAGAAACGATCTGCGTCGGCTTATACAAGTTGAGCAAGTCGATCGCCCGTAAGAAGTCGGTCGTCAATTCGTGAGGCTGCGGATTGAGGAGCTGCGGTGCGATGATGGCGTTGAGAAAGGTGACGAGGGTGAGGTGTAACTGGGACGGAAATGGAGAGGAGTAGGCTGTCGAGAGCAGGAGGATCGTATGAAAAAGCAGCGATGATCGTTCGCGGACGACGAGTGGATCCCGGTCGTCGTCGAGCGAGAGCATCATGACCCATGGATGGAGGGAGGCGAAGAAGAAGTCGAAGAGCTGCTGGCACTCTTCGGTCGTCAAGAGGCCGCGGCGGAGGGCATCGGGCGCGCCGTAGTCGTTCGACTGCATGAAGGGATATTTCGGCGTCCGCGCGACGCCCTGAATCTGGTCGATCGTGGCATTGATCTCGTGAAGAGGATTGGCGGCAGCGGCCACCGCACGCCCGACGCTGGCGTTGTCGTCCGTCATCTCGCCGTCGTCCGAGGTATGGGGCGAGGGAGATCGCCTTCGGTGTTCGAACGAGTGGGAGGAGCCGGCATCGGGTGACGCATGTCCTTCCTTCAAATTGAGCGCCGCCTCGATCGATTGCAGCCGAGACGAGATCTCGTAGAGCCTGCTCAAGGAAAACAATCAGCCCGTCGGTCGCGCTGACTATGTTCGTACAAGCCGCACTTTTGAGTAACGAGGCCTGAGTCGTTGCTAGCCGTGAGCATGTCCTCGGGTGGGCGTGGGACCGTGTGCGTCCCTGGCGGGAACTTGCATTCGAGTTTGTACAGCTCGCACCGTCGGCAAGGCACTGATAGAACGACAAAAGGTTAGTGCGTATGAACAGAGATCGCGTTGCCGAACTGCTTGCGTACCGAAGGGCGGTCCTTCGCACCTGGAAAGAAAGCGGAAGCGCGGGTTCAGTAAAGGTGCTCCTGCGCTCCGGCGTCGGGACGCGGCTACACGTACTTTTGCTTCACGCTCTTGCAACTTGCGCAAGCCGCCTTACTTCTCGTCTTCTTCTCCTTGTCGGTCTCCGCTGTATTTCGAACCCGCGGCCGACCCTTACGCGGCGGCGCGTCTGCCTCCACACCGAGGGCGTCCATGTCGCTCGCACGGCGTTTCGGAGGTTTCCGATCGTCGCCAGCACCGTTGGTGTCGGTTCCATTCCCATCGTAGCCTCCCACAGACGCGGCGCCGATCGCTGCCGCTCCTCCGAAATCGAGGCTGGTGAGCGGTGCGGTACCGTCGGTCGGAATCGGGCCGCCGGTCTGAGGGTACACCGTCGCGCCGCCTGTTTGCGCTGCAAACGCTCCTGGGTCCGCTAAGCTGCTGCTGCCCGGCCTGATCGGGCTTGTCGTGTCGTTCTGGTAGAAAGCGGGGACAGCACCGGTCGTCCCGCCGCCGCCGCTGCTGCCATTCAGGCCGTGTGCATCCGGTCCACCCGCCTGCGGGACCACGCCGCCGTTGTACATGCAACTGGCGTACTTGCTCGAGTGCGCGGTGGAGCTGTCGTGCGATTCGATCGAAAGGGTTGCCGAGTATCGGAAGACGATGCGTCCCAAGCCAGAGACGCCGTCCGCTCAGGCACGACTAGGGCGTGACGGCTCTTCGTGGTCAGCGTCACGGAGATCCGTACGGCCCTCTGTCTGTATACTGCAGCGACTGTGCGGGCGTGTGAATACGGAACTTTTGAGGCTAGGGAAGCTCTTCCCCCGGCGAGTGTCGCGTGCGGCTTACTGTTTCCTGTGCCGAAAAATGATCGCGGGAAACAAGGTTGCGGGACTCCCTGGAGGATCTTCGTCGAAAATGACGGCGACCAAGGTCGTGACGCACTTCGGGAGCCGTCCGAAGGTTCGTCTTCAGACTCTATAGGCAAAGGTCAAGGCACAGAGTCGTGCAGGGGACAGAAGCTTCAAGCGATCGCGATACAGACACCCGCGAATGAATGCAACGAGCCCTCGAGCCCCTTCAAAGCGATCGGTCCCTGCGCTCGCTTCCGTTCGCTTCCTCGTCCCTCCCGCTCTTGATCCTTTCTGATGCGACCCTTGCCGACATCCCTAGTCCCGTCTGTGATAGACGTACGAACCCATGTCATGACTGACGGGTGCGGCGAGTTACGCAACTTCGTTTGCGTAAAATGAAACAGCCGCAAGGTACCTCACTCGCGGCACTACTGCAGTCACGCCATCCTTGACCAGCTCTCTACTGTCCTGCGCCGGGTCATCTGGGTCCGTTAAGACCTGTTGGAGAGAAAAACGATACAAATCACAACATAAAGTCCGCGCGCTAAATCGAGTCCCCTAAAACAGTTAAGCGCGTCCGTTCCTCCGCGTCTCCGAGCATGCGTGCAGGCCGGGTCCCGTTCGTAACCACGTACGCCCACGTTCCACTCTGTCCACGTCCCTCCCGCACTATCCCGGCTGAGCGTCGGCACGGCTTTAGCGCCGCGACCGACCGGTAACGCAGCGAGGTGTATAGAAGAGGAGGGCGTGCAACGCGAAGATTCCCGAGGCGGTCCCAGGTTTCACATGAAATCGCCTCGGATTCGTCGGACGAGCTGCATGTCGCGCTGCATGATCGTGACTCGTTTGGCGTGTAGCGCGCACAGATTCGAGTCTTCAAAGAGATGGACGAGGTATCTGCAAGAGAGAGGGGATCCGCAGTCAAGGCATGGATCGCTCCGCCGAGTCAATATGAAGTAACGTACGCTTCTGTCGCCTCTTGCAGCGCGAGGAGAGCCGAGCTCTGCCACCGCAGGCCGGTCGAGTTGCCGTCCTCGTCTTCAAAGAACTCCATCGCGATCTCTCGGACCTGTTATCAGCGAGTTTTCGTCAGTCAGGTGCCGCGCGATCGCGAGCTCCGCAAAGTGGTCCCGCACCAGTCGAGCGAAAGGTAGTCGCCGCAACAAAAGATCCGTGCTCTTCTGGTAGTAGCGGATCTCGCGGAGGGCGACGGTACCAGGTCGGAACCGGTGCGGTTTTCGTTGGGCGGGTTGTGCGGGCTGAGCAGGCTGACCGGCTGCATCGACGAGGCTCGTCAGCTGTCGTGCTTAGTTTACAGGGTCGCGCACTGTTGGCTGGCGGTGTGTATCCGAAGTGCCGACGTCTCGCAACCGCTTGCGTCACAGACTGCAGCGTGACTGGCGTCTACCAGCCCGGCCGCGACTTGGGACTGGGACCCAGGCACCCGCTTATGTAACGTAAGCTCGTAGACTCACGCCGTGTCTTGCCGCCAGTCTGTTTCCTCGGTTGTTTGCCGGCTTGTCCACCAGGTCCTCGTCGTGGGGCCGGCTGTCCACCTCCGAGCGCCATCCCGCTCACTCGCCGCTGGACGGTCGTGACTGTCTTTTTGGCCGCGACGACAGTCTTCTTGCGTGGTGATTGCGCCATGTTTGCGAGAGCGGGATGCGTACGGGCGAGATGAGGGCGGGTCGATCACAAATTGGCGAGGTCCGGCACGCGGTCGGTCTCTCGCACAGTCGCGGTAGAGTGCGCGCGAGTCTCGGGGCAAAAGGGACCGGCTGATCGAGTTTTGATGCGTGTAGCTACGGTCGAGCTGTCAGGTGTAGCGTCGTAGCGGACTTGCTGAGAGACGCATGTTGTTCCGACCGTCACGAAACGACGCGACGAGCGCGTCGAGGAAAACTCTTGCAGCTCTCGAGTGTCCCCCGATGTGCGTGGAGGGCGGGCGAAAGCAATCACAGTAAAAGCTACAGAGGTCTCTCCGATGCCGCACGTCAGCTAATCCTGCGGCCGGAGCGAAAGTTGACCGGGAGTGTCACCGCGTCGACGGGACGAAAACGCATCCTGCGAGCGCGACCTTTTGTAGATCGGACAGGTCGCTGCGAAACCCTGCGGCGATATCGTCCTTGCAGTGTGCGAGCTCCACAAAAGGGATGATCGCGTTGGCAGCGCCATGTATCCCAAGGGGCAAGCGGAGGCCGTCAAAGATCAAGCGGGCGAAGGCTTCAAAGCTGCGTAAGACGAGTTCCTTGTCGAAATCCGCGCCGGGATTCGACAGGCGCCCCATATAGATGTCGCTGACTGCGGCAAAGATGGTCACGCGGTGCAGGATCGCGTCCATCTTGGCAGGCGGAAAGTCGCGCTCGCTCAGTTGAGTGGTACCCCGGTCGAGCAGAACCCACACGTAGCTCGCCGAGCACGTCGGCGACATCGCGTCACCTAGCTTGTCGCTGGTCTGCCTCCTCGCGCGGTGCGCAATGAAGATCAGTGCGCGGCAATTGAGCAAGAGAGCACGCAAACGGGCAGGATCAGGCATCGATTCCGGCTGCTGCGCCGCCTCGACGAGCTGTGGCGAATCCAGAAGAGACAGACAGACGTCAGCACTGCCCAAACGATCCAGTACGCGCTTCACCGCCGAGCACACACACCTTGGTGAATGACCCAGCTTTCGCACCGGCGAGCGATTCGAGCATGCGGCGGAACGTCATCGCGCCCTTTTCGCCCGGCGCGCGCGCTGGTGAGGCTTCCTTCTAAGCTGTCCACATGCTCCGTGCCATGTCGACAACCTCGTCCTCACGCGGCGCCTCACCGAGCGAGAGGAGGTAGTTGGCTTCTTTGTCTGTCAGCGGAGGAGGCGTGAAAGGCGCAGCGCGCCCTGCGCCGCACACCACCTTGTGGCCGGGCCAGGCCTGTCAAGATGGAGCATAACGATTCAGTACGGGCAATGGAGATACGTCAGAGCAATTCGCCGTCATCTCACTAGCTTCTGATGCCCCTTCGAGCAGAAGCGAACGTCGACTTGACATCCGGAGCATCGCTGGTCAGTTGGAGCTCCGCACACACAGCACGTGTCAGTGAGCGAGCCTGTGCCGGTTGCAGGTTGAGCCATGAGCCGTGAGTGCGCAAAGGTGAAAGGGAGCTCGTCTGTCGGCTTGCGCGGTGGATGTGGCGTCGAGCGATACAGCTCTTCTCTTCGCTCGAGCGACGGAGAAGACTGTGCTGAAACTATCGAATAATATTCCTACCCAACAACATTTCGAGCTTTTCGATAATCTCCAGAAGGGAAACGCAGATTTCTTTTGCAGAGGCCAGGCCGCCCGCCTTACTGGGCTTTTGGCTTGACTGAGCCCGACGTCCTCACTAGATCCGTCAGTCGGATACAGTAATCGACTGCCATCGCGAGCGGAATCAAGAAGAACGGGACGTAGGACGCGAGGAGTTTGGCGAGGTGTTCGGTCGAGATGCCGGGCATCGTCAATACGGTCGCGAGGCACGCGAATGTGGTCGTACTCGAGGACGCGCCGTAGACTGCCAAGAGAGGCCAGATGGAGGCGTCACCTGTCCGAGCATTGTGTGAGTCTTAACTGTACGACAGGGACGAACCCTTGAGGAAATCGCTCACCCCGCCACAACCCTCGCACTCCGAGGAAGAAGACCGGGACTTGGAAAAGTACTTCGAGAATGATGAAGGACTGGCGGGCAAGTGCTTATTAGACATGACTCTAAAGCCAATCGAGCGTGCAGACGCATACCTGGAACCAGGCGAAAAGAGGCGCATTCGCGTTGGTCAGGAGTGGGTCATCCTTTGCCGCAAAGATGACTGTGGAGATTGCGGGCTCCTCTTTAGCACTCGTGCGAAGCAGCAACGCGGTCGAGGACCTACAGGCATGTCTGAGGAAGGCAGGAGAGAGAGCTTCGGCGCAGAACAAGGCCTGAACATCTGGGACGTGTACGGCAGCTTCAGCGCGCGAGCTCGTCTGCAGCAAGAACTTTGTGAGAGACGAACCGACGAGCAAAGTAGCTGGGATATGCAGAGCGAGAAAGGCGCTGGGCAGAGGAAAGCACAAAGCGGGAAAGAGGCAAGAAGGTGAGCGGGCCGATAGCGTCGTCGGAGTCGGTAGGTCGGAAAGCTTACAGGTACAAGCGATCGCGTCCTTGAGCAGCAAGCATTGCTTCTAGCGAGCGTCCGACCGAGGCTACAGTCGGAGGGGTTGACAGGCGACGCGTCTCATCGCGAACGACGACGCGTGTACCGACGAGCGGAGGGGAGGCGGTCAAGGTGTACCAAGAGGGATCGAGCGACTTTCGAACTGCTCGATCGCCACTTTGTAGACCCTCGTGCAGGGAAGGCTATACTTGGTCTAGAGTGCTATGACTCAGCTCAGGAGCAAGCCTGCTCAGGCGGCAGACCGGGTCAAACCTGAAGCCATCGTCCTCGATTCAGACTCGGATCACGACGACGCCAACGGCGCAGACACGGGCGAGACAACGCCAGAATCCCCAAAGGCTGCAGACGACGACGACAAGGACTTTGTCCCCAGGGACGAAGAGGCAGAGCGGCAACAGGAGCAGGAGGAGGAGGAGCGGGCAAAACCCGAAAAGGAGCCTCAGGCGGTCAGTTCCGAGAACGAGGTCCCGAGCGACACGACGAGTCTGACTTTCCGAGCCGCGTACAGACTCGTCCCAAAACGGAGCGGGAAGCCAAGAAACTCTTGCGGCAGGCGCTCCTTGATGTCGTTCAAAAGGTAAGCGTCGTTGCCCGTCCAGACTGCAAGATTGCGGCGCTGACCTTCCTTTCTCGCTCACAAACAGACCCGAGTCTACACGGACGCGATCGAAAAGGTCCGTCACAGATGGCTGTACGAAAGCTTGGTCGTTTCCAACTGACCCGGCGTACTGCAGGCACGACGAGAAGCGGCTGCAGCCCAAGGTCTGCCCGAAGAAGACGACGAAGAGACCGACGACACCGACGGAGACACCTCGGCGACGCCGGGGAACAAGCGTGGTCGCCGGTCAAAGGGCGGCGCGGGCCCCAAAAAGAAGCGGAAGAAGGAGGCCGTCCCGATGAACTTTGCCCAGAGCAGGTTAATCTCGGGCGGCACCTTGAAGGACTATCAGCTAGAAGGCCAGAACTGGTTGATCCAGCGTTACCTCTTTGCGATGCACGGCGCTATCGTGAGTCAAATGCGTCTTACAGGCGGCGATCCGGAATGAAGCTGAACCTCCCGTATCGATTTGCAGCTTGCGGACGAGATGGGAACTGGCAAGACCCTGCAGACGATCTCGCTCCTCGCTTTCATACACGAGAACCTGCACAAGGCCGAGAAGAAGTCGACCGACAAGCCGTCCATCGTCATTCTGCCGAAAGCGGTCCTGTATAACTGGTCAGCCGAGCTAGACCGGTACGTCTGTTCGCCTTTCCCCTGCGCTTTCCAGCGCATCAATCTGAAGCCTCTTCTACGGGCAGCTTTGCTCCCGAGCTCCCTGTCCTCGTGTATACCGGTACGAAGGACGAGCGCGCAGAACTCCGTCGCAGCAGGCTCGGATTGCGCGGCCTCAACAATCAGCCTCCGAAGACTCGCAAGGACCCGATGCCGATCATTCTTGTTACTTGTGCGTTTCCGCGCTATCGCCTCCCGATCTCTGTGCTCACATGCTGGCGTCCTTCAGATAATATCATGATGAACGATATCGCTTGGCTCAAGGAGCTCAGGTACGATGCGATCATTTGCGACGAAGCGCACAAAGCCAAGGGCTTGCACGGACGGTAAGAGCTTCCGTGGGCACTGCTCCTGATGTGCGCGGCTGAGCATCTGCGCACTTCAGGACTCTCGCTTCCCTTAAGCAGCTTCAAGGCGATTTCCGCCTTCTCCTGACTGGCACGCCCCTCGTGAGCAGAAGTGACCTTGATCGGTCTCGCTCCGCACTAATGCTTGGCTCCCGCTAACAGCAAAACAACCTCACCGAGCTCTATGCCTTGCTCTCTTTCATCCTGCCGCACGTTTTCAACGACCAGGAGCTTTTTGAGTCGCAGTTCGACTTTTCCGAGATCACGACGTCAGACGGCTCGAAGCTGTCCGAGCAGGACGAGGTCACGCTTCTCGTCGCGCAGCTGCAGAGCATTTTGAAGCCGTTCTTGCTCCGCCGCTGCAAGAAGGACGTCATCAAGGACTTGCCGCTCAAGAAGGAGTGAGTTGCCGCCAGGGCTGTGTGCTACGGGCGCGACCTGACACTTGCTCTCTCGCAGATACGTCTTGACCGCGCCGTTGACGGCTCGACAGAAGGAGATGACTGAAGCCGCTGTGAAGTGAGTCGCAACAGCTCGAGGACTACCTGTGCGAAGCTGACCTCGAGCCTGCAGCGGCGAGCTTCGCGACTTCCTGTCCGGCAACACGCCTTCGGCTTCCTCGACGCGCGAGTCGACCCCGGGCACGCGCGTGCGACGTAGGCGAGGCGGAGATGCCGCCATCATCGACATGAGCCTCCTCAAGGACGACGACGACTCGACCCCGCGCCGAAGAACTCGCGGTGCTCGGAAGAGCTATACCGACGCTCTGCCGGACGCGGCGGATGATGACGAATTTGAAGAGCAGTTGCACGAGCGGCAGGAGCGGGAGGCGCTCGCAGAGCAGCAGCGTGCCTTACAGAAGGCGACCGCTAAAGCTTCGACGGCCAGTGAGTCGCGGCTGCCGGAAGTCGTCTGATACCAGACGCGCTGACTATCGATCTATCCTGCAGCGAGTCTTCTCCACAAGAAGACCAAGTGGAACTCGGCCATGACGAACCTGCGTCAGATTGCGAACCACCCGCTACAGAAATATGACGATCGCGAGCAAAACGCAGACCCGGAAACGGTCGTCAACCTGTCTGGCAAGATGATGCTGCTCGACCGCCTCTTACCCGAACTCTTTAAGCGCAAGCACAAGGTGTGTCCCGGCGGCTGCTGTTCGCGGCAGCGGAAGAGCGTTACTGATTTGGACTTCTTCGTCCCTGCAGGTCCTGGTTTTCTCGCAATTCACGACTATGCTCGACCTTCTCGACGAATACTTCGAGCTGCGCGGCTGGGACCGTTACCGCATCGACGGCCGTGGCGGCCAGGGTGCGAATCAGGACGAGATTGCCGAGTTCAACGAGACACCGTTCTCGAAGAAGTGTGAGTGCAGCAGGACCGGTCCAAGTCGCGACACCGGAGCTGACTGTTTCACCTGCAGCTATCAACATCTTCTTGCTCTCTACTCGCGCTGGAGGCGTCGGTCTCAACCTCGTCGGCGCCGACACCGTCATAATCTTTGATTCGGACTGGAACCCCCAAAAGTCCGTGAACATCGTCACAGGAGAGTCTGTTTTCATTCGTTGACCCTCTAGCCTACAGCGACTTGCAAGCGATGGACCGCGCTCACCGCATCGGTCAAACCAAGCCGGTCCTGGTTTTCCGACTCGCCTCGGCGAATACGGTTGAGCAGACGATCCTCGCGAGCGCAACCAAGAAGCGCAAACTCGAGCGAGTCGTCCTCGGAAACGGTGAGACCGGCGCCGGTCGACATAGCACGCCAGGCAGTGAGCTGACTCGGTCGTGATCTGTGCAGACACGCTCGCTGGTGATGCGCAGGACATTCTCAACAAAGCCAAAGGTCGCAAGACCGGAGGCTCTGCGAAGCGCAAAGACGAGGCGATGCGCGAGCTGGCGCAGCAGCTGCTCCAGGCTGAGGGCGAGCGGATTTCGCTTGCCGACGCCGGCGCGCAGATCCTGTCCGACGAACAGCTCGATACTCGTACGTTCCGGCGGCCTGATGACATCTCTGTCAGCGCAGTGCTGATCAGTGCTTGTTCTGTCCCAGTTCTCGACCGGTCAGAAGACGCCATGAAGAGCACCGACTCGTCAGACGCAAAGAAGGGTGCTACCTTCGAGGTCGTCGAGACGATCGAAGAGGAGACCGTTCAGCAGAGCAACATTTTGGACGACCTCCTCGGCGACCAGGGCGATCGCGCAGCTTCCTCCACGCAGACTAGCGACGACGAATCCTAGTCTACCTTCTTCGCCGTACTTTATTTCGAGCTTTGCTGGGACTATTGGGAACTCTTGCTTTTCATACATCAAATTTCGGAGAGGCGTACTGCGGAGAATAGGTGATATGTGGGACAGGCGGCGCGCCCGCTCAGTACTGCGCGACAGGCAGCGGGTCAGTTCGTGCGCGTGGGAGCGTCAGGAAGCTTGGCGTGTTCTTACTTGTTGGTAGCCATACGACTGCTGCTGAGGCATGAAGCCGGTCATCTGAGGCATCATGCCGTTGCTTGCGAAGCCGGTCGGCTGCGCACGCAACGCATCGTATCGCGACGAGTCCTGCGGCGGGAGGTGGGTCGAGCCGGACGCGAAAGTTCCGTCCTTCATGGCAGCAAACACGTTTGATGGCGCGTTGTGAGTCGCGCCGGAGGAAGCGACGGTGTTGGCTCCGATAGACGAAGGTGGCATTGGGTTGAACTCGACCGGTGATTGTTGTTGCTGCTGCTGCTGCTGGCTATACATCGAGTTACCGCCAAAGCCCGTTGCTTGCGGCTGCATATACCCGTTTTGGGGACCCTGCATGCCGCCGAATCCGGTAGGCTGCATCTGCATGCCGCCGAAGCCGCTCGTCTGCATGCCGCCGAAGCCGTTCGACTGCATGCCGCCGTAGCCGTTGCTCTGCATACCGCCGAACCCGGTCGCTTGCGGCGCGAAGCCGGTCTGCTGGGGCATGAAGCCGGTTGGCTGCGCAGAGAAGCCGGTCTGCTGAGGAGCGAATCCGGTCGGTTGCATCGCCATCGGGTTCGACATGCTAGCGAAGCCGGTCGGTTCTGCCAGACACGTAGAAGATTAGCTCAGATGGACTCCTCGCGGCACGCGGACTCGCTCTGGCGACTCACGCGACATCATGCCCATACTACCGCCGCCGAAGCCAGTCGCCATCGGCATGACTCCGATTGTCGTCGCTCCGGGGAAGAAGCCAGTATTCTGCGGCTGCAACGCCGCCTGGTTCGCTGCGAAGCCCGTTCGCATAGGCTGCAGGGGCGCAAGCAGGCCTTGGTTCGCCTGGACCGGAGCGACAGGAGCCCGCGGAGCGTTCGGGTTGAAGCCAGTCGCCTGCGGCGAGACGTCTGAGGCCGAGTTGCCGGTAGGCTGAGCCGATTGCGCCGGAGCGGAAGACTGGGAAGCGCCGGGGCCGACGCCAAGCTGCGCGAGCAGACCGTCGTTGTAGGTGAGGCCAGCGGTCGAGTCCTTCTTGGCGGACTCGGCGGGCGCGGGCGAAGGAGTCGCGGCTGGCACAGGCGGCGGCGGGGTCGGGGCAGGTGGTGGGGAAGGCGCAGGCGGAGCAGGCGACGGAGAGGCGTCGGCGGGCTTTGACGCGGGTTTGATGTCCCATGCATCGTCGTCGAAGCCGCCGTGGAGGGGTACAGTCGAGCTCGATCGCTTTCGGTTTTCGACTGGCGAAGTCGGCACCGAGATCGACGCCTGCGAAGCTGCACCAGGCGAGACGGCGCGATTCTTCTCGAGCTCGTTGGCAGCGACGCTGAGGGCGCCGGCATTGACCGAGTTCGCGCTCGCAGCCGTGTTGCGGCGACCCCGTCGGGGCTTGAGCGTACCTTCGGGACCCGAGCTGAACAACTGCGGCGCCGGCGGAATCGGTTCTCCACGCTGCAGCTTCTGCGCAAGTTCGTGATCGGCGGCGATCTGGGCTTCCCGCTCGGCCGCCAACGATGGAGACGAGCGATCCTTGGTCGGGGTCGGCGGAGGGCGTGCAAACTTCTCCTTGATGTGCCGCTTGACGCGGATGACGTCGCCCTCTTTCAGACCGAGTCCGCGCAGGTTCGACTCTTCAAAGTCGGGAATGAGGGATTCGTCGATACCCTCGGATTCGGCGTTCCGGGCGTAGCGGGTGCAGTGGTCGACGTCGCAGCCCGCGGACAAGAAAAAGTCGAACCAGTCAAACGTCGATCGCGGCTTCGAGGGCGCCGGCGTGGACGAAGACGACTTGGGCTGCACCTTGACGACGTCTTTGACCGGGTCGGTCCGAGACGAACGGCTCTCGCGGCCCTCGCGACCTTCGCGCTTGCTCCGGTGGAGCTGCTTGATATAGTTGGTGTCTTCGGCGCTCATCTTTTCGACCGGAACCTCGATCACGACGCCGTTGACCTTGTGGAGGCGGATCTTGTTCCCGTTGAGACCTAGGAACTCGGCTTCGACCTTGAATTGGCCGGTCCGGTCCTTCCAGATACGCGTCCGACCGGCGTTCGGCAGCTTGATGTCGCGCTTCTTTGAATCAGCAGCGGACGAAGAAGACGCGCCGTTCGACCGACTCGGCCTCGCCGCAAGAGGCGGCGGCGCTCCGACATCGTCGTCATCCTCGTCCGCTTCCCTCGGGACCGGGATCGGCGTCGCCTTGGGCTGGTTCCGCAATCGGTCCCTCCGCTCACGTTCGGCCCGGCGTTCCTTCTCGGCGCGCTTCTCGCGCTCACGTTGCTGAGCCCGGGCGTCCGCTTCGAGCTGAGCACGGAGAGCCGCTTCGTCCTCGGCGTTCTCGCTCGCACGTACGTGAGACGAAGCAGACCGGATCGGAGGCGGCCGGATTCCAGCAAGACCGCCCGCCACGGGGGGCACAGGCGGGGCAGGCGGCGGTGCAGGAACCGCGGCAGGAGCGGCTGTCGGGCCGGACGATGATAAGTCGGCGTCGGCGTCGACTTCGATGTAGCTCGCCGGGACCACACCTTCCTCGCCGCTCCCATCGACGCGACGGACTTTGCTCCACTCGGCGTCGTCCGAGCCGTCGACGACGAAGTCGAGCCGCTCGCCCTCGGTGACGGTCAATTCGTCGTCACCCTGCGATTCAAAGTCGTACAGAGCCGTCGCATTGCCCTGTTTGCCCCGCGCTGGGGTTGCAGGCGGCGGCGTCGCGACAGGCGGAGTGGCCATAGCGCTCCGGATCGGTGGCGGTGGGATACTCGACATGGCCGGGGCAGCAGATCGGACCGGAGGCGGAGGTGGGACGTAGGCGGCAGCAGTGGCGGCACCGGGAGCAGGAGGAGGCGGCGGCGGAGGAGGAGGTGGAGGTGGAGCACCTGCGCTGCTGCCGTTGACGGCCGGCACCGGCGGTGCAGGCGGGGGCGGAGGGACTCCAGCCCCGACAGCCGATGCGCCACCCGCCGACGAATCGCTACGACCCTCCTCGATCTTGTTCACGATCGCCTCGAACGTACTCTTGTCGCCAATGACAAAGTGGAGCGGCTCGCCGTCGGCTGCGCCCGGGAAAGAGAGATGCAGGTGCTTCGACTTTTCGCTCGTCAGGTCGGACAAAGTCGAGAGCGGGTATTGCTGAACGGGGGTCTGTTTGCGAGATGGATCAGTTACCGTGGAATGACGTCGCGCGGAAATTCGAGACGCACTTTATCGCTCTCGCTCGCAAAGAACAGCGAGCCGTTCCCGACGCCAAGGGTCCCCTTTTTCTTCTTCTTCTTGGCGTCGAGCATGGTGACGCTCCATGTCTCGACGGCCGATGCTCCAGCTGAGCCTGTTGCGCTGGCAGCGACGGCGGGGACAGCCACTGCGGCGACGGCGGCAGCAGCAGCCGGAGCAGCGTACGAGTCCTCTTCCGGGGCAGCTTCGTACTCGTCGTACTGGTTCTGAGATGGGAGTCGAGGGTCAGAGAGAGCGCGAGCATACGCCGAGAAAGAGACCAATGTGCTTACAGTGGCAGACTCGTCGGCGTAAGCCTCTCCGTTCGCTTCGTCTGCTCCAGCTCCGCCCTGTACGCGTACGAGGTTTGGTCAGCCACACTCCCTCTGATCCGGACATCTCCAATCTGCGTGGACTCGCCTCGATGTAGGTCGCGGGGACGTAACCGACGCCCTTTTGCCCGTTGGCCTTTCTGCACAGGACCCAGTCGGGTTCGTCCTCGTCGAGGACTTCGAGCTGTTCTCCCTCGACGATCGGCATCTCTTCATCGTTCTCGAGTTGACCCGTCTGTTCATCGACGGCGGGGAGGTAGTCGTACAGGGCGACGGTGGACCGGATCGCCTGGGTCGGAGCGAGGTACGAAGCGGGGACGAGACCGATCAGCGGCGACGCGGATGGGTCGGCCTGCTTGACCTTGACCTTGTGCCAGCTGAAGGGTAGAACATAAGGGTCAGTATACGCTAGCGGCCTCGTATGCCGTGCAAGACTGTGAGGAGTCCGACAAGTTGTCGATCATGACGACGGCGACGACGAATCGACTCTCGAGAGATGTGCCTCACTCTGGATCTTCGTCTTCGAGGACCCAGACGACTTGGTCCTCTTGAACGGTGATTTCATCTTCAGTCTGAGCGTCGTACGCGAACTCGACGCGTGCGAGAGCGAGGTGGGTCGCCATATGGAGCGGCCGTTTGTTGCGCAGAGAGTGGGGGGACGACCGGTCGTGTCACCAGTCTCTTCGCGAGCTCGACGGGGCCCTCTGCGACAGAGACGATAGAGAGCGTGAGGGCGAGTCCAACCCTCGTCCGAGCGCAACGAGTGGAAGGCAAGGAAAGGGTGGAAACTTCGGTACCGCAGAGGCGCGTCACTCGCCAAAGTCGTCGCCGACTCGGTCTCTCAATCTCTCTCTCTCCCTCCTCGAAACCGCTTCAATCTGCCTACACGGCTTCCTTGCATCAGAGCGATACTCATTGGCTCTGGCGCGGCAGGCTAGCTATCAGTCTACGCATTCCGATTCCGTGCCGACGGCTCAACGCCCGCCCGCAGCACGCCGTGTCGGCCTTATCTTTCGCGGGCTTTGTTTGATGCCCTACCGCACTCTTGCAGCTCTGCTCTTTCTCGCATCTGCTACGATTGTCACCGTGTCCGGTCGAATGCTACTTCCGCGAATCGCCGTCCCCGAATTCACAGTCTCGCGAATGGGACCGCTCCGCGCTCGCTTGACTGGCCGCTGCTCCCTCGGTCCAGCTGGCTTCGACTATTCGGCCCGAGTGAGCGGGAAGGATGCGCCTTGCTTTACGCTCCCTTGTCGCGCGTGCTTGTCGCCGCCGGCGCTTCGCCACAAGGGGACACCTCGCTGCGGAATTTCCCACACCCGCACCGACTTCGGTGCCCATACCTTTGTCTCCGTCCGCAGTTGACCGTCCTGCCCTACGCTTCGATTGGCAAGGGTTTGACCTCGCGGCCGGGCTCGGCCTCCGACCGTTCCGCGACTGCTTCGGCGGGACTTGCCCTACCCGGGAGAGCTCGCTCTGCAGTGCAGCCGCCCCCGCGCCCCAGCAGCCCTCAATCAACATCCCTCGTTCTGACTGCACTACAGCGGCGAGTCCTGACGGAATGCCGAAAGCATCACCGGGTGCGAAGCGGATGCGGTCAAGGCGACCGGAGATCGGTCTGCGCTGCTCACCCGATGCCTCAACCGAGAGCCTCTTCCCAAGTCTGGACGATGAAGCTTGTAGGACGTGCTCGTGCCTCGAGACTGCGGGCAGCATAGTCTGATCTAGAGTTGCGCCACGTCATCGACCGTGCAATGACTCGGATGAGGTTCGGCCGAGAGCGGAAGCGACGCGTACAGCAGCCTCTACAGCCGCAGATACGCTCGCTGACGGCATGTTTCGACCTTCTATACGCAGCTGGTGGCCTCGGAGAGCGCCAGTGCCTCAGTCTGGCGAAAAGTTCCGTCCGGTTGCGTCACCACTCCGGCGAGCTGCGACAGGCAGCGTCAACTCGCAGCCGATCCCGTTGAGGTTGACGCCGCAGGTGGCATTCACGACAGCGACCGTAGCGCTGTCAGTCGGCGGTGCAGCTTGGTACACGAACCAGGACACGCTCGAACGCTCGACGCCGTCCTCTTCCCTCTTTTCGTCCTGGTCTCGCTCGCTGTCTGGCGCTTCGACACCAGGACTGCAGCCTTCTCTCGTCCGGCAACGGTGGGAAGAGACGTACTCTCGAGCGGCAGCATGGGTCAAGGCGGTCGGGTCTGATAACCGGCTCGCCATCATCCTCGCCGAAAATTGGGTCGAACTGAACGAGGCGAAGCGGACTTGCGCCGGCTTGATTGCCGGCTTTGTCGGCGTCTGGATCGCGTGGAGGCTGCCGGCGAGGTTGAGACTCGGCGAGTGGCTCGCTCATCAGCCGCTCAGCGGACGGGCCGTGACCCTTTTGACTTCGACGTTCAGCCACCGCGTGCGTTTGCGCCCATGCGCCGCATGACTCCGATGCAGGAGTGTTGACCTTTGCCCTCGCAGACCATCATGCACCTCGGCTTCAACTCGATCGCCCTGTTCTCCTTCTCCGGCGCTGCCTTCTCCGCCCTATCCCATGCCAATTCAGGTCTACTCCCGCGGTCCACCTCTCGCTACGAATTCCTGGCTCTGTTCGCAACAGCAGGAGTCGTCTCGGCGCTGGCGTCGCACATCTGGTTCTCGCGAGTCATTGCAGGCGGGTTATTGAAGCGAGGTCTCACGACGAGGGAGGTGCGAGGGGCGATCCTGCCAAGTCTCGGCGCCTCCGGTACGTGACCTTCACAGCGCACGTAGACTGTGCTATGCGCCCGTGTTCTGATTGGCGTGCTATCGCCTACAGGTGCCGTCTATGCCTTGGTCACCCTGACGGCGCTCGCCTACCCATCGACCTCGGTCTCCCTCATCTTCCTGCCCTTCTTCCCAATCCCGATCGGCCTCGCCGCTTCGGCTCTCGTCGCAGTCGACATCGTCGGGCTGTTGCGCGGCTGGAGCATGTTTGACCACGCGGCGCACCTGGCAGGAGCGGCGATGGGCGTTGGATGGTTCTTTGGCGGACATCCACTGTTCGAGCGATTGAGGGCCGCTCTGTGGAACGCGCAGAAGAAACAACTTGTAGAGCAGCGGAGACTGTCTAGATCGTGAAGAAAGGGTGTTGCTACAACGACAAGAGAAACTTTTGGAGAGAGGGCGACAATCGAGGGGCTCTGTTCTAGCACTGCGTCGTCGCGCATGACGTCTGAGATCTATCGGCGGAAAGCGGCGAGGGACGAACGCTTCGGTAGCACTTTGCCCGTCTTGACGAGATTCTTCGGGTCGCTTCGCGGCGTAAAGAGCGAGCGTTCCGATCCGGCGGGTTTGGCTCGGGACGAGGCGGACGCGGAAGGTCCGAAAAAGGGCAGGGAGACGGGGGAAGAGGAGAGAGTGCCATTCGAAGGTGGTAGGCCGCTGTCTGTCGAGAAGAGCTCGGGAGCATTTTCCTCCCGCCGCCTTTTCTTGACGAGCGCAGGCGTCGAGGGTCCACCGGTGCGCGTGTCGCGTTGCCGGCGCTTTTGCAGCTCGCGAGCGAGGTCTTGCGTCCCTGCAAGGACCGGCGACGCCGATTCGGACTCCTTGTGTTCCCACGGCGGGACGTAAGGCATGAACCGGATCAGCATGCCGTCTTCGCGCGGCGGGATCGCAAACGTGCGCTCGCCCCGTCGCTTAATCCCGCGCGAGTCCTGACCGACAAGTCGGTACCGATAGAACAGGGCGCTCTCCTCGTCTTCGCGCTGCTTGGCTTCGATCGCGGCGGTTTCGGCGGCGACATAGGCTGCTTCTTCGCGCGCTTCGGTCTCGTCGTCCGAGTAGGCGTCGCGGTCGTGCGGAACCCACCGGTTCGTGCCGTCTGGGTGCACACGTCTCAGCCCCGCCGCGTACAGCGAACCTTCGGGAGCGGCGCCGCCACTTTTCCCTCCCATTATGGCGTCGTTCCTGACTCGGAACGCCGCGCTACGCTCGCCCGGCTCCTTGCTACCACTCTCGGCGATCGCTTCGCGCGAAAGCGCGACCGTGCTCGTCAAGCCGCCGTAGGTCGCGTGATGTGCCGCGTGCGACAGCTTGGCTTGCAGGGCGATCTGCGCCTGGTATACTTCCTCGGCGGTTTTTGGCTTGTTGGAGTCGTGGTTCGTTGTCGCCGCACGAATCAGGGCGGTAAGATCGACGCCGAGTGGCTTGAACGTCGCAAGCGGCTTCCCTTCGCTCCGCTCGCGTGCGCCCAGGTAGTGCAAGATGGCGATCGAATGCGCGGGCGAGAAATTGCTCGGATCGAACAGCTCGAGCTCGATGTGGACAGAAATGGTCGGCTCGGGCGCAGGGAGTTTCTCGATGTCCTTGCAGACCTCGTTAGCGCGGCGGAAGAAGTTCAGGCGAGGCTTCGATGTCCCCTGTCGAGCTTTGGCCATCGATTGGTTGATCTGCGTGCCGACGGAAGCCGTACAGCCAGAGCCGCGGACATCTAAAGGGGGGACGTAAGCCTTGCGCGTTGCCAGCAATAGCGCATCAAGATCAATGCTCACCGAGGATTCGTAGATTCGCGAGGTTTGCCGCTAGAGGGACGACCGACGCGTCGGTCACTTGCCGGAGACCTCTCAGACGCAATATGGCCAGCTGTTGGTATTGCCGCTTGTCCCTCGCAGCCCGCGCGATCCATTCGAGACCTCCGTCGGTCACGGCGGTTCCGTCGAGCCGGAGCGTCGCCAAGAAATGCGATAATGGATCGCGCAGCTTGTATATGTCGCTGTCGCCGAACGAGGTCACGGAAGAGAGATCCAAATAGGCGAGGAAAAAGGCCGGCGGTGGTGGTTTCGATTCGGCGAGGGAAGCAGTCGAGAGCGCAAGAAGGTACCGAGGTTCTGCGTCTTGGTTCAGCTCCTTGAGAACGCCCAATTCGGCAGTGTCGCTGACGACGAGCCCACGATAGGTCTTCCTGGCTGTCGGAGTCTCGCAGGCACAGCGCGAAGTGACGTCGAGCCATGTCTGGAAGGGCAAAGTGGCGTTCGCCCGTGTGGGCGCCTTGCCCTCGCTTCGAGCCGCCGTCTCGATGAGGTCGAGCAGTCGCGAGATAGAATCGCGATGGCGGACGGGATCGAGCGCGTCGAGTAATCCCGGTTCGCCGTACGAAGCCGCGAGGACCCGCAGGCAGACATCCGCAAGCCGTGGGACCGATTCGAGCGTCGCCGCCTCTGCTTCCGATTCGCGCTCCCGATAGACGAGGTACTCGGCTGCGTCGAGTGTAACGCGCGAGCGAGTCGGCGCTGATCGGCCGAGCGTCACGTCCTATCAGAGAGCGGTCAATCACGTCGAGTCGCGATCGCGTTCGAAGTGAACGGGGCGGTTGCTCACCCTATAGGCGATCCCGGCGATTCCACTCAAGGTGTAGCTTTTTGCGCTGTATATGGAGACGTGTCAGGATGCTCGGCACGGGATCGGATCGGCGCTGCATGCAGACTGACCCTCGCTTGCCGCGGTTCCGATCTTCGCGTGCGCGCTTCTCCTGGAGGCGTTGCTCGTCCCGCTGTAGTCGCTTGACGAGTTCGACGTAGCGTTCACCGCCTGCTACTTTGCGCTGCGGTGGTAGGCCGAGCGGTGGCGCGCTCATTGTCCAGCGCTCTAGAGAGTGTACGACTCTGCACGTGATAGTGCGAGCCTGGCCAAGGTCTTCTTCTCCCGAGAAGCGTTTCTAGACCGGCGGCGATCCTCCGTTGGTGACGAAGGCGAACCTTTATTCTTCCCCGCACGACTTGACAGTAGCATCTCTCCCTTCCACAGCCTGTAGAGCCACTTTGCGGAAATGGACATCCCCGTCGCAACCCTTTCGATCCTGCACATCACGGTCGGAGCGAGTGCCCTCGTCGCGCCTTCGTTCACGGCCGCCTTCTTTGGGCTCGTACCCGAGCCGGCGTCCATCTTGGTCACTCGCCTCTTTGGCAGCCGCGACCTCGCCCTCGGACTCGCGCTCTACCGCGCGTTCCGGTCCACCCCCACCGGGAAGAAGTCGCCGTCTGTCTCGCCGGGAGTCCGGATCCCGCGAATCCTCTCGGAAGCGCAAAAGGGCGCATTGTGGGTTGCCAACCTCGTCAACGGGATCGACGTCCTGAGTAGCCTCGTGTGCTACTTTGAAGGCAACATTGGCGTCGCGGGTTTGCTGTGGGGCGGCCCGGGCGCGGCGTTCTTGCTCGGGCTGGGCCTGCTCGGTTTGCGAGAGTGAGGCGGTCGCGCGGGTCGGGAGCGGTGAGTCGGCTTCGTTCGTGCAAATCGACTCGATTGACGGCGCGCAGCTGATGCGAGCGAGGACTTGAGCGGCAGGTGCGGAGGGCGAATTGTGCCGTCAAGCAGCTGGAAGCGACCCGAGGATGCAGGAGGCTCCCTGGCGCCACCGTATAGCAGAATCGTCTCGCGAGTGTATCATGGTTGTAGCCGTACCTGAACGAGAGAGGCAGTCGTCTGCGTCGGCGACGGTCCAAGCGAGACTAGGCAGAGAGGAGAGTCGGACAATCGTGGAGCTTTCGGCGTGCGGTCCTCGCCCGATCGCGCAGACGTGAGCAGCTGAGGTCGCAATAGCACGCATATGCACATCACACATGCAAAGCCAGCTGCAGCAACTTTTGCGATTGGAAGCAAGCCTTGGTCGACTCGGAGAAGCAGCTGCGTCCAGACGGGGGCGCGGCGCGAGAAGCATGCGCCGCTAGTTAGGCACGCTGCCCGCAGATATAGTTCTGTCATCATAGCACGGGTTGGCGAGCGGCGCGAGTGTGCGGAGGGGGGAAGACGAGGTGAGTTGAGGCCAGCTGCTGACCGAGGGGCTGCAGACTCTTGCGTACCACCGTAACCTCGTGCCCGTTCGCGCTGGCTTGGAGACTGCGAATCAGCTCCTAGAGTCGCCCCGTCCGACGTCAATCAGACCGCGCACACATCGCTGTGTCAAGTCGATCAGTTCCCCTCTTCCTCCAGTCCGCCGACTCGACTCTCGATCGACTCGTCAGCTTGCTCGCTACTAGCTCCCGTGGGAAAGGCATCCCGAACGAGAATCTAGGCTCAACATGTCTCGCGAAGGTTCGGGCAGGGTCAGGAACCGCGCACCGGCAGCCGTCCAGGTCAGTTCGCTCACAGTCCAACAACCTCCGCCGACGACTCGCAATTGACTCGGAAACTCTGGTACACAGATCACGGCAGAGCAACTGCTCCGAGAAGCCGCCGATTTCCAGGAACGCGCTCCGCCGCAACCGAAACAGCGCGTCGAGGACTTTGAGGAACTGCACGAGTACCGCGCGAGGAAACGGCAAGAGTTTGAAGAAGTCATCCGCAGGACCAGGTCAAACGTGCGTCCGTGCTGTCTTGTCGGTGGACGGGCGAATACCGAGCTGACCCGAGCGAGACTCGTACCGCGACGACACTGCAGATCCAGGCATGGATCAAGTACGCCAACTGGGAAGCCAGCCAGAACGAGTTCCCGCGGTGAGCTCCCCTGTTGATTCTCTGACGGTGTGGTGTACACGAGGCTGACTCGGTCCTGGTACGCCGGCAGGTCTCGGTCCGTGTTTGAGCGTGCTCTCGATGTCGAGCCGAGCAACATCAAGCTGTGGCTCTCGTACACCGAGATGGTACGTCCATCTCACCCTGAACCGCACGACAATGGTCAAGGAGAGCGCGGATAGAACGCGACCTCATTGCTTACGACACACTCGGAAACAGGAACTCAAGGCGCGCAACATCTCGCACGCCCGGAACCTATTTGACCGCGCCGTCACCCTCCTCCCGCGAATCGACCAAGTCTGGTACAAGTACGTCTTTCTCGAGGAGCTCCTCGGCAACGTCGCCGGAGCCCGCCAAGTCTTTGAGCGGTGGATGGCCTGGGAACCCAACGAGAAGGCATGGAGCGCCTACATCAAGCTCGAAGTCCGGTACCAGGAACTCGACCGCGCGAGCAAGATCTACGAACGGTTGATCAATTGCCACCCCGAGCCGAAACACTTTGTCAAGTGGGCCAAGTTTGAGGAGGAGCGAGGCAACGTCGGTGCGTCGCGCGTTGCCCCTATCTCCTGCTGCTCCCGCGTCCCGCGGTACAGCAAGGGATAGTAGTGCTCACAGAGATGTCCCATATACGCACGCAGACCGCGCGCGCGAGATCTACCAGATGGGCTTTGAATTTTACGGCCAGGACGAGGAAGGTATCGACAAGTCGCAATCACTGTACTCGGCGTTCGCCAAGATGGAGGTCCGCCACAAGGAGTACGACCGGGCGCGCGTCATCTATAAGGTGCGTCATCGCGTGGACTTGGCTTTGACGAATCCTCGAATACCTGAGAAGGACTGTCAAACTGATGCTGCGCCTCCCTCTCCTTCTTCATGTCGAGCAGTTCGCCCTCGAACGCCTGCCTCGCTCTCGGTCATCGCAGCTCTACGCGTCGTACTCGAACTTTGAGAAACAGTTCGGCGACCGGTCCGGTATCGAAGTCACCGTCCTCGGCAAGCGCCGCCTCCAATACGAGGAGGAGCTGACGCACGAGGCGCGCAACTACGACGTCTGGTTCGACTACGCCCGGCTCGAGGAGGACGCGTACCGGGGCGAGAACGGCGCCCAGGATGCGCTGAAGCGCGTCAGGGAGGTGTATGAGCGCGCGGTCGCACAGGTGCCGCCGAGCGACGAGAAGCGGCATTGGCGGCGGTACATCTTCCTGTGGCTCAATTACGCTCTCTTTGAAGAGCTCGAGACCAAGGTGGGTGACTTTCGCGCATCGTGGTCAAGAGTCTGGTTCGCCTATTTCCCGCCCATGTCTGACGTTCCGAGGTCGCCGTGCCTACAGGATCTGCAACGCGCCCGCGAGATCTACCGCGCATGTCTCAAGCTTGTCCCGCACAAGAAGTTTACGTTCGCCAAGGTCTGGGTCCAATTTGCCGAGTTCGAGGTGCGACAACAGGAGCTCGATGCGGCACGTAAGATCCTCGGAATGGCGATCGGTCTCTGCCCGAAGGAAAAGGTACGACTCTCCCCGACGAAAGTGATTTCGATACCGATGCTGACTATTTTACTGTCTTCGCAGCTCTTCAAGGAGTACGTCGAGCTCGAGTTGAGGCTGCGCGAATTTGACCGGTGCCGAATCATCTACCAGAAGTGGCTCGAGGTATGTCTGCCATCGATGCTCCGTCTTAGCAGCTTTCTCATCATATTTCGGCGGCGCAGTACGACCCCTCGAACGCTTCGGCCTGGATCAAGTTCACCGAGCTCGAATCGGTCGTCGGCGAGTACGACCGTGTTCGCGCAATCTACGAGCTCGCCGTCGACCAGCCCTCGATGGACATGCCCGAGCTCATCTGGAAGTCCTGGATCGACTTTGAGTACGACGAGGAGGAGTACGACCGCGCGCGCGAGCTGTACGAGCGGTTGCTCCGCCGGACGAGCCACGTCAAGGTCTGGGTCTCGTTCGCGCAGTTCGAGGCGAATGTCGGGCTCGCCGAAGCCGCTGCTCTCAGCGGCGAGAACGACGATGACGATGAGGATCAGGAGGATGCGCAGCCTAAAGCACCTGTTGAGGTCGACCAGGCCGCGGTCGAGGCGGCCAAGCAGCAAGGACTCGAGCGCGCGCGCAAGGTGTTCGAACGCGGCTACGCCGACCTCAAGAAGAAGTCGCTCAAGGAGGAGGTGAGCAATCGCTCCGTCTCAATCCCATTTAAACGGCATAGCTGACCGGTTTATCAAATGAAAACAGCGCGTCGTTCTGCTCGAGGCATGGAAGGCGCTCGAGGCGACTCACGGCGATTCGGCGTCGCTCGCAAAGGTTGAGGGCATGATGCCGCGTGTCGTCAAGAAGATGCGCAAGGTCGACGGAGACGCATCCATGATGGAAGAGTGTAAGTACAACGGGTGCCCTTACCATTCTAAGTCCTCAGATACTCATCTCGCCTCGCCCCTTTGCAGACTACGACATGATCTTTGCGGACGACGAACAGGCCAACAAGACGGCGTCGCTCAAGTTCTTGCAGCTTGCCGCCGAGTGGAAGCGCAAGGTGCGTCACTTACAGTAAATTGCAATCGCCGAGCGCAGGTCGCTAACGCACGTCTCGGTTGCCACACGCAGCAAGCGCTCATGGAGCAAGAAAAGGCCGCCCAGCAACCAGAGCCGCCCAGCGTGCAGGCGGAACACGAAGAGGAGGAGCAGGCCGAGCAGGAAGCCGGCGATGACGCAGCAAGCGGAAGTGCGCAGGAGGAGGACCGCGCAGAGGACGCAGCAAAAGAGGACGCAGCAGAGTGAGAGAGTATGTAGCAATGGAACGTCCATGTTGTACGCTTCCGCTTGGTCTCTAGAGCCGGAGGTACTTTCCCGGCAAAGAACGCTTCACAACTCCAGAGCGCTCATACTAGAGCGCTCATGATGGGGCAGATATAATAGGAATGACAACAGGACATGTGCGAGTATGGGTGGAGATCTAATAACAGAAAGGGGTGAGGCCTCTAGATGATTCCTTCTTCCTCTCGCTCGTTGCCAGCGTGGCTAGCGGGCCGCGTCTCCAGTCCGCGCATGACGTCAGTGTCATCGTCTTCATCGTCATCCTCCTCGTGCGCTGGCGCGCTGGCCATTTGGAGCGTTTCCGTCGCTCGCGTCGACCCTGGAAGGTACAGCGGCAACGACTCGTCGTCGAGCTCGTCGTCGCGCGCGGCCTCGTGACTCGCCTCGCGGGCTTTACCGAGCGCCTTCGCAGAAGGGAAATACGACACAGATTCGGCGCTACTTGCGTCGTCCTGCAAGAGCGGCGCAGTCGATGATGCAGACGACTTGAACGGGGCGGCCGCTCGTGTCGAGAACTGTGAGTCCGGGACACTTGTTGCGAAGGATGTCTGCTGAATCCGACGGGGAGGAGCAGGCAACAGCGAGGCCGCCCTTCCGTCCGTAGCATGTGAGTGTTCGGGCGAGCTCGCGGCGGGACGCGGAATGGCAAAGTCGAAGCGCTCGAAGCCGTCCTCGTCGACATCGTCATCGTTTGTAATAGGTGGGGCACTTGGCGTCGGATGCGTCGCCGAGGTGGTGGTCGGCGCCGTAGAAGACGATCCCGCCAAGCCGACATCGGCTTCCTCGTCCTCGAGGACGAAGGGCGAACGCTCACGATGGGTCCGCAGGCGCGCCAGAACGGCCTTGTCATCCGTCGCGATATGCGCCGAGTACATCGAGCGATCGACCGGAGGCGGCTCTTCCTGCTCGACCTCGGGCGGGGAATGGTCGTTCTCGTCGGCAATATCGCCCCCCTCGCCGCCCGTAAAGGGATCGGCGGCGGATGACGAGCCGGACGCGAGTGGCCATCCCTTCTCACCAGGCCAATGCCATTCGCCTTCGTCAGCTTCAGCACCGGCACGCTCGGTGCTGGTACCCGCCGACTCGCGCCTCTCGCGCCGCAAGCGTCTCCGCGCTGCTCCAAGGCGAGAAGTCGCATCGGCAGATCCCTGATCCGGGTCGGCGAAGCGACGAGTGCGTTGCACGGTCGAAGTGCTCGGGCGGTACGCCGGAGGACCAGGAGCGGGGAGCGTGTCCGTCGCAATCATTGCACCGAATGAGGAGACGGCGGGGAGAGGCGTCGAGGTCGTCGAACGACTACTGGACGGCGCTCTCTCGCCCAACGCTGGCGATGCCGTAGATCGGGCGAACGTGACCGAGTGAGGTGAGCCTGGAATTGCGAGGTGGTCGGGAAGCGTGGGGTCATCGGCAGGAGTGAAGAGAATTTCGGGTGCGGACGTCGCGGGCAACAGTGCCGAATGCGTGGACCGAATCGAGGCGGACGACGAAGTGACGCCACCTTCCGTCCGAACGCTTCGTGCGGAGGCGCGCGAAGCGATACGGTCGAGCGCAGACGCAGTGAGGGAGACGACCGAGCCCGCCGGAACGTCGCGCGAGAACACGGTCGTACTGGCTCCGCTTCGATTCCCTTGAGCAGCGCCACTGTCGCTGCGCAATCGTGCGGCAACCCGACTTGTCAGAGTGTTCTCGACGATGGACGCCGCAGAAGAACGGGTGCCGGAGCGAGTAAGCGCGCGCTCTTCCTCTGCTTCGCTGTCTCCGTCATCGCCGCTGCGGCTTCGCCGGCCGTCAGGACCGTCTCCAGCTCGTCGGCGTCGCCGGAGACTACCACGAACGCCGGCAGCGGAGAAGCCTGTGACGCGGACCCGTCGTCGCACGCTCGGAGCGCCCGACAGTCGTCCCCCTTCCTCCTCTTCCGCGCCCGAGGCTTCGTCATCGTCTGCGACGGGGGCGGTAGCGGCGGCTCGATTCGCTGCTTTCCGTCTCTTGCGCCGCCCTTGTCGATTCCTCACTTTGCCAATGGCTCCCCGCCAACCTTTCTCCCCACGCGCGTCGTCCACGTCGGCCGGCACTTCCTTGCCGGTTCTCGCTCCCGCATCCCCGCCTTCAGCTGCATGACCCGCTGCCGCCGCGAGCCGCCTAGCTTTGCGGGCAGCGTGAGCTTTCCGTCTCCGTCGCTTATTGCGCCGGACAATGACGCTGATGAAGATGCTGATGACGACGAGAACGGCGACAAGAACCGACATGGCGATCACGAGCGGGACGGCGTAATAGTTTGTCTCGCGAGGTATCGCCTGCCAGCCCGTCGGGATCGAAACTGCTGAGGAGGTCGCAGACTTTGATGTGGACGAAGCAGAGGCCGAAGAGGATAAGTCGACGCCGAGACCGGCGACATCGGGCACTGCAGCTTCAGTCGGCGAGGGATACGACGCTGCGGTAGCTTCGTGATCGGGCAGAGCGCTCGCTCGGGCCGTCGAGTATGCCGTGATCTCCGCTGAGACAGGATAGGACGTCCCTTTACCCCGGAGAGTCCACCCGTAATCTTCGACCCATTGACCGTCCGAATTGACGTAGCGCGGGGGCACCGGTGCTCGAGCGCGAAGTGTTGGTCGCGAGCTGGCTGGCGGACGGGTCGTCGACAAGGGGACTCGACCGATCGGACCGCAGTTTTGGCCGAACGAAGGATCTGCACATGACGCCGGCGCGGTTGTGGGACGAGCGACAGGTGACGCTGTCGCCGTAGAAGCGTGTGCATAGATCGCGACAGCGGCCAGGAGGGCACCACGAGTCGGCGTAGCCCGCAGTAGCCGGTGCGAAGGACCGGCCACGGCGATTTCTTCTCGCGGATCGTCCGAGGGGTCACAGTGGCCACCGCACCTTCGTCGCCGACGCGGGCTCGCCGGGTCGCGAGGCATGTCCTGGCGTGGCCTCTTGGACTGGCGTAGTCGTCCTAACAGCGTACACTGAGCGCCATGGTGATCGTCAGGGCGCGGAAGCGATCGAATTGGATTTGGGCGAGATGGAGTCGACGAGTCCGTCGCGGTTTCCGAGAGTTCTAGGCGGTGTGGGCGCGTAGCAGACGCATGCATCACCCGTCTAAGAGGTCCTAGAGGCGGTCCCGTCGTCCTATCGACGTCGTTGCGGGCCTGTAGAGTGCCGTCGTCAGTTCGCTGTTTGCAATCCAGATACGCGCGTGTTCTCCAGAACGAGCAAGTCGCCGATGTCGTCCGTGGAGAGCTTTGCGATGGGTCCAAATACGCACCTATAAGCCTAGAGTCTGCCTGTATAGTCTAGAGGTTCTGCCTGAGGCAGGCGAATGCGGTCACTGGGCCAAAAAGGGGGGGGGGGGGATTGACCGGGGGGGCCGCAGTCGTCCGCAGGCAGCCCGGTGGGCTGTTTCGATTGGCCACGCCGGTCACGCGCGTTTCCCGAACAGGCAGAGGCTCGACTCCCCAAATTTGGCCTCGCCTGCAGCGCGGCCTACCGAAACTTTCACCTCTTTCGCGCACGGTCCTCTCTTATAGATACCTTGGTGTCACAACAGTAGCTATAGATACGGGAAGGGAGGGCGAGAGAATCTGCGAAAAAAGGGG
Organism: Rhodotorula glutinis; assembly: GCA_037974285.1. Classification (NCBI taxonomy): domain Eukaryota; kingdom Fungi; phylum Basidiomycota; class Microbotryomycetes; order Sporidiobolales; family Sporidiobolaceae; genus Rhodotorula; species Rhodotorula glutinis. The sequence goes on along the minus strand of JBBPFV010000009.1, from coordinate 822,942 downwards.
ACGACTCTACTCGAGGAGGTCCGTCGTCGTGGCGGCTGAACTTGCGCCCGCAGCAGCGACGGCAACGTTACGCGGTTCGAACACCTCGTGACGACAGACAGGGCAGACTCGACTCAGGCGGAACCATGATCGGATGCAGTGCTCGTGGAATCTATAGTCGTGCAAGGGCGGACGGCATTGAGGGTCAGATCAGCAACGCCGGAAATAGCCCTCGACTCCGATGAGAGAGATCGAGCGTGGATCTCCGATGAGCTTGGAGCTAGGAAATCAGTTACGACGTACATGTGAAGGCAATCGGGCAAGACGACCGCGAATTGGTCCACTTTGAAGCGGGCGAGGCAGATCTGTTGGATTCGCCGTGAGAAAGGGACAGTGAGTCATCTCGCTCACTCGCTCGCGAGATCGAGGGCGACAGACTGACCGCGCAATCGACACATCGAACGCCGACAACGCTCAGCTTGCTCTTGACTTTCCCGTCCTTGGTGACCCGGCGCCGTTCGCACTCGACCCGCGCAACGGCGAGGGTCTCGGCGAGCTCTGCCGCAGTCGCACCGGCCGGTACAGCTTGCCCGAGGACATCAGAGAGTACCAGAAGGTCCTGCGTAAATAGGCTGTCAGTACGATGCGGGGCCAAGTGCAGCTTGATGGGTGCTCACGTCATAGTTTTCTCCGCCTTGCGGCTGTTCGCCATTTGGCTGGGCCGTTTCACCCGGAGCAGCGGAACCGGCATCTTGTCCAGACTCGAGCCGCGCAAGAAGGAGGTCAAGATCGGTGTACATGCTCAGCTCGGGGATCTCAAGCTGAGGAAGCTGCGTCGAAGCCGTGTTGTCGCGAACGATGGAGGTCCCGGTAGTTGGGCCTGTTTCGCTCGAGTCCTCCGCGTCGCCCTGATCTCGAGGCGGGAGAGCTGTAGTATCCGCGGTAGGCGGAGCCGGAGGAGCTCGACCAGGAGGTCTGCGCGGCAGAGGCGGTCCGGGATGGGCAGGACCTTCAATGTCTGCTCGCTCTTGTCGATCGTCGCTTGTTGCGTTCAGTCCTGCGGCGGTATACCCGTCATGGGCCGGTTGGGCTTGCGAGGGAAGTGTCTGCGACTGTCGAAGTGCGGTGAAGGCATCGATCCGGTTCTCGCTGAGCACTCGAGGTGGGGCTGGAAGCGGTCGTCGACGAGGTGGCGAGACGCTCGAGCTCGCAGAGCTCTGCGATGCCGCCTGACTTGGATCGTCTGCTGGTATAGGCGCTGTAGCTGGTATGGCCGCATTACGAGACTCGCTGGTAAGGCCGACTGTTGCTGCGGGCCCTGCTGAAGACGTCGAAGCTGTGGGCTCAATGGGTCGTTGCTGCAGGGGAGTCGGCGGCACAGGGCGAGGAGGATGACTCGCTGTGGCGCCGGATGAACCGCTGACGGCGACCGGTCGCAAGGAAGCTCGTTTCGCCGCGAGGATCTCTGCAGCATTCGGCGGCGGAGGCGGTGGCATTCTCCGGATCGACGCCGGCCTGCGCAAAGGCGTCGGCGGCGACGTTCCAGCCGCTGCTCCCCAGGCGATCGAAGGCACACTGGTTGTGAAAGCTGGTGCCGGCGACCTCTCGGCGGGAGGAGGTCGAGAACGAGGCGGCGGTGGCGGCGGAGGTTGTCGAACCCTCTGAGGAGGCGGAGGCGGACTCGCTTGGTCTGCGGAGGCGCTCGAGTTGACCTGCGCCGTTGACGTAGTTGCCGCATCAGGTTGATCGGCGTCTCCGTCTTCCTCGTGCAGTGTTTCCCGAGCGCGGACCGCGGAAGAAGCTTGGAGTCGGGCCTCCTTCTCGGCGCGCATCCTCCGCTCGGCGGCTTCGGCAAGCATCCGATGTCCGCGCAAAGACAAGGTCCGGGCGAGCTGGGGATCATCGACTGGGCCTCCTCTCGCTTGGCTTTGGTCGTCAGGCGTTACGGTCGTGCCCACAGTAGAGGCGGCCGAGGTCGAAGCAGCCTGCTGACCCGAGCGGCTTGGCTCGTCCTCGACGATCGTTTCGGGGTGCGTCGACGATTGCTCTGGTTGCGTGGATCGGGCGACCGAGACGGCACCTGCTGCCGTTGCGGCATCGACCGTTTCGACGGCACGGCCTCGTCGCTCGCGCGCAACGCGACCCTGAGCGCGCAGACTCCGAGTTGCGTGGACGCTCAAGGCACGTACGACGCCGCGCGAGTTGTTCGAAGCTTCGGCGTGAGAAATTCGACGACGCAGCTGGGCGAAGTCGGCGGCGGCAACTTCCGTCCGAGAGGAGTAGACCCGACTCGGCACTGCCGGCCTCGACTCTGGCGGTCGCGAGGGCGGTGCACCGTCCGCTGCGGCTTCGCGGTCCGAGTCACCGCCAAACTCAGAATCGAGCGATTCCTCGACTGGAGTCCCCTCGTCCCCGGTCTCCTCCCCCGCCGCTCTGCGACGGCGTTCGAGGTCTCGCGCGATCCGCTCGTCGAGAGTATAGATTCCCGCGCTGCGGTCGGCTTCCCAAGCCAGCACGAGCGGGTCCGTCGACGTTACCTCGAACGTATCGTCGGCGTCGTCCTCGTCGGACGCCGAACCCGAGGAGGATAACCGGCCTGTCTCGGAGCCGCCGTCCGACTCGCCCGAGGAGGAGGAAGTGAGCGGTGGCGGAGGCGATAAGCGAGCCGACGGATGTCGAGCCGTTGCGTGCCGGATCGTAGTGGCCGCGGTGGACGTGGAGGGGGTCGGCGATGCCCTCCTTGAATGCGGCGGAGGAGGCGAGCCGGACGGCGGGACGGAAGAATATCTCGGCGACGGATGACTCATCTCGTCGTTGTCCCTTCGGATCCGTTCCATTCCAAGCCCAAAGCCTGCAGTAGACCCGGTCGTATATGTCCGACCATGGCCTGGACTCGTGCCTGCACTGGACTGGCCCTCGGAAGGCCGGGCGGTCCGGGCGGTCCGAGTCGAGGACAGCGATCGTCGACCGGAGTAGGCCGGTGGCGGGGACATGAGCAGCATAGCCGGGTCAATCAAGCCGAGCGAGAGGTGGTCTTCGATCAGCGCTGGATCAGAGAGGTCTAATGGCGGTAAGATCGGTGGCGGCAGCGAGTCCGGACCGTTCGAGGTCACCGTGGACGACAGCGCGGCGGGCGGGCCGTTTGCGCCGCCTGCATGTTCTGAAGAACGCGACTCGGAACGACCTCTAATGCCCGAGTGCGCTGGATCCGCAGTAGACCGGGCGGCGGGTCGGCGGGCGGATCCGGACGGTTCGCGGTTTCTCGGCGGAATCGCTTCTGGCACCAAGAGCGGTTCGGACGGTCGATGTCTCATTCGCGGTCGCTGCTGGCGTTGAGTCGGCACGCTATCTGTCGCTGACGGTGTGGCAGGTCGACCCGGTCCAGTTGCCGACAACGACGGCGACATCGCCGCCGACTCCCCTCCGATGCCCTGCCTTGTCGGGCGCGAACCGGGGGAAGATGCCGGTCGGGCTGGTGGTACCGAAAGCTCTTCCCTCTGCGCCTGTGCCTGGTTTTGGATCGCCTGGATCGCTCGTGCTTGAATTCCCGCCGCCTTGACTGCCGCGTGAGCATTCCTCGCGGCTCTTGCGCGAGCGACCGCGCGCGATTGCTGCAAGGGGCCAGCGCCAACGGCGGGCTGAGGCGCTTGGATGAAAGCCGGTACGCCAGGAGGTGGCGTGCGGAGAGTCTCGCTGCTTGCGCTCGCTGAAGCAGCGACCGAGATAGGCTGCGGACGGGGACCCTCGAGCGGCCTTCGATGCGGAGATTCGCCAAGCGCTGCGGGTCATGGTACTCCGTCATTCATCTGGTGCCTAAGTACTCTGCGGCTCGGAGACGCACCTGAGGAGCCCGAAGTGAACGAGGAGGAGCCGGCATCGCCACCGACCCCACCGGCCGGAACCGCCGGGCGGGGTCGCCGAGTACGTCGCGCAGCCGAGGTCGCCTGTTGCTGTAGCGATGACGAAGTCCCGCTACCAGTGCGGGGCGGCATGGATGGCCTCGAGCCAGTTGAGGAGGTGATGGACGACAACCCGGGCGAGGCTCTCGGCGTTGTACCAGTCGACGGTGCTGTCGGAGCCGACAGATGGATCTGCGAGACCTCGTCTGCTGGACTCGGCAAGGGTGAAGGGCCGGCGGGCGACTTGCCCGCGTTCGCGACGGCGCTCATGATGGCGCGTTCGCGCCTCGCCTTTTGCTCCTTTTCCTTTTTCTTGGCGCCCTTTTTCGACTTGAGCTTCTTGCCTTTGCTCGAGTAGTACACCTCTTCGTCTTCGTCTTGGCCTCCGGACGTGACAAACGGCGGCGGGACATAGTCTGCGGCCTCGTCTGCGTCGATCAAGCCCCAGCCTCCTCCCGCGTCGTACCTTGCACTCGGCGGGTCGACCGTTCCGGGCTGCCGCCTCGCTCCGAGGTTATCGGGAGCGACGAGGGTCAGCTGACCGTGATGCCGGTGGACATGAGTCAGGTACGGCGCGTCCTGAGTCGTCGAACTCGGCGCGAGCGAGAGCGACGATGCCGAAGCTCCGGCTGCCCCGCTGTACGGGGTCTTTGTCTTGGTGGTCGTCCTGACGACGTTTCGAGTCCATGCGGGTCCGAGCAGGGTCGAACTCGGTCCCTGCGAGGGTTGCGCCGGTTGCTGTGGCTGAGGCGCGGCATTGGTTCGGTGTGTGGGTGCGCCGGCCGCCGTCGCCCCGTTGAGCGACGGCGAAGCGGGCGGAGTCGTCATGCAACCCCTTTCAGCTGTTGTCCCTCGGATGCTCTGGCGCCCTGCTTGAGTCTAGTTGAAAGGTGTTCGGTCCATCCGACGGACCGATGACGTTTCTTGGATGGGAGGGGAAACTCGCTCGCGACTTTCTTTGGCGGGCGTGGGCGCTGGATCGATTCAAGCAGGATGATACTGACGCTTAGCTGTAGCTCCAGGTACAGCCCGAGGGTCGTAGAGGGTTCGTTGGCTCGACTCCTCGGAAGAGCAGTGCGGCCAAAGTCCGCTGGCGGAGGGGAGGCGCACTTGGATTTATTCGTCTCGCGCAAGGGACGGCCAGACTGTTCAGGGGAGTTTCCAAACTGCTTGGGAGCTTGTTGGAAGCTCTGACCTCGTCAAAGCAATACGAAAAACTGGAGCTCGTCGAGGTGAGACGGAAAATCGTCAACGGCAAGCCAAGGTTGGCTGAACGATCGCTCGCTCGACCTCTCGCAAGCCTCGCTGAGAGTTTCTCCCAGAGGTGCCGACTCGAGCTAGGAGGGCATGCTACAGAACCCTCGCTTGCAGCTCCAGCCCGGGTCCAGTGGTCCTTCCGCAGCAGCGTCGTCCTCGTCGTCGAGTTCTCGTCCTCCGGTTCCGCTCATTCGCTCGTCCACCTCCGCCAGCCTCGCACAGATGTCGAACGCACCGGTGCCACTACAGAGGCAGCCGCTTGCTGCTATACAGCCGTACCGAGTCGCAGAAGGGCTCGCTCCTCGCCCACAAAAGCCGGCACAAGCCGCGACGACTCGTCGTTCAACTTCCCCTCCCGAACGTCCTGCACCTCCTCCCGCGGCCGAAACCGCCGTTCCGAACAGAGTCCCGGCCACCCAGCTTCTACAGAATGGAGCAGCTCCGGCAAAAGAGAAGGAAAAGGAAAAGGCGCGGTCAAAATTGAGCGAGCAGTGGGCCGAACCGCCAAAGAGGGTCAGGCGGGAAGATGTCTGGCTCGACAGGGGCCAGCTCCTTGGCGAGGTACGAGCTAGCTCATCGTACCGGTGGCTGCCTCCCCGCGTGCTGACTGCGACTCTCTGGGCAACAGGGCGGGTTCGCGCGCGTGTATCTCTGCACCGAGCCGGATGGCGTCACCTACAAGGCCCTGAAAGTCATCGACAAGCAGCAGCTCAAGTCGACAAAGACAAAGTCAAAGGTGCATAGCCAGCTGGCCGTTCTATCCGATCTCGTCCGAGGTCTCGGTGGCCGTCAACCGGAAGTCTTCCTTGTCGCGCGACTGACGAATCCGCACGCAGCTTTTCGCCGAGATCAAAATCCATCAGGCCATGGCTCACGCCAACATCATCTCGTTCGAGCACTGCTTCGAGGACGACGGCAACGTGTACATGCAGTTGGAGCTCTGTGCGAACGGCGTGCGTGTCCTTCTGTTCTGTCGCTTGACTGACCAGAACCCGTGCTAATGTTGAGCCCGCGTTTTCGTCGATAATGATCCTTCGCACAGTCTATGCTCGACGTCCTCCGCATCCGCAAGCGCTACTCGGAACCCGAGGCGCGGTTCTACCTGACCCAGTTGGTCGGCGCGTGCGACTACATGCACTCGAACTCGGTCATCCACCGCGACCTCAAACTCGGCAACCTCATGCTCGACCAGAACATGGACCTCCGCGTCGGCGACTTTGGATTGGCGGCTTTGGTCAAATTCCCCGGCGAGCGGAAAAAGTGCGTCGCCCCAATTTCCAGTGGCTCTCGAGAAGGCTTCGTATCCTGCCTAGACTGACTTGCACTCCACTCGATTTCCTCGTGTGTGCAGGACTATCTGCGGTACGCCGAACTACATCGCACCCGAAATATTGTTCGACCAGCAAGGCGGCCACTCGTTCGAGGTCGACATTTGGAGCATCGGCGTCATCCTGTACGTCTCTCCTCGCAGCCCCTCTCCTGACTCTTCCTGACCGAGCTTCTCCTTCGCAGCTACACCCTGTTGATTGGGCGTCCTCCGTTCCAAACCAAGGACGTCAAGGCCATCTACAAGTTCGTAGCGCTCTCCTCCACGTTAGGCTGGCCTCTCGCTGATTGCACGATCCCGCGAGCAGAAAGATCCGAGACAATTCGTACACCTTCCCCGCCGACCACGGCTTGTCGGACGAAGCGGTCGATCTCGTCACCTGGATCCTCAGTCCGACCCCGGCCGAACGACCGACTCTCGCCGAAATCCTCGCACACCCATGGTTCACCTGCGGACCGTTCCCGGCCCGGATCTCGAGCCGAGCTCTCGACCCAGAACGCTCGGTGGGCTTGCTCGAGGAGTGGCGGTACATGAGCAAGAAGCAGGCGTGGGACAACTTTCGGCGGTGCAAGCGACGAGCCGGGATCGTCGAAGCGGAAGGAGGCGACGCTGCTCAAGGGACGAGCGCAGGTGCTACTGCGCCTGCGCCTGCAGTCGTCAGTCAGGCGTTGCCGGCTGTCGCTGAGGCCGCCGAGGAGGACGCTGAGCAAGATGCGGCAACGACTGCACCGGCTTCGAGCCGCGCGGGATCACAAAACGAACCCGTCAAGCGGTCAAAGTCGTCAATGCGGATCGTCCGTGTCGAGGAGGAAAAGGATGCGAAGGGTCGGATGGAGAAGGAGGTCCGCTCTGCCACAGCGCCCGAATCCCCGATCAGCGAGCTTCTCAGGTATGCCGATCTCGATTGAGCAGCGATACTGCGACTATCTGACGCTGACCGTGCACGCACCATCTTCAGGTCTGCGCGGAAACCGCTGCTCGTGTCGCCCGCTTCTCGGGGCATCGTCCGCGCGCAGCACCCTCCCGAACGCCGACCCGTCATCAGCACAGCCGGCACGCTCCAGCAGCGCCTGCACGCCGCAGCTCCCGTCATGATTCAGCCCGCTGCTCCGTCCTCGGCCGGTACTTCGGTCGTCCCCGCTTCGTCCAATGCCGGTGCGCCGTCGGCTTCCGGTTCAGGGACGCGCAACCCATCCCGCCAGCCAGACTTTGAGCGACCACGGACGACGAGTGGCAGCAGCGCTTCGACTCGAAGCGGCTCTCAGAAGGAGTCGAACAGCGACGGTGCTCCAAACACGCCGCGACCACGGCACCGGCGAGCGGGCGCAACGGCTCAAGCGGCGGTGCCCGTGCCTGCACCGACCGCGGGCGGGCCGAGAACGACAGTTCACCCTTCGAGGTCGCTCTACGATGCGACTTGGCGATCCTTTGACGCGTTCCTCGGCTGCAAAGCGACTGCCGACGTTGCTGCGGTCAGCGCATCCGTCATCGACTCGCTCCCGTCGGACGAGGCGCAGCAGGCACCGAGGGTCTTCATCACGAGCTGGGTTGACTACACGCACAAGTACGGCACGGCGTACAGCTTGACCGACGGAACGGCGGGTTTGTACTTCAACGATTCCACAACGATGGTCCTCTCGCCGGATAAAGAGTGAGTCCTGACCAGCTACGACAATGTGCTGCACATTCTGACACCTGCATTTGCACCAACAGACACTTTGACTACATCTCGAACCGTAAAGACAACGTCTACACACGCCGGCACTACTCGATCTCGTCGAAGCCGGAAGAACTCGACCGCAAGGCGTATCTCCTCCAGTACTTTGAGGACTACATGGCCAAGACACTCAGGAGAGACGTCGCATGGTTGTTTGAGGACGTGGAACGGAAAAGGAACATGGACTTCCTCGTCAAGTACTACCGGATGAAGCAGGCGATCGTGTTCAAGATGAGCAACGACGTCCTCCAGGTGCGCTCCGCTGCTCCACAGCGCTACTGTTATACTGAAGCTGACTCGCGCGTACACCTGGTTCTCACAGTTTAATTTTTACGATCACTACAAGCTCATCATCACCTACTCTGGTCTCCTCCTCACCTTCATCGACCCGAACTTTACGCAAACGACCTTCACCCTCCCCGCTCTCTTCCGTCTCGCCGCCGCGCACGGTCACTACGCCCCGCGTCACGCGCCGAGCGAAGAACTCAAGCGCATTCGGATTTTCCTCGAGAAGGTCGGGTACTGCCGCGACGTCTTGCGAACGCTCGTCAATCGCAAGTCATCCTCTTCCGCAGCGCCCGCAGCTTAGGAAGACGGTCTCTTGTGCAAGCGGTTCGAGCAAGGCATACCGGCACAGCCAGTCTATCGCTCATCCGCCACGGACATGACACTTTCTTCGCATCCGCCTCTTCGGCCTTCGACCTTTCTATTCTTTTTGGCCACGCATTGCCCGTTACTGATGTAGTATGTCTCTCTCCGCCTTTGGGCACATTCGCATGGCATTGTGCATTCATTTCATCCTCGACCTGCTCGCTGGGATACCCGAGAATCGAAGCGTGCCGACGGCTCGGCGTCGAACTAGTCCATTGGGCTCTGCACGATCGGCAAGGGTCACCTTGACAACCTGTGGGAGCGAGAGCTGTGGCGGCGGAGCGCAGCGTACGCTATCGATCCGACGCTCGCGGTCCGCGCACTTCCGTGGACCGGAGGACCCGCCGCCAGAAAGTCTCCCTCTCGGTTGCCTCATTCCGCCAGTCTGCTCATCCGCTCAGAGTCGACCATGTCACAGCGTCCGCCTACTGACTGGAACACGTTACCGGTGGAACTCCACCGGCGTATCGTGGAGGCCGCAGCCCCGCCGTGGGCAAGCTCAGGCCATCCGGGTCAAGACCTCCTCTCGCTACGCCTCGTCAACCACGAGCTCACGGTGATAGCCTCAGAATTCGTCTTCGAGGTGAGTTTCCTTGGTCCGTCGACATCTGTTCGTGCACGCAGCTTACGCAACACTTGCTCCTGCAGACCGTCGAGCTCGTCCAGCCCAAATTGTCGACTCTGCTCGGACTGGTCGAGCACATCCTTCCGAAATACGGCCATCTCGTCAAGCGCCTCGATTTCACCGGCGACAGTGCTGTCCGCAGAGAAGTCGCCCAAACGGTGGCCCTTTTCGGCGGCTTTCCCAGGAGCGTCGTCGGCGACTTCCAATCTCGGGAGATCCCCACTGATCCGGTGGACGCCATCGGACAGGCGCGGCATGCGATAGAATGGTCGATGTTCAACCCGACCTATCTCTATCGCTCGGTACTTATCGCCGCCGGCTTGAGGTCGATTGCAATCTCGCAGTGTTCGTCAGCCGTCGCGATCCGCGTTCACAATGCGGACGAATTCTTCGGCATCCCCCTCTTACCCGTGCACTTCATGAGCATATACCGCGTCGATTACTCGCCGGGCGTCGTGAACCTGCAGTATCCGCCCTTTCAGGCGATCCTCAAGCTCGGCTACTCGATGCGTCACGTAGAGGTCGTGGCCGCCGACGCGTCGCAGCACCTGGGGTATCTCATCGCCATGCGCTCGGCCTATCCCCGACTCGAGCTTCTCTCGATCGGTGGCAGTTTTTTGAGCGGCCCAGGAGACGACCGGGAGGTTCTGGTCCACACACCGATCCTCTGTCTCACGGGGTTGGAGCCGACGGATCCCTCGGTATTCGATCTCTTCGACCGCATCTCTGACCGACCGTTCCGGCGACTGGAGATCTTGGCGCCCTTTGTGCCCTTCACCAAACTGCACGCATTCTTCTCCCTTCAAGCTGATAACATCACCGACCTTCGCCTTCTCAACGTCCCCGACGCGAACGCTCGCAGTACCGCCAACGAGCTCAATCTGCCGAACCTGCGCAGCCTCTCCCTCGTAATCCGAAAGGGCGGCCGGCTCGATCTCAACTGGATCTGCGCCTTCGGCTCCTCGCCCGTCGGGCAGCTCTCTCTGGACTGCAGGTGGAGCGATCCCCTCGGACTGGCGGATATCGTCGTCGAGGCCGCCTCGCCCTTCCGCACGACACTCCAGTCGCTCTCGCTGTACGTTCACAAGCTCGGGACTGAAGAGGCGGTCAAGGTTGGAGGTTGGTGCGCAGCGCTACGGATCGAGTTCCGAAGCACCTTGTAGATCCATTTGCTTGCGGATACTGTGGATTTTGAGGCTTTGAGCGAGTTGGAGCGCTGTCCGGTTCGAACCTGAGAAGGCCATTCGTGGCGACATGCGAGTAGGGGCATGGCTTGCATACCGCACCACGAGGTCGCCCGTAGCTTCTCGAATCTCGGAGATCAGAGATTGACGCACATTACTCAGGGAAGGGCAAACGGAGATACCTGAGACTCTGCGAAAGTTGACACGACCATCCCGCACCGGCCACCCCATCCCGCGTCGGCCACCCGCCTCTCGCTCTGCTCTCCCCTGCCACTTGACCGAACAGGACGAACAAGATGACCAAGCTTAATGTCTCAGGGTGGCACACTCTGCCCGTCGAGCTTCACCGCCGCATCGTTTCGCATGCCGCACTGCCGTGGAAGGACGACGGACATCCCGGCCGCGACTTGCTCAGCTTGCGACTCGTCAACCGCGAGCTCGCAGAAATCGCTCCGGAGTGGATCTACGAGGTAAGACCACTTTGGTGTACCGCTCGATGATCTAGAGCTCAAGACTCCTCCCTCTGCCAGACGGTCGAGCTTGCGAAGCCTTTTCTCGACACGCTGCTCGGCCTCGTCGAGACGATCCTAGCCAAGTACGGCAGATACGTCAAGCGACTGGACTTCACCCATTCAAGCGGTCTGCGCCAGGAGATCGAGCGTCGGGCCCGTCGCAGAGACTTCCCTGAGGACGCCTGTGCCGGCTTCGCATCGCAACCTGTACCGACAGAGTGTCAAGTGGCGATTGCGTCAGCACGCGCAGCACTCGAAAAGCTGGACAGCGATCCGACGTACCTCTTCTCCGGCTTGCTCTCCGGGTATGGCCTTGTCGCGGCCGCGATTCGTCTCTGCCCCAAAACGGCCGCGATCCGCATTATCGACAGCGACGAGCCTTTCGGGATAAGGATGGTCTCCGTCGGACCCGACGTTGTAACTCAGCACGACGAGTTCGGCCTCGAAGAGACGTACACGACGAGCTTCCCACCTTTCCGGGCGCTCCTGGACCAAGGACCCTCCCTGACGGACATCGAAATCCGCTCTCACCGACCCGACTTTCCCATCTGGTGGTCGAGCAAGCTATATCAATGCAGCCCGAACCTGAAGAGGCTCACTATTCCGAGCAAACCGTACGCATTCGACGACGCCGATACTGGCCCCCCGTTCGAGATGCTCACAGGCGTCCCAACCCTGCGTCTGCACTTGCGCGACGCACACGCGAGGCTCAGCGGCATCCTTGACAGCCCACAGAGCCAGCCGTTCCGCAAACTGGTGCTTGGCGCGCAGGGCTCGAACCTCTTGACGGTTCGCCGTTTCCTTACCGTCCATGCCGACAATGTCCTCGACCTAGTCCTCGAGAACGCGCCCGGTGGCCCAATGGGCGCCTCGATCTCGCTCCCAAATCTGCGCGCTCTCACGATCGTCCAATCCGCCGAGAGACCCATCGTGCTATTCTGGCCATCGACTTTCCGCGACTCGCCCGTCTCGACATTGGCCTTCGACTGCCGGCGGGCTCACCCGACGTGCAGAATTGAAGAAGATGGCATACACATCGAACGGCCGAGCGACAGCGTCATCACAGCCGCCGGGTGGTTCGCCAAGACCCTCGTGAAGCTCAACATGCGGTTACAAGCAGGCGAGATGGCTCGGGTTGAGCAGTGGGGACAGGCCAACGGAATCGAATGTGGTCGGCTCGGTCAATACGCCTACTAGTATGACGTTTCAGGGCCGAAGTAGCTTTGCCCCTCAATGACATCAGTAGCTTGAGAAAGGCGAGCTCGATATCGAACTGGCGCGTAGTCTGGCAGCACATACACTCTTCTGCCGCAAGCGAATTGGTACTTGGGACAACATCGGAAGCATCGCACACCCAGCTGATGATCCGAGGTTGCGCAAGATATGTTGCAGTCCTAGAACGACCAGAGTCGCGAGACGATGTCTACTGGTTCCTGCTCCTCTTCGCCATCGGCCGCGGCAGACTTGCCGACTTTCGCGGTTCGCTGCGGAAAGAACGAGTCGCCGATCGGCTGCCGCTTCGGCACGGGTGCGAGGGCGGGTGGTCGGTTCGTGATCTTTCGAGCAAGCTCGGTGTCGATGAGCTGCAAATCCAAGGTTACGGCGTCAATAAGATCGTCCGGCGCTCCGCACACGAGTCTGCACAGTGTTTTTGTCGATACTCACAGTCGCGTACGAGTGATCCAGGAAGTCCTCCATCGCATAGCTCTGTTTGTTCATGACCTCGGTGAAGACCTTGGCGAGACTCGAAACGCTGGCAAGGTAGTGGTGTTGCAACGCCGCGAGCTCCCACAGCGACGAGTCGAGTGCGCCAGTTCGAGTCGGGTCGGTCTCGTCGTTGTTGAACGGGTCTGCGCAATATGAAATCGAGTCAGTCGAGAGGCGCGAGAATAAGCTGAAGCATCCCCCTTCTCACCTTTCGACCAGTCGTAGTCGTCCCCTTCGCTCGATCGATGAACAAGTACCATGCAGCTCGGGTGCCGCTTCAGCAGGTTGTACACGAATGGGACGACCGTGACGATCGCCGCCGGACTCGCTGCGAGGGCGAGCCGACCGAGGCGCTTGATGAAGGAGGCGACGAGTGTTGAGGGAAGGTGAGACGAGGTCATGAAGATGTCGAGAAGTCGGAAGAAACGAGGGCGGTAGCGAACGTGGAGGACCGAGCGGTCGAGGAGGGAGTAGAGCTTGGTGTAAAAGTCGGGGAATTCGCTTCGAGCAAGCCAGGTTAGCCATCGCCGACTCGCAGAGCGTCACTGCAGGCAATCCAACTCACAGGCCATGCTTCTGGATGAGCGTGAAGAGTCCGTTCAAGGCGAGGATGCCGACGGTACCGCCGACTTCGGCGCAGTCGACGAGCCAATCCATCAGCCGCCGCGGCTCCGTCAGATGCGGCAGCACTTGACGATGGAGCATGATCAAGACGCGCTTACTCTCCTCCTCGCGCATCGGTAAACCAAGAATCGCGAGCCAGCAGTCCTGGAACGCCCTTCGATGCGCGACGAGCGAGAGCAGTTTCGGCACGTTGCGCTTGTTCCCCTTCCTCGCGAGCGATTTGGCGACACTCGCCGCTGCCTCGGCGTCCGAGTCTCCCTCCTCACTCGACGAGTCAAAGACTCCCGTCGAGCCGTCCGCGCGCGGGTTGTCATCGTCGCTGTCGCCGGCTTTCCGTTTCCGAGACGAGTTGGCCGCCTTCGCGACCGGAGTCGCGCAGTACCACTCGTTGAGCTCCGAGGAAGTCGTCGGCATGGTCGTGAGCGACTCGAGGATGGTGATAGCGTTCGAAACGAGGTGAGGCGGTAGAGCAGGGGACGGTGGGCCCGAAGAGCGTTTCGCGTAGGTAGACATGAGCGAGCTGACGGGACATTGCGAGAGTAAGTAGACATGCGAGTACTCCGGAGCAATCTCTGCGAAGGAGACTTACGCGGCATTGGTCAGGAAGTAATACCGGACGTCGTCGCAGCGGTCCCACCACTTTTTCCATTCCTCCGCGACGTCTTCGCCGAGTTCGCCAGTCTCGTTTGCCGGGGCGAGCAGAGCCCGCACGACGTGAGAGAGAGTCGACTCGGCGAATTTGGCGCGCCGTTCGGGGTCGAGCGAGGTGAGGAAGAGCGATTCGGTCTTGACGAGCGACATGAGCGCGTTCAGGGCCGAGAGCTGCAGGATAGCAGGGTGAGCGAAGGGGCCAGCTTCGCGCGAGCAAGAGGATACGCACCCTGACGCCCGAGTCCCAGTGTGCGCTGACGACCTTTGCGGTGTGCGCGAGGTACTCGTCCCACCGCTCCTTGAGCCATTCCTTGACGCGCTGGACCGTCTCGTCCTCCTTGGTCCTGACTCCGGTCCCGTCCCCTGCCTTGACCTTTTTCGCCGTTTTGAGTACGCCGTGTAGCCTGCCGTGCTTGATCAAGTGTTCAAAGACGCCCTTGATCGAGTGGAGCGCCGTATGGACTTGCTGCCGGTTCAGTTCCAGCGCCTTGTTCGACGCCGACTCGGCGACGGTGAGCGGGATCGTCGTGTAGAGCTCGACCAAGTCTGCGAGCGGGTTCAACGAGGCGGAAGCGGGCGCTGCGGGCGGGAGGCTGGCAGCGAGTTGAGAGATTCGAGTCGACAGACTCGTCTCGGTCGTTTTTGACGGCGTTGTCTTGCTCGTCGAGGCGACGGGCTGCCTGCCCTTGCCGTTCGACAGCGACTTGATTGCCATCGCTGCTTTCGGCGTTAGCGTAGAGTGAGCAGAGAGGTGATCGGCCGAAAGTTGCGAATCCTTGCACCGCTTCGCCCAAGCTTCCCCGAATCTCCGACTTAACTCCCCGGCTGTCAAGAAAAGAGAAAAGCTCTATAGAATGGGCGATACTGCTACAACACTCTAGTGTCCGTGTCCGACGAGTCGCGACAGGGCGGGCGGGACCAGCATGCCACCGATGACGAGAAAGAGGCGCATCTTGTGGCCCATCCTCGAGGACGGCTGTCCGTCGTCCCGCTGCTCCTGTTCCTGCCGTTCCTCCCGCTTCTCCTGCTCCCTCAGCGCATGCGTCGCAACAAAGAGGAATGTGCCGCCCGAGAATACGAGCGCGAGTCCAGCGTTGAACTCTGTGCCGCTGCTTTCTGACGCGTTCCCGAGTAAGGACAGAAGTCCGTACGTCAAGAGGGCGCCGACGGGCGCCGCAAACGAGAAGAGGAGGAGGGCACGGCGGGTGAATGTCCGCGAGTTGGCCGGCGAAGACGCGAGGAGGGACGACAGGGCGAACGCGGTTGGCGCCTTGTGGAGCATGATGGCGATGAACACGACGAGCTGGAGCGAGCCGGCTTTCGAGCTGCCGCCATCCGCAGCGGACGATGCCTGTGAAGACGCTCCGAGGGAAGAAGCGCCGAGACTGATCCCGTCCGCGATCGAGTGTGCGACGAGTCCGACAACGGTCGAGATCGACGACGCGTCGGCTTGCATGACGTGGTGGTGGTGGTCCGTCTCGCCTTCAGGGCACGCAGACTCGGCCGACACGCGCGTCCGGCCGGTCGCGCTGCTCATCACGCTCGTGCTCCGGTCCCAGCACGGCTTGCCGACCTTGCCGCCTTCGCGCAAGCTGCCGCCCTCGAGGTCGGCTTCCTCGCCGTCGACGACGTACTCGTCCGAGGCTCTCGATGCACCGTTCGCGAGCGGTTCGAGCTCTGCGAGGTGGGAAGGGGAAGGGCGGAATCCCGGGCGGCGGATGTGCCGAGCGGCAGGAGCTGCCGAGTGATGCGGGTGGTGATGCGGTGTCGGGTCGACATAGTTGTCGTGGCCGTGTACGCTATCCATCAAGTACCTGCAGGCACGGGCCAGAGTCAGTCTCGATTGTCAAAGTTCAAGACCGAGCCGAGCAGTACTCTTGCGCGAAGCTGTCCTGCCGTAGTGCGATGCCGCCTTGCGTGAACGCGCGGCGACTACGAGCTCAGCTAGGAACTGTGACACTCACATGAGGAGGAATCCGGCGAGCATGGCAGTTCCGATCCACGCAGTCAAGTCTTCATCATCGTGGCCGTGCCCGTGTCCGTCTTTGCGAGCGTCTTTGGTCGCCCTGTACAGCGCCGAGACTCCTTCCGGGATGACGACGGACAGCGCTGCTCCTGGTAAGATGCCGCACGACAAGAGCGAGATGGCTTCGAGTTTCGATTCCGAGAGCGGAGCGTACAGCGGTAGGAACGAAGCGACGAGCGTCGAGACGAGGACGGCGCTGCTGAGCCCGATCAGGTGGGCGAGTCCCATTCCAGTGTTTGATCGTGACTGGAGCGGGAGCTGAGCAGGGCAGGCGATGCGTCGGCCGAGGTAAGGAACCGCTGGACGACGTCCATCATGACGTAGCTCTTTTTCGTCCTAATCACTCGCTCCTCTCAGCTGTGATAGTTGAGCAAGACAATCAGAGAGTAGACCTCCTTCGCGCTGGAATATCATGGAAAGGCGTGGGCCGCGTGCGATCCGAGAGGGTCCGGCTCTCCACCTCTCCTCTCCTCTCCTCCGGCGGACGTGAGCCCACAATCGCTCGACACGCTCGGAACGCTTCTCCAGCTGCTTGTCGACTTTGCGCATACCGGATGGAGCTTCGGAGAAGCCGGCGAACGGACTCGCTGGTCTCGCTCACGCTGTTGCTTGCTCCTACGCCACTTGATCGCCTTCGGACTGGAGCCGTCGTTGGCGACAAGACTCTTCCTGCTTCTCGTCGAAGCAGTCTTCACTAAGCTGTTCGTAGCAGCTGTCTGTACGTAGTCGAGTCCGAGGCTTCTGCGCCTGCACGTCAAGACTCCGCTTCGAATGCTCCCCGACTCTCACGCCGGCCCCTTTGCTTCTGGACGAGACTTGCAGGACGTCACAGCCCATGCCTCGACCTGTAAGGCGAAGGTCTTCGTCAACTTCGCTGCTTGCGCGCTCGCCGAGAGCGATACTTGCGGCGGACCTGTCCGCGCGACTGGTCCTGCTTCATCTAATCGCGCTCTCGATCGCGCGAAGCACCTATACTCGGCGACTCGCCTCTTCCTCAAGCGCGTAAAGCCCTACAAGACGCTCAGGAACAGCACAGCGCGAGACGGAACGCATAGAGGAGTGCTTTTGATACTCAATTCAGAACGAGAAGCAGACTATGGATCCTACGGCTACAAACGATCAGAGAGGTAGAGACAAAGAATGGCAACAGAGGACGGTGACGAGACAAGGCGAGAGACGAGCAGAGAGACCAGAGCGGAGACGAGAAGGGAGACCAGAACTGAGACGAGAGTCGAACGTGAGACGGGACGAGGAACCGGGAGAGCCGAACAGGAAGGGAAGGGGCCGAGGACGACGGTAGAAGAGCACGCCGGGCCAGCCGGCAGGCGACGGGAAGAAAGGGTTTCACCACCGACCCTTGCAGACCTCGTCCAAGATGCGGCCGTCGGCGTACTCGGTGCAGGTGACCGAAGTGTCGCAAAAGTTGCTGCCGCTGCGATGAATCCGCCAGCGGATCTCACCGGGTCGGAAGGGGTCGGCGTCGGCGTCGGCGTCGCCGGCACGAGCGACTGCGCCTTCGGCCGCGTCAGCGCCATCATTCGGCGAGGGCGAGCGGTGTTGGCGGCGTCGGCGGCCGGTCTGCGACGCGCCGGTGCGCTCCTTCCCCCTGCGCGACTTGACGAGCGCCTTCGATGTCGGCCCCGGCACCGCCGCAGCCTGGTCATCGGATTCGAGCTCCTCGGCCTCATCTCGGCGGGCCCGACGCATTGAGCGGGCGCGGCCAGTGTCCGAGCCGGATTCCGGGTCACTGCTCTCGGCCTCCTTCTTCGTCTTGGAGGTCGAGGCGGCGGCAGAGGCCTGCGGAAGGAGGGATCGAGAGGAGTCAGCGCGCGACTCTGAGACCAGGTCGAAGCTTGAGAAAGAAGACGGACCCGCTTGCGAGCCTTCGAGGTCTTGACGGCGTAGGGAGCCCAGCTATGGGTGCGAGTCAGGGGCTGCGGGTCATCAGGCGTGATCAGCTCGTCGTCCTGGAGTTATCCCACGAGGAAAGACGGCGAGAGACTGACCGGCTCGCCCCTCTCAGCCCGCTGGGCCGCAATCTCGGCGGCCTTCTCCTTGATGCGTTGCGCCTGCGCGATATGAAAGAGATCAGCGGCGCCCACCGACGACCAAAGCGAGACATTACGAGTACGCACGAAGAATTTCTGAACTGCATAGAACTTGTCCTCCGAGTCGAGCTCCTGCCTCTCGCTGGTACCGAGCATGAAAGGGAACGACGTCGCGCCGGATGCGTCGGGCTTGTCGAGCGGAACGTCGAAAATTTCGAGCTTGCCAGACCACTTCTGCAGCAAGGGGCGGCAGTCAGCGCGAGTTCTATAAGGGGAAGAGGCGATGAAGGAGCGACCTACTGGGCGGCGCGATCCAGGAGCGCCCTCCTTGCGCGATGCGCGCTCCTTTCGGAAGCCTCGCGGGGCTGGAGTCGGCTCGTCGTCCTTCTTCACCTTGCACCTCTTGGCGGAAGGGGCCGACGACGACGACGACGGACCCGCCTCGGGCTCCTCCTCCTCCTCGTCGACGACGGCGGCAGTGCGCTTGCGAGAGCTCCTCGGGGTCGCCGGAGCCTCGACCTTACTCGACGACGACGACGACGCTTCCGCCTTGTTCGAGGACCGACGGGCCGGCTTGAGGTTGCGAGCCGACGAGCGAACTTTGGTCGAATCCGAGCACGACTCCTCCTTCGCCCCGGCCCCACCTTGCATTTCGCGCGCTCGCTTCCGCGTGACCGGCCCACTCGACTTCGATGATTCCGGGTCCGAAGGTGGGGCGGGCGAAGTGGCGGGGGACGTGGCGGGCGAAGACGATGACTCGGACAACTGCGACGACGAGCTCGAAGACGAAGCGACCGGCGAGATGGCGAAAGGCGACGAGGGCGACGAAGCACGACTAGCGTTTGACGACGACGAGGAAGCGTTGGGAACAGGCGGCGTGACAGGATCGACGAAAAGACCAGCCAACGGGAACGGGAAACCAAGCGCCGGGCGCAAAGGCGTGCCGGTGAGATCCTGGAGGTAGTCGAGCATGTAGTCCATCGTGATAGCGCTCAGAGTAATGCGAGCAGGTGCAGCAAGAGGTGAGCGAGCGAGTGAACGAAAGGAAGGAGAAAGAGAAAGAGCGAGCGAGCGAGACGGCGAGGTCGTTCAGGTGCGAAAATTTTTTGGGACCCGCCCGCCTCCCGCAAGGAATGTGGAGTCTCAGACGGGACCGCAGTACCGATCGCGTCGCGTTCTGCGTCGTCTGTAGCCGGACGCGTCGTCACGAACGCATTTCGCAACTGGCAGTACCTCGGCGGTTCAGCACAGAGCATAGCCAACCGCAGTACTGGCGACCGTCAGGAGGGAAGCGCCCGACCGGCTTCTATCTGAATGAGCTCGACCGTAGCGAGCATAGAGCACCGAGCGAGCATTGTGAGCATATGGTAGCAGCTCTGACGGTAGGGACGGAGCACAAGCGCGAGAGCGGCACGAACGATGCGACCGTTACGTCGCCCAGCCACCGCGGGAGGCGCGGGAGTGATGGTCAGCCTGCTTCCGAAACTGGTGCTGCCGTCTGGATCGGCCGGCAATCGGACCTGCAGGTGATGAACGACAGCGCGACGGGAGCGTCTCGGCGAGGAGAACCGCTAGACAATCCACTGGGCGGACAACCGACGCATCCGTCACGAAAGCGTTCTCGACAGCTGCAAGCAAACTTCAGTCGACTCTCAACATTCAGCGATGGAGCAGTAGGAGCTGACCTGTACGTGTCCGATCCAACCTTGCAAGCGATGCGTTCGATAAGCTGTGTCCTTCCCTTACGCCAGCCGTCTCCGAGTACTCATCTGAACAGCGAGACGTCTTTCTTTTGCCTCTTCGCCCTAGGGCAGCCTTGCCGAGTACCGCCTTTTCGAGTCGAAGTCCACAATAACTGATGAAGATCAGACGGGATCAAGGAGGCAGCAGCAGAACAAGACAGGGTGACGGAGAGAGGGGCGAGACGAGCCAGACGAGTCGAGGTGTGTAGCGGAAAAGAGCACATCGGATCACTTTTCCTGTGACGCCCGTAGAGTAGCCCTTGAGCTAGTTGAACGACGAAGCGTCCACGAGAGGGTCGGGCTTCGTAGCGAACAAGGTTCGGAGGCTGCGTGGACCGGTAGCAGGAGCGAGTCGATAGGAGCCAGAGTCGGGCAGCAGGCACGCCCCGTGAGCAACATAGCTGACAGACCAGCGGGAGCAAGTGAGTTTGGCCTTTCGAGTCGGTCATAGAGTCACGTGATGCACTGTAAAGAGGAAGGGAGCGAGACGAAGGCGAGAGCTGACCGTCCGAAAGTCAACCCTCGACGGGCCCGACTGCTCGCCTTAGCGGAGACTGGCAGATCAGTCACAGACTCGTTCAAGAACTATGGCAGACTCGCTTATCGAGTTGCTCGACCAGCTACAAGCGGCGCTTGTCCCGCCGACGAGGCACGCAGCTCAACTCCCCGCCGCGGCCGACCTTGCGTTCGAACGGTCCCTCTCGCGCAAACTCGCAAAGCAGCTCGACAAGGAACAAGATCGCGTGTTGGACCTCGCCTCGCGCGTCCTCGAGTGGGCAGCACCTCGAGCGGGAGCAGGCGCGGCTCAGGATCTCGACTCGGACCTGATCCGAGAAGGCGTGTACGGTCCAATCACCGAACGGATAGAACCGCTCCTCGAACGTGCAGACGATGCGATCGAGAAGCACCTCGGGACCGGCAAGCACCGCGCGAACGCCGTCGGCGCAGTCGGAGCCAAATCGGCGCAGGAGATGGAACTGCGCGACCAGCAACGGAACAAGGTCGAACGGAGGTTGCCGGCCCGCCTCTTGCACGACTCGAGCCTCGAAAAGCCCCAGACAAAGTTTACGGCGCGGACCCGCGTCCCGATCCCTTCGGTCGACGACGCCGTCGACAGTGGCGTCCCTCTGTGGAAACCAATCTTGCGGAACAAGGTCAACGCGCTCGCAGGCGGTGACGCCGACAAGGGCTGGCTCGCGACTGAGCAATACGAACCAAAGAGCAGCTACACGCAGACGACTGCGACGGTCCCTCCGGCCTACACTCGCTACCTCCACCCGTACGCCGCCGAACTCGCCGCCCTCGCTCCGCCGGCACAGTTCCTCCGCAAGCCTGCGGAACCCGCTTCGAGACCCCCGGCCGCAGAGAGCTTTGCCAAGACGCCGTTCGAATGGGTCGGAGACGCCGAGACGCTCGACAAGATGATCAGCGAGATCCGCCAGGTCGGCGAGGAAGGCCTCAAAGACCTCGCGATCGATTTGGAACATCACGACTATCGGTCTTGGAGCGGCATCACGTGTTTGATCCAGGTGCGTTTCGTTTCGTGGGCGGAACGTCAGGGACCGCCGACAACTAATTCCGTCCACCTCGCAGCTGAGTACGCGCAAGAAGGATTACGTTATCGACGCTCTCGATCCGAGCGTGCGCGACGGACTCGAAGCTCTGAACGAGTTCTTGACCGACCCGGAATGGGTCAAGGTACGTTGGGCCCTCGAGTGGGTCGCCAGTCCAAGGTGGAACTGACGGCAGCATGCGACCAGGTCTTCCACGGAGCCAACTCGGATATCGTCTGGCTGCAGCGAGACTTTGGCTTGTACATCGTCGGGCTCTTTGATACTTATCATGCGACTAAGGTTCTCGGTACGTCCGGTTGGCGTCCTCACCTCGCGTTCGCGCCGACCAGTCATTCATATCTCGGACACACGCACAGGCTACTCACAGCACAGCCTCGCTAGCTTGCTGTCGATGTACACCGACTTCGAGGCCGACAAGCGATACCAGCTTGCCGACTGGCGGATCCGGTTCGTCCTGCCTTTCACGTCTGGTCTCTCGTGCTGCCCGTTGACATGCTACGCCACAGCCCTTTACCCAAGGAGATGCTTCAGTATGCGCGTTCTGATACCCACTATCTTCTGGCGATCTACGACCATCTGCGTCGCGCTCTGCACGGAAAAGACCGCGCCGATGCCGACTCGCCGACCCCGCTCGAAGAGGTTTACCAGCGGTCCGTCGGCGTGTCGTCGATCACCTACTCGCTGCCGCCGTTCGATCACGAGACCGGTCACTTCGACTCGGGCTTCTTGCTCCCTCTCGCCAAGCATGGCGTACTGAAAGCCTACGCGACGGCACTGGCGATCCCGACGCTACCGCTCAAGACTGGCTGGGGACCGTCCGAGGGTCGCTTCGAAGTTTTGCGGGAGGTCATTCGCTGGCGAGAACGCGTCGCGAGGGAGGAAGACGAGAGCGGGCGGTACGTGCTCAGTCTGCAGGGCAGCCTGCAACTCGCCGAGGTCGGCGCTGCCGGCGGTGTCAAGGATGCGAACGACGTCATCCGCGTCCTCGGCGGGACTCGCGGTGGTGTCAGCGAGATTGTCCGCCGGAAAAAGGACGAACTGGCGCAACTTGTCGGAGGCACGGTCGAACGGGTCGCAGGTTCTGCGGCCGGCATCGGCGGCGATGCAGACATGTTGGACGCAAGCGGCGCACCCTCGATGGCCGACCTCGCCGTCTCGAGCGCGCAACTCGGTCTTCCTGCCGCTGAGCCTGCTGTGCGACCCATCACTGGTCTATGGGATGAGGTTGAAGCGCCGGTCGCGTCGACCTCGTCGCTCACCACCGTCGTCAACGTCTCGGTCACGGCTGCTTCCGCCTTCTTTGGCGGCAGCCCCAAGACCGATGTGACCGAGAAGTCGACTCCGTCTGTCGCGCTCGCCTCCTCGAGCACGTTCTTCGGTTCGGGCGCCAAGCCGGCGGCGAAGGCGGCTTCGGCGAGGAAGGGCAAGAGTCGCGCGGTCGCCGCAGACTCAGCCGAGCGGGCTGAAGCAGTCAAGCGAGTACACGACTCGCTCGTCCTCGGTGGCGGTCTGGGTCAGGTACGTTCTCGCCCGTCATGCTCAAAATACGTGGAGCAGCGCTCACCTCCACGATGTCTCCGCGCAGAGCTTGCAGCCGAAAGCAGTGCTGGCGAAAGAAGCTTCACCGGACGCGCAGGTCGAAACAGACGTCGTCCTTCCTGACGCTGCGGCTGTCCCCGATCCCGACCATGGCGAGCCTGCCGCTCTCTCCGCCGATCACACTTACGTCCCACTGTCCGGCCGGATTCCGAAGCAGCCGGCACCTTCGACCCTGGCCTCTTCGACTACGCACGTCGCGCCCAAGCCGAAGGATTCGGACGTAGTCGTCGTGTCGAGCTTGAAGGACAAGCCGAAGAAGCGGAGACGTCAGGGTAGCGAAGCCGACGCGAGCGCTGCCGCCGCCACGGGCTTGCTCTCGCCAAGCGAGAAGAAGCCCAAGGCGAAGAAGGTCAAGGCCGATTCTGCAGAGTCCGCGGCGCCGCTGAAGAAGGAGAAGAAGGCGAAGCGGACCGCCGACTCGGCTCCGATCATCCCGCACGACTATTCGACGTCGACCTCGATCCTCGACGCCAACCCTGACGCGACACCGGCCGCGATCGCCGACAAGAAGGAGCGCAAGAAGCAAGAAAAGATTGACCGGCAGGCGAATGGCAAGAAGAAGGGCTTCGAGATTGACCTGAGCGACTTCCGCCGCGCGCCGCGAGTCGCCAACGCACCAAAGAAGGCGAACGTCAGTCGGAGCTTTGCCAAGTAGATATGCAGTCAGCATGCTATGCGTTTCCGCGTCGTCGCCATCTCCCACAGCCATGAAGGAAAAACGGAATTTGATAGTCAAAGAGAGGGTGAGAAAGTCTACAAGCTCGAGAAGCCAGAATCGCATCGAGATCGTCGACCGCCTTCTAAGGGCGCGTATGGTGCAGTGCAATTTTACTGCTTGACGATCATGCTCTCGCGCGCCGGTCCAGTGCCGATGAACTTGACCGGGACGCCGAGGAACTTTTCGATAAACTCGACGTATTGCTGGCACGTCTTGGGCAGGTCCTCAAACTTGGTGACGTCCTGGATCGATTGCTTCCAGCCGGGCAGCGTCTCGTACTTGACTTCGACTCGGGCGAGGACGTCCAAGTCGGCCGGGAACAGGGCCGGCAGGGGCTTGCCGTCGAGGTAGTACGCAGTCGCGACCTGGATCTCCTCGAGGTCGTCGAGAACGTCGAGCTTGGTCAAGTTGAGCGCCGTGTAGCCGTTGATCAAGGTCGAGTACTTCATGACGACCAGGTCGAGCCAGCCGCAACGCCGGCGACGGCCGGTCGTTACACCAAACTCGGCGCCGACCTCCTGGAGGTGCTCGCCGATCTTCTGCGGAAGGAGCGGCCGGAGAGGTGAGTCTACGCTGCATGGATAGAAACAGGAAGACGGCGCACGTTGAGCTGCTCAGTCGGGAACGGGCCCGAGCCGACACGGGTCGTGTACGCCTTGATGACACCGTACGTCTCGCCGATCGCCTTGGGCGGGAGACCGAGACCGGTGCAGACGCCGCCGATGCCGGTCGCGCTCGAGGTGACGAACGGGTACGTGCCAAAGTCGAGGTCGAGCATGAGCGCGTTGGCGCCCTCGACGAGGATGCGCTTGTTCTGCGCGAGCGCGTCGTGCATGAACGAGACGCCATCGACGACGAACGGCTTGAGGCGCTTGGCAAGCTCCTTGTAGCGGAGAATCTCGCCCTCCGTGTCGTACCTGGAAGGGGGGATCCGAGGGTCAGCTTTCTACTCCCTGGCAGGTGGTGACGGACGGGCAGAAACGCACTCGAACTGGCCGTAACGCTTGAACCTGCCCTCGACGAGCTTGCGGAACTTGGTCGCGAACGCCTCCTCGTCAAAGAGGTGGTGAACACGCAAGCCCGACCGGCTCGACTTGGACGAGTAGGCGGGACCGATGCCCTTCCGGGTCGTGCCAATGTTGGATCCGCCGAGCTCGACCTCCTTGAGGCCGTCGACGATCTGGTGGAAGTCGAAGACGAGGTGGGCCCGGTCCGAGACGAACAGGCGGCCGTCGCAGTTCAGGCCTGTGAGTGCGCTCTCGCGAGGTTAGCTCTGAAAGCGCCTCTCGAAACCCGGTCGGCCCGCGCACCCTTGGAGATGAGCGTGTCAAGCTCCTGGAAGAAGGCCGGAATGTGAACGACGACACCGTTGCCGATAAAGGCCGTGCAGTTCGGGTTGACGAGACCTGGCAGGACCGGAACGTGCGCGTCAGCTCTGTCCTCGCTGCAGTAGGATACCCGGCACGCCGGGACGCACCACTCGGGAGCAAGTGAAAGTCGAACTTGGTCTTCTTGCCGTCGATCGTGGCGACGATGGTGTGGCCGGCGTTGTTTCCACCCGCGCACCGGGCGCAGATGTCGACCTCGCCGGCGAGGATGTCGACTAGTTTACCCTTCCCTGCACGAGTTGACGCCGTGTTAATGGCACTGCTTCTAGCTTTAGAAGCGCAGCCTGCACTCTATAGATGAAGTCGGCGTTATCGGGTCGAAGCGGGAAATTCGAAGCCCGGCCGTCTCATCGACCTTCCGCTCGGCGCAACGTGCTGGGAGGGCCTGGCCGAGCGAGCCAGGCGCACTAGGAGCTTAATTCGAGTACTTGGAAAGGGTTCGACTTGCCTTCCTGTTCGAGAGTGAGCGAGCGAGGGAAGAGTTGGGCATCAGCTCGGCACTCGGGCGTTTCTCTCTTTCGGAGACGCTGTGACAGCGACAGAGACAAGGGTAGGGACGTACATCTCCCCACTGGGCGCCGAGGACCACCTCCACCTGGTTAGGTGGCGTGGTGCTAGCCATGCTGGGCTGCTGCAGAGCGAAAACCGACCCGGACGGCCAAACTCTCCAGTCAGGCGAGTCGAAGTTGTGCCCCGGCGCGGAGTCAAAGTCCGCATTGCAAATTGAACCTCTGTGCGACACAATCTACATACTGATGATTCACAGCCTCTGTACGGCCTGGCGAAGAGTTAGTCAGAGCTCGACATCGAAGGACCTCCCGAATACACCGGAGACCGCGGCTTTAAGCTTAATCTCCGTCATTCATTCGTGCAGACCCTCTACGCTGCGCCTGCGAGCCTGTCATGGGACTGACAAATCCCAAGTCGAGGTCAAAACGTGATGCATGTAGTAAGCAATCCTCTTGCTGCCAAGGCGCAAGGTCCGCTTTCGACTTGTGCGTCCCCAAACTGCGAGTCCGCTCGCTCCTTGTCCCTATGCCACCGTCTGATCCGATGAGCGATTCAGTCAGTTGGAATGGCTCCATCATCAGTCTGAGCGAGTCAACAGGCATCATCAACTCGCCTGGGACGTTGTACGCCGCTCAGTCGCCTAGTTCGGATCGCGCGACCCGACAGAGTGGAGCAGCCGATTTGCTCGACACTGGAGACACGGGAGAGCTTCACGTACCGGCAGCGGCCTCGATGAGTACACACCGAGGTCCGACTGACATCAGCGAAGGGTCCCGAGGCCGTGCAGACGCGTACGACCACCGTCGCCCCACATTCTCATCGTCGCCGATCCCGCCAGTCGCCACTCTCGCTCGCAACCTCGAGCAGTCAGCCAGCTCTCACACGAGTACTCCACTCGCGATGAGCGCGCAGGGTCGCTCGGGCAGTCGAGGCAGGACGAGGAACGTCGTCGGACGACCGAGTCACGCGAGGGCGACGGCGACGCGCAGCACGAGCCTATCGAGCACGACGAGTACCGACGGCAGCGCCGAGTCTGTCTCGTACTCCACGCCGAGCGAACAAGGTGAAGGCGATGCGAGCGCACTCGTCATGCCGAGCCTGCACATCGGCGGAACGGCGCAGGATGCCGTGCCGGGCGCAGCACGCTCGACCGCTTCAACCAGGACGGCGGACCGCTCTTCGTCCCAGCATGGCGCTGTAGAGACGGCGACGAGCTCTGCTGGCACCCAGGCGGCCCGTATGCTCGTCCTAGGCCTATCAGCTGAAGATCGGCAGACTTTTGCCAAACTCGTCTCGCTCGACCCGCAAGGTGACCCTCCAGCAGCAAACAGGCGCGTTTCGCCGGACAGCCTCGGAGAATCGTCCTTTTCTTTCGTTTCGTCTCGGCCGCATGCGGCTTCTCGCTCAACTTCCGGCTCTCGAGCCGCTCCGGCTGGCGACGCATTCGAAGCACTTTCGCCGTCGACTGGCGTGGTCGAGCTTTTCGAGCCGGCAGTGACATGTAGCGCTTCCGACTACCTCTCTCAACTGCTTCGGATGCCGTACGAGCGTCTCGAGGCCAAGATAAGTCGATCGTACCCAGTTACGGACGGTCTCGTCGATCTGATCGAACGCGCCGACCGCGGCGTTTTCGAAGGCTGCTTCTATCTCTTCTCGTCGCGTAAGCGCAGTCCGTTACACGGTACTAAGTCCCCGTCACCGCACTGACGATACTCCCTCGACAATAGCACCGACTGCATCCGAAATTGCGGCGGCACGCCCGGTCTCTCTCCTCTTGCCGCTCTTCCCCATCCTCGTTCTGCCGGCTTCGCCGACCGGTCGACCGCAAAAGACTTATGCGCTATGTCACGCTGTCCAAGAACAGCTCAACGGAGCTGGCGTGCGGTGGCTTCCTGCGTCTGTCCTGGCGGGCGCGCGCGGAGGTCGCGGACTAAAGAGTACTCCCGGCGGTCCACTCTTCATGCTGCCGCATGACCTGTTCGAACAGCGCGCCCCTCTCTCCGGTCGAGCGCCCGAACCGGTTTCCCCGATCTCGTCGGTCGATCCGCATCGGTACTCGCCAGGTTCCGTGTCGTCCTCGCAAGGGATGTATACCGGACCGTACACACCGGGCTCGCCTTCCTTCACCGCCATCTCGTCGGCGCCGCCGTCCTCGATCGGGACCGGCGAGGGTCCAATCCGACGAGAAGGAGCGCGCTCGCTGTCTGCCTCGGGGATTCCGTCAACGCGAGCAGGGTCCTCAGTCTCGCGCTCGGATTCGAGGCGTCGAGATCAGCGACGACGGCGAGGCCGCGAGTACTCGTCTTCCGATTCCTCGTCCGGCTCCATGTCGGAGAGCGATTCGCGAGCTCAGTACGGCTCGTCGACTTCGCTCGCGGACTTGAAGCGCTTGCAAGCGATCTTGCAGCATCCAGACTCGCCGGCGACGGTACGGCGACTCGCCGTGCAGACTTTCCTCGAGTGGCGCGACATTGAAATTGCGGCGCACGGCGGAATAGGGCTCGACTCGCTCCTTAGCGTCCCGCGCTCTTGGGGAGAGAAATCGCTCGAAGACGACGAGGAGAACGCACGGTCTCGAAGCAGCCGTGCCGGCGAACGCATCCGCCTCGATTTCTCGAAGCAAGTCGCAGAACGGCGATGGGCCCTGCAGGCATCACACCGCTCTGTTGTTGCCGACGAGCGTGCAGTGTCCGATACCGAGAGTGCATTCGGCGCCGAAGCTGGCGAGCCTGAGGATGCCACAGAAGGAGCGCCGATCACCACGACAACAACGCGCGAATCGACGTTGACGGCGTCCTACTGGACTGACCCCACGACGCCGCGCTGCGTGCAGCGAGCGCTCCCGCATCAGACGCTCTCCGATAGCCCGAACCATCCGGGAAGCTACTTCCCTGCGAGCGGTTCACCTTGGACGCCCTCTCCTTCGCAGTCGGACGGACACCAAGCAGTACTGCCTGCGCTCAGGCCGAGCTCGCCGACTCCGACCACAGCCGGGCAGCTCCTGCACCTTACCCCCGCCGATCCGTTCCATTTGCCGTCCTTGATCCGCCTCGTCGGCCTGAATTTCCGGCTCACCTTTGGCTCGGCTACCGTGCTTCCCGTCAGCTCCGCCGCACGAGTAAAAGATGAAGCGAGCGGTTCCACCCCCGGCATTTCGTGGTGGCGCACATTCGCGACTGTCGGGCTCGTCTTCGCAACGGGAATGGCGCTGGGCGCGCAGATCTTGGCGCACCCGCCTGCCTTCCTCAGCACGTCGATGCCGCTGCCGTCGCTCGCGACAGACTGGCAGGCCTGGGCGCCGTCCGTCTTCATACGTGCTTGAACGCGCTACGCCCTCTCAGTTTCTGAGCGCGCCCGATTTTCCATTGACCTTCGTCAGTCTCCCTGTTGTGCCTGTTCACCGTCCCTCTTGTCGTTGTCCTTTCTCGTCCGTCAACCCCGCTCGCTAGTACGGAATGTATGCTCAGATTCTCGATAAGGATACAGTCTCTTGATGAGCTACAAGGCAGGGTCTAGGCGAATGAGAAGTGCAGGTCATGATGCGGCGGCCGAGATTGCGTCATCATAGCGGAAACGAATGGGTAGACCGTATACAACCGGCGCTGCTCCGTTTAGGTATCGAAGATGACAGACTTCGCGAGAGCGGGCGACGGCGGCGGCGAGCGAGAGGGGCGGCGTGGAGGCGGCGGCTTTGTCTTCGGCGTCTGCAATCTGCGTCTGACGAAGGACGGACCATGCGACTTTGTCGATGTCCTTATCTGTGACGTCCCAAAGATTCGCGACGAGGGCGGGACTGCAGGAGAAGCCGGAGTCAAATCTCGTATCGCTTCACCTGAGCCGGAAGAAACCGTCTTACCACCCGCCGACCATGTAATGATACGGGGTCCCGGTCGGATCGTAGATGCCCTGATCTTTGAGCAGCCCGGAGGAACAACCCCACAGCATGGTGACGGCGCATTGCGGGAGATTGCGGATCGTTTGCGACCGCACGTATTGCTCGGCGCCCCCATGGCCGAAATAGCTATTCGATGGAAATGAGAGTCAGTCAGGATAGCCGTCAGACGTGGTTATAGAGGGATCACAACATACAGTACAAGCTCTCGCGAAGCGAGCGCATTGCGGACTTCCTCTTCGAGCGGCGTCCGCGCGACGATACCGAGCCAATTCCGAGTGTCCGTCTGCTCCATCAACCACGGCTCGAAGGTGCGTTGCGTATTTTTGAGGTCGCCGCCCGGATTGAGGATGTACGCAGCACGAGTAGGGTCGATGACAATCTGCACAGGGTCGGTCTGGTTCTGAGCGGCGGCAAAGTCGAGGCGATCCCGCAGGAAAGAAGTCGAGGGCAGACGGCTGACCGATCTGCCGCGCAAGCACGGCAGAGACTCCCATGGAAAGGCGTGAAGGTGCTTGTCGAGGACGAGGAAGGTATGCTCGTCTGGATGCGGGCGAAGTTTCGGAGCAGACTTGGTACCATGCAGCTCTTCGAGCGCCTCGCGGAAATCGACGACGACCTGTCGGGCGGCGCCGCAGTCAGCGATTCGTCGATTCCTCCGCAGTCTGGAAGCAGCACGTTCTCACCTGATCCACGTCCGTCTCGTCAGAGGCCAAAGGAACGCCACTGAACTGGAACGACTCGGCCATAAAGTAGAACAGGTCTTCGAGATCTTCTTCGCGCGAGTCGGCTGGCAGAGCCGCAAGGCATTCTAGCACAGTATCGTCGACTTTGAATCGAACAGCGCGGCGATCGCAAGCTGCTCGAGCCATACTGCGTTTCAGGACGCGCTCGATGCGGATCTTGAAGGCGGAATACGCTTCGGAGCTATGCTCGCGAGCATCGCAGAAGATACTCTGCAAGGAGCACTTCAGTACAAGCTCCGGGCCGGAATCGCTCGATCGCCCTTACCTTGAAAGCACCGAGCCAAACATCCTCGATCCCTCCTAGGAGGGCCTGCAGCTGGCCGTCGAGATCCTTTCGCTCCTGCCACCAGGCAGCGCGTCCTTCCGGGGTACTGACGAACTTTGCATTCTGTGTGCCGGCGTTGCTGCGTTCGATGATGCCGCGCAAGGTCGCGGCCGCGGTGGAATACGGTAGAGAAAGATCCTCGTCGCCTTCTCGGCGCGCCAGCCGATCGAGCGGAAGTTTCAGGACGATCGCATCATTTCCACGCCTCTGCCGTGAGATCAGCAGCGCGTCCGCGTCGCCGGATAAGCACACTGTCACGAGCGACCACGGTGGCGGTAGTACTTCGGACAGTCGGGTTTCGGTCAAGGCGGGTTCCGCGGTTTCGAGCCGATACCGCTCCCGCATATCTTCCAGCGGCGGGGTCGCGGGCTCGTTCTGCGCGTCAATCACTGTGGGCTCGACGACTTGTGCGATGGGAGTGGGCCAGGTCAAGTCGTCCAGGCGATGGATGCGAGATTGCCGAGCCGAGATGGCGTCGACCATTTCGCGCCGGAGCGTGACTGCTGTACCTAGGTCTACAGGTATGGATCTCGAGTCAGTCGAAGTGACACGTGCTGCCAACCGAGCCGAGCCAGCTCACCCAGTGCGTGCGCGACCAGTCCTGCGATACGTTTGCTGCCTTTGCTGACGTTGGCTTGCATGGCGCGCATTGCCGCCGACACGACGGAAAGCTCGGACAGCTTGTCGGCCTCCGACCTCGACGCACCGAGGGAAAGAGCGCGGGCGAGAAGATGCTCGATGTCCTTGATCGAGCTGAGTGCCGACGGGCCAGTTCGTGGAGTTCCGATCTTCGCGACCGCCGGTCCGCTGGCGGAGACGCCGAAAGCCGGAAGTGCGAGGACTACGACACAGCATTGAGTCAGTGCGGCAATACGAATGCATGTGATGCGGTACTCACCTGAGTCTGGCAGCATGCCCAGTACGGGATCCGAAGCGCAGCGCACAGCGAGATCTTTCGACTGGACAGCGGCCAGCAACTTCAGCTCCTCAGCCTTGTCCTCCTCGAGGGCGGTCACACGTTTGAGTCGGCGCAGAAGTCGACGTCCTTCGTCGACTTGCTTACGCTCGAACAGAAGTCGAGCTGCGCGATGTTATGGTCAGAGGCGGACCACGACCCTCTCTTGGCTGCGAACTCACCTCGAGAGCGAATGAGTCGGCTCTGCAGGCTCGGCAACAGCCAATCTGCGGACGCTGTCGCAGCGGTGGCTCCCGCGGTTGGAGACGGCGTCGATTGGGCGAAGTGTACAGAGGGACCGGAAGCCCTGCGCCCTGGCTGCGGCGAATCATCCTCCTTATGGCATGTCCTGAGAAGCTTCGGATAATTAGACGTCGTCGCTTGAAAGACTTCATGCCATACGCACGGATCCAAGCTTTGGCTCAAGTCGTCGAGTGCGTTTTGAGCCTGTTCGTAGAGTTCAAGGGCATCTGCAGAGTCTCCCCGACTCTGGAACCAGTCCGCTTGCGCAGCGAGGGCTTCGCTAAGCGCTTGACCTTTGGCCTGCGGTCGCAAGATGTACGGTTAGCATCTTTATTGATTTGAGAGAGGAAGGCTTCCTCTACGTACGAGGCGTGCTTGCTCAGACAGTTGCTCTCGAAGCCGGTCCGACTCTTCATCTCGTGACCATCCGACGGCGACGAGTAAGCGATGCGATAGAGCCAAAATGACGTCTTGCTGTGCGCCCACGTCTTCGGCCAGATTCTGAGCTTGTTGAGCGAAAAAGTCGGCCGATTTGGGCGTGCCGCGCACGAGGTGTAATCGTGCGACTCGCAGTGTGCGCGCGATCAGTTCCTGCCCGATAGGAAGAAGTGAGTAAGGACCCTTCATACCGACGGGTTCATCCAGGGCGTACGCGTGCCAGCGACCAATACAGGGTCGCGTGATCTTCTGCGAGCAGACTTGCTGGTTCGTGGCGTTCCTGGACCTGCGCCGGAGCCGACAGCGCTGTCTCGTCGCGCGCGATCGTATCCGTGAACATTTGCGCAGGTTCGCCTTCGCGCCGTTGGGGCCGAGGGGCGAGGCGCGTAATATTGTGCATGGCGCGCGTCGCGAGCCGCATGCTCTGCAGCGCCGGTCCGAGGCAAGCACCGAGTTCTCCCTGTTCGCGAGCAACCGTTGGTCTTCAAGAATTGGGGTCCGAAATGTGCGCGGACTCACTTTGCGCTGCTGCAGGACCGAACAAGCATGTGCAGCCTGGCTCGCTCGGCGAATGAGGAGTGTGCGCGCGAGAATCTTGGAACGAGATGAGCTCGGAACGTCTTCGCTTCCACCAAGCTCTTCAGCAAGAGTGAGCGCCCGATCGTAGCTTTCGCCACTATGGATTTGACGTCTGGGGTCAGGTCAAATTTTTGGTGCAAAGGCCTGTCAGCGAACGAGCGGGCTGACCTGCGTTCGTGGTTGCCGAGCAACGCGTGATATTCTGCGGAGCACAGCCAGAATGTCACACGCGTAACCTTGTCGACGGTGTCTGCTGTGTCGCACATTCGGGCCGCGCGAGCGAGCGCGAGGCCAGCGCGTCCAAGCTGTCCGAGTTCCAGCTGTGCGCGTGCGAGCGCGACCTCCGCTTCGACAATGGCTGAAATGTTCATCAGTATCTCGCAATGTAGGTGAGGGCGGAGAAGCGCTCACAATCATCTGGGTATGGACTAGAGACCCCAGTGAGCCGTAGCATCATCTCGAGAAACTCGAGATGAAGCGCCTTTTCTCCCCGAAGATCGAGTACACTCGTGAACGAGTCTACGCGGGACGCAGTTGGTCAGTGCGCTCGTACGCTAGAAATGGGAGGAGGAGCGTACAAAGGAGATCGCGCAGATCTGGGTAAGAGCATGCCTGCTCGCTCGTCGGGTTCCGAATCGCAGCGTTTGAACCTCGGTGTGACCGAGTCAGCGAATCGCGTAAGGACCCCTTTGCTTGTTGCGCCGATGGTGGAGTGATTTGCACTTGCGAAGCTGCGACGGGCCGGCGATTCGCATTCCGGGCGCGAGCCGGTGTCGCCGCTGAACGGACAGGTCTTCGACTGCGCGCGACAAGCGGCGGGCTTTGCGGCGACGACGTCTCGGTATCGGCTTGGTTCGTCTGACCAGAGACGGACGACCGCAGAGAGCTATGACCGAGGGCGCTACGAGTCGGGACGAGGTTGGTGAGCTCGGCAAGCGCGCGGCGCGCGTGGTCTGCGATCTTTGGACCGGCGATCGATGCTGCCACGCTCGGAGCTTGCTGAACAGCTTGAGCGATGCGAATGTGTGCGGAAGCCAGATAAAGCGGGGCGAATCGGCTCAGCCCGATGTCGTCGCGGAGGTCCTGTTTGAGACGCAAAGAGTTCAGACTTTCGTCGAAAAACATCGACCGAGTGCAGGAGGTCGCCCGTACAGTATGTCTGCATAGCTCTGTGATCTCGTCGAGTGTTTTGCCGAGTGCGTCGGCCACGTGCGAGTACTCGGCCAGGCGGAGAGTCTCGAGCAGCGATCTTGCCCTGCGAAGCGGTGTCTTGTCCGCAGGATAAACGGCCGTAGTCGCCTGTGCGACGGACAGCGCTGCGCGACGCCCCTCCTCCGTGTCGATCTGAGCTCGCAGCGTCGAGCCTTGCAGCTCGAGGAGCGCGCCGACTGTTTCGAGCTCGAGAGATGATGCCCGCGGCGTTCGAGAAAGAGGGATCGCATCCGGCTCGATGAGCAGATCGAACGTTGCCGACCTTGTCAACCTGCTGATGGCGTTGTTCAGGTCTGCGAAGTTGGCGGCGACGACCGAAAGAGAGTCTCTGGCCATCTGATTGCGAAGGTCCACCAAAACCGTGGCGGGCTGCGCCAGGACCGAAGCGATGCTAGCCTTGTACGAGGCCTATATTGGACCTCCTCGTCAGTCAGCAAGCAGTGCCGGTGGGGACTTCGTGTAGCAGCCGTGTAACTCACCGTCTTGTTGCCGAGCGCTCGTTGAGTCAGTGCGAGAAGATCGAATCGTCGCGCCATCAGCCGTTCGAGATCCTTGACCGCCTCGTGCCTTTGGCGCTCTTCGTGCAAAGCTTCCTCCGGCGAAGAGGTCTCGTCGCCGAGTGACAACTTTCGGAAAGAGTCGAGGGCGTCGACAGTCATGGAGAGGATTGCACGCGTCTCGTCGAGATCGAGCGTGGCAGAGGCCAAGTCGCAAGCGGCTTGGACGAAAGGCAGTCCGGTGGCGGGAGAACCAGCGTTGTAAAGGATCCCGCCGATGTTGTAAAGAGCCGAGGAGAGTGCTCGGATCGCGTAATGCAAGTCGAGCTCGATCGACGCGGCGCCGTCATCGAGAAGCCCGACGATAGGCAGCGCGCGCTTAAGAAAGCGTAGAGCGACCGAATGAGTAGTGCGATCGCCAACAACGAAGGTCGCGTGGGCGAGGACGAGCAGGCTGTCGACTGTTGTCGTCGCCAGCTGGATTTTGGCCTTGCCCGGCGGTAGTCGGCGCAAGACTTGCTCGCAATGCGCTGCAACGCAGTCCAAAGCCGTATTGACGAGTGTGTCGATGTCATCGGCGGGAGGCGTAGGTCCAGCATCTTGCCGGACGAGCTGGTCGAGGCGACGACCATTCTTGATCTTCTTGGCGAGGACGTATCGGAATCTATCGACCGCCTTGTCAAGTCGAGCCACAGTCTGCGCCTTGAGAGTATCGCGTTCTGGCGTACTCGGCTCCGCACAACGTAGGCGAGTCAGGGTGGGCAAGAGGCTCGCCACGCGCCGGAGTTGCTCCGCGACGGATCGATCTTCGTTCGTCTTGACCCAGATCTCGAACACCGCCAGAGCACTGACGACTTTCGCCGTCAGCTGCGTCGCTCGTGCGTCGGCATCGGCTTCTGCCTCGGGAAGAGCGGCGGCTGCTGTGAGTCCGCCGAGCCGGGCAATTCGCTCGATGGTGGCGAGGTCGTCGGCCTGTACTCGCGTAAGTCAGCTCCTCCCTCGCTGGAACCGCGAGTGACGATGACACGACATACTCGTCGAGCGATGTGAACGACAACATCGCAGAGCTCGCGCCATCGTTCGGTTCCCCGGGCCTCTTCACTCAACAGATCCCTCTGAACGAGCGCGGCCAAAATCCGCTCGAAGCCCGCTCGCACACCCTCACAGATCTGTAACGGGCTCTGCGAAGCCTTCTCGGCGGATCGGCCAAAGAGAAGCAGCGTCTTGCGGACCTGGTCGATGAAGGCTGAAAGCTTGTCGAGCGCCCCCATTGATAGGCTCGAGGTCGTTGCGTAGAGCTCGAGGGCGTAAACTCGAAGACAGAGGAGCTCCTTTGGATCTGCGAGCGCATCAGGAGAGTGGTGAGTGGGCTGTTCTCCGATGACTCAGTCGCGTAGACTGGCATACCGGCATCCCCGTCGATGGCGCTGCAACCCTTCGTGATGGAGCCGTACATGCTCGTCAAGCTCGCGTCGATCCGGCGCACCAGCTTCTCCTTCTCTGTCGGCTCCAAAGCGGCGGTTGGGTCCTGCAGACAACGAGCCTCGACGAGCTTCCTCCACGCCAAGGGACCGCCGCCTGCCTCATCGGCCTGGACAGCTACGACCAAGGCTGTCACTCGCTCGGTCGGAGTGCATGTCGATGATCGAAAGAGGCAGGCGAGCAGATACTGTCGGGCAGTCTCGACGAGAGGCGCAATCTCGGCGAGTGTCGGCCGTGCAGATCCGGCCGCAAGTGCCTCGGCCAGCGTCGGCGGCTCGAGGTACGCGGGCGCAGGAAGTACGAAGAGGAAGTCGGCGGCGTGGCGAGTCGCGGTGGTTCGAGGTGCAGTATCGGCGGGGAGGGGTACCGTTTCCCACCAGGACAAGAGGCTGGCTCGCATCGCTCCGATTTCCATAAGCGCGTGGTCATACTGCAATGTGCATCCCAGATTCAGTGCCATCGAACTCGACACACAGACTCAGCTGGGGTAAACTTACGAGCTCCATCTCGACGAGGTTAGCGATGATGCCGGTCGCAGCCTTCTCGATGTCCACTCTTTTCCCGCTGAGAACCCCCTCCCTGACCAACTGCCGCAGGTCGGCAAGGGCACGCGAAGCATCCTTTCCTGCTCGCTCCGCCTTGTCCTTCGTCGCGGCTTGCGCGGCCGAGGTGCGCAGGCTCGAGGTCGAAGAAGGTGGCGCGATGCTGGAGGTGGCCGCTCGCGCGACGGAAGCGGAACGCGCTGTTGAAGCTGCCGATCCCGGCCGACTTGTTGGAGGCGTGCCTGTCGCTAACCTCGCAGTGCTCCCGGCTGAGACCGCACGATAGCCGGCCTTATACAAGGCCGTGAGGCTAGCGAGGGAAGCATTGAGTGCCTTCATCGCCGCCTGCGCCCTTTCCGTCGGAGTCCTGGTCGTTGCTTCGCCACCCCGACCAGACTGCGCAGAGCCAGACGGTACGCGCTTGGACGCTGGTGCGATAGCGGGTCGACGAGACGCGGTTGTAGCTGGCGCCGTTTCCTGTTCGGCGAGTTTGTCGACTGCTGAACGAGCGCTTCCCGCTAATCTTCTTGCAGTAGCTCCCTGACTGGTCGTAGGGACCGTTCGGGCGGCTGCCGATCTCACTCTGAGCTGTGTGAGGTCCTCCGCGAGTCTGTCAACATTGTCGTCGTCGGCTTGTTGAGCGAGTCGCGTCCGCCTCGTCGTCGGCGCACGCGTCGGCGGGAGCTGCCTCGTTTTGGTTGGCGCCGGTGGAGGTCGACTGGTCGTCATCGACGCGCGATCCTGGCGTGTCCGAGCGCAATTGTAGGCTGCGGTCGAGACTGGCTCCTCGTCGCCTCTGGATTACTCGAGGTCTCGAACTTTGGTTCAGCGTCAACACGCGTCATCAGTGGGACAGTAGTGGCTCGGACAGGGCTATAGAGCACTCTCAGGCTCCAAGCTAACCCTCTGGCACCTCTGTGAAGCTGCGCCCGCTGCTTGAGTCGTTCCTCGTGCTCGCTGTCCTCTGTCTCTCGCTGGTTCTGCGCGTGCCTCCCCACTTGACGAGACGCGCCGCTGCCGACCGCCCGCGCCTCGCACCGAGCGCCCTCGGTCACCTTTGCGGCCGCTGTCAGACCGTCAACTAAGGATGGTCGACGAAGCACGGGCGCGCCTGGCGCTGCTCTGTCCCCAAGTCGAGTATGTCCTCCTCGCCGAATTTGACATCGACGAAGGCAGCACCGTCAAGCACCAGTACCCGGCACCGACAGGGACAGACGAACAGTGCGTTCCGTATTCTCTGTCCGTCTCCCGTGTCCGAGCCCACCGAAGCTGACTGCGACCCGCTATCCGCAGCCTTCTCGCCGAACACATGCTCCCTGACGGTGCACACGACCGACCGGAGGACTGGACCGTCTTCTTCCTCGGGCAGGTGCCGGCACTCCAAACAGATCCGAGATTGCTGGCGCAGGCGCGCGCAAGAGCCGACGTCAAGGGCAAAGGGAGGGCCGAGGAGGCACCTCGGCCGAGCGAGGACGGAGGGCTGCTTTACGTCCTCAGCCTCGTTCGGACCAAGAAGGACGCGAACGTTCGCAGGTGCGTGTCATTTCAGCACTTCCCGTCGTGAGCAGCACCGACTGGACTGATGCGATCGCGTGCAGGGGCGCCCTGGTCAAATCGCTGGCGATCGCCACTCGTAACCCGTACATCCAGATCTATAAGGCGAGTCGGCATCTTGACGCACGCCAAAACCTGCTCAACAAGCTTACACCTTCGTATCTGCAGCCCCTGCTCCTTCTGGCACTCGAGGACTATTTCAACAACCCGTCCGTGTCGGTTCTGGCATCCCTGTACGACTCGCTGAACGCCATCGACACGACCGGCCTGCCGTGGCTCTCGCTTCATGAACGGCAGATCTTGAGGACTTCCGACCGCAAAGACCTATTCGAAGAGCGCTTCCCTGTGCCTTCGGGATCCGGTTCCGGATCGGCGTCGACGACAAACCTGCACGGTCGATCGCCATCCGCGCACAGCATGGCGACCTACAGCGGAATCAGCAGTAACGGCGAACACAGCGACGCGCCTTTTCGGACGCACTCGACGACGTCGGTCTCATCGACGTCGCACGCTCAAGAGCTTCTCCGTGGAGCTCACTCGGTTGAGAGCCTCGCCTCGCAGCACCGAGATCAGGCCCGCTCGCCGTCAGTGGGCACCTCCGCTAGCGTCTCAAGGGACGACTTGTCGCTATCGACTTCACCAAACTTGTCTCGAGCCGCAACCATGAACAGCCTCGAAGACGACGCGAGCGGCCGGTCCACCGCTTACCTAAACCGCCCTCCTGGCTCAGGACCAGACCGGCTGCCGCGGAGTCCGTCATTCACTTTCAGTCAATCTTCGCCGACGCTCGCTTCCCGAGAGCTGGGTCCGGGCGGGAGGCCGAAAGATACGCATTTCTTTGAAACCAAAGTCGTCTACAACGGCCTCAGCTTGCCCGTCAAGGTCCCGCTTTCGACGTTTCCCGCCGAGATCGGCGACGTGAGCCCGACTCATAGCGCAGGAGGAATGTGCAATCTGACTCGTGCTTGCCCGTAGTATTCGCTCGTCAAGCTCGTCCAAACCTTTTCGAGCCCGACCGCGCTGGTCCCCAGTCCGCATCACCCTCACCTGCATACGGCGGGCGCTCAGACACCTGCGATCATCGTCCTGCTCAATGCAATCCTTACCGGCCAACGAGTCGTCTTCCTCGGTCACGGTCAGCCCGCCGGTCGGGTCGCCGAGCTGGTCCTCGCTGCGTCAGCCCTTGCGAGCGGTTGCGGCACCGTCTTGCAGGGCATCGAAGACCGAGTATTCCCATACACCAACCTCTCGAATCTCGACAACCTGCAGAACGTGTACGTCACGATGAGGCCCCTTTCAGCTGCAGTCTCACCAGCCGACTTCCGCGTCTCTTTCGCAGCCCCGGTTTCATTGCAGGCGTCTGCAATCCGGCCTTCGCAGACCGACCGTCCTGGTGGGACGTTCTGTGCAATATCGAAACCGGCAAAGTCATTGTCTCGAAAGAGCTCAAGCCGACGCCTGCGCCCGCCGCGGTTCACTCGATTCTGTACCGCTCTTCGAGACGTGCAACCAGCGGGGCGACCAGTATGAGCGACGGGGTCGACGAGCACGGGATGCTGAATGGCTCGGGCATGACCGCCGAGAAAATCGATCCGAAGGCGGACGCGACTGATGTCGCCTTCATGCAGGAGGTGCGTCCGATTTGTCGAGCCGAAGACAGTCGGAAGATCTGATGCAACCTCGCGCAGATTATGAGCGCCATCCAGGCACACTATGGCGAATCAATCATTCGGGCTCGCTTCACCGATTACATTCAGCGTTTCGTCCGGATCGCCTCCCGCTACGAGGAGGAGACGACCTCGGCGACTACAATCGGGTATCCCTGCGCCGCGTACAACCCGGCAGCGCCAGCGGTAGGCTACGGCGCGCAGGCGAGCCTAGGCACCGGGGTCGTTTTTGCCGATGAGGCGACGGGAGTGCGGGAACTCGTGGCGAACGCGGCGCGTATAGAGCGGTGGATGCAGACGCCCTCGTATCATCTGTATCAGCAGGTATGTACGAGCTCCCTGATCGTTCAGAAGGGTGGAAGCTGATGACAAGGTTGATCTAGACGTTCCGTCAGACCCTGCAAGACTCGCCTCTACCAGGCATCGACCTGACGCATCAGTTTTCGCGACTACGATTGGCGCGGCACATGTCGACAAGCGAAGTCACACTGCTCTTCGCGACCCTTGCCGACTGCACTCAGACCGATGAGCAGATTCACGCTGTACGTGATGCGCAGCTCTGGGAAACTTCCACGACTTGATTGACTCACCCACTCTCCGCCGTCAGCTTCTCGCGCAACTCCCGTCGCATCAAGGTGGACTCCTCCCCCTCGCTTTCGGCTTTTTTCACCCCTCGGCCGAGGTCCGGCATTACACCCTCGAGCTATTCGACAATCTCGCTTCGCACCCCGTGAGTCCGCCTGCGAGTCCGCCTGCTCGAGCGTAAGAGACGGCTCGATCACTGACAAGTGCCTGCCGTATGCAGACCGGCACCAAATTCATCTCATCCCTGAACGCGTTCCAGCGCTTATCGTATGCGCGACTCGCGTCTGAACGCGAAGCCAATGTCGAGCAGCAGTCTCAAGAGGAGCGGACGCGTGAGCCGCGACAACGGGATACGACCATCACGCTCGAATCATTCGCTCGCACCGCCGGCGGTGGAGGTCCAGGCTCACCTCCACCTGTACCGTTCAAGCCATAGACGGGCAGCTCTAGCGCCCCTGCAACTCTGAAATAGAGACAAATGAACATGCACACAAGCGTAAAGCACAGGCTACAGACGATCAAGCGCAATCAAGCTAGGTATCTCAGGACTCCCTCTAGGCAGTCAGGCGAGCGCCTCGGTCAGACCCGGGTGCTTGAGCGTGTCGAGCGTCGAGCGGAGCAGCTCGAGAAAGTTGACGATCGCGACGCGGCCTTGTTCTGCTTCGGGAAGCAAAGTGAGGAGATCCGGCGCAGCTGCTGCCGGCACACGCTCGTGATGAAGGGACTTGCTCACCTTGCTCGGCCTCCCTCGCCGCGAGCTCGTTCATGTCTTCGAGGAGCACTTGCTCTTCCAAACCCGACAAGCGCCAGTAAGCGATCACGATCTCGGACATGAGTTGCTTGAAGAGCTCGTCGACAGCTTGCAAGATGGCTGAGGACCAGACTTAACCGTCGTCAGTCTCCGGAGGGGTCAGTCTTCGAAAGGTGCGCGATCCCGACCTTCGAGCTCGTCGAGGTCAGCCATCGAGCCCTCGCGGTCAGCTTGCGTCACCTGCTCGAGGTCAATGTCTGCTTCCGGCTTGACGATCGGCGTGAGCCAAGCGGCTTTGGTCGACTTGGTTTCCGCTTCGGGTTCGATCGACGCGGCGCGGTTCCCGCCAAAGAAGCTCGAGAAGGCTTTCCTCAAGTTTGAAACGAGTCCGGACAGCGTATCCTTGATCCAGTCTGATGTTGTCGTGAATCCAGAGTCAGCCCGCGCCCGGGCGACGTACAAAGGGGCAGTCAAGCGAATTGCCGGACGCACGAGCGTTCATCTGCCTCTCCTTGACGAGCATGAGTTCGTGCGAGAGCGCCGAGATCTGTTTCGCCTGGAGGGTCTGCTCAAAAGTGTACAGCTGCTGCATGACTTGAAGCTTGAGAGCATGCAATTCGGCGAGGATCGCTGTGGGCGAGACGACCAAAGTCAGGTTCGCAACCTCGCCTGGAACTCGGCTTAGGCGCACCTTCGAGCTCTTGTTCGTCCGCCTCGCTTCCTTGCAGGTAGGTACGAGCGATAGCAGAGCGGTCGAGAGTTTGGAACGGTTCGTACACGTCGAGCGCGAGGAGCGAGTGCGACTGAGCGAGCAAGTCGCCCGTCGCGGGCGTGTCACCTGCAGCTGAGGACATGCCTTGGGACTTGTTCGGGCGTTCAAAGCTGTTTTAATTAAGGCTTCTGTGTATTCAAACTGGCTGGCTGAGCGCGAGCGAGTGTGTGGTCGGAGCCAGCGAGCGAGACGGCGAGGTTTTGGCGGAGTCTCTCGTTTGCTCGCTCTTTCGACCTCACGACTGCCCTCAAACAACGTCAGAACGCCCACAATGCAGCGGCTGATCTCTAGTACATCGCGACTCGCCATCACCGCCAGCCGGGCGTGCCTGTGCCAGGCCACCGCGC
The DNA here is from genome assembly GCA_037974285.1 of Rhodotorula glutinis. Lineage (NCBI taxonomy): Eukaryota > Fungi > Basidiomycota > Microbotryomycetes > Sporidiobolales > Sporidiobolaceae > Rhodotorula > Rhodotorula glutinis. The sequence continues at coordinate 780,617 of JBBPFV010000009.1, read as the reverse complement.
CTCGCTCGTTCGCCGTCTCATCAACTCCCGTTCGGTCCATCTCGACCTCGCTCATCTCGCCCAGGACGCCCCTCCAATCCCTCCTGCGAGCATCTCCACCAACAGCGACGGTGACGGCGAGCCCATCACTCGGTCAGACGCGAGGGTTTAAGATGCCCAGGTCGATGCGCAAAGTGTCGAGTCCGGTCGCGAGGAACACGGGCAAGGGCAAGACGGCGAGGAAACACTCGGCGAGGGCAGTGAGTCTGCTTGAAGGGCCTGGCGTCACGACAGCTCGACCCATCGAGGCTGACTTTCGCGCTTTCTCCTGGCAGGCCAAGCGGAGACGAATGCGCCGCGGCAAGATCAACTAGGCGGACGTCGAGGATGCGCTACCAGAGGAGAGGACTCACTGCTCCGTGCCGAGCGCGGAATGCAACTCGCATTCGCATCATTGCAGCTCACACCGGACCGAACGAAGAGAGCTGGTGCCCGGAACGCATCCAAGACGAGGCACTTCGGCACCAGACCTGGATGCTGTCTCTGCTCATACGGTACCGGTACGGAGATTCTCGAGTGCTAGTTGGTTTCAAATAGGACTAGACGCTCGCCTACTCGGAAAAGATCCGCTCGGGGACGAGGACCTCCCCGCGCATGATTTCGCGCGCCGTCCGGACCATCACGACTGCTTCGGGCTTGCCGTCCTTGCCAAACTTCACCGAAGACTCGGCGACGCCTGCAGCATGCCCCGCTCGGACCGTGACGACGTCGTCGTTGCCGACCTTCCTGCTCTGCTCGCCCTGCTGCCGTCGTCGAGATTCGACTACCTCGTGGATGACGGTGCCCTTTGTACCCAGGCCGATATTGAGTGCTCCGAGTGTCGTCCCCGGGATCGTCGCATGCCAATCGCCCGACGAGATGGCGCGCACGAGTAGATCTGCCTCGCCGTGCGAGACGGTCGTGCCGCTTATGGTCGCATAGCCGGATTCAGGAATGGGTCCGACGAGCGTGATTTTCGGCGAGGCAAGAGAGAGGGGGATGCTGAATTGTTGAGCGGCGGCGACGCGGATTCGCTCGAGGAATTGGCAGAGCGCCGAATCGGACGAGAGGGTCGACGCGGGCAAGGCGAGCATGTCGGCCGTCAAGGATGGAGGCGTCGTCTCCTCCGCAAAGAACGTGTGTGCCGCTTCAATTAGCGAAGAGATGGGCACAAAGATGTTGGGCAGGCCGGACGTAACGACGGACACGACCACTTCTGTCCCGTCTTCAAGTCGTACGACATCCCGCGGGTTCCCGGTGACGAGACCGCCCTGTCCAGCTGCTGCGTCGAGTGGCATTTCGACCATCACTCCCGGCTCGTCTCTGCCGGGCACGCCAGCGATCTCGACGCCTTGTCCGGCTGGAGGTTCCCACACCTGCAGCGTGAGCGGGTCTATCGGGACCCTAGCTCTCATGACGGCACCGTTCGAAGCGGAAAGGATCGAGAGAGGAAACATGATGGGTGCGTCGGGGTCTTCTGCGGAGCGCGGGAGTGATCGCGCCCGGGTGAAGATGGTCGTGTATGGGAGGAGCGGGATTGACAGCGCCGCGACCGAGACGGCCGTAAACATGTTGCCGCAGCTCGCGGTCCTGTTTGCGTCGCTGTTATCAGTTGTGCGGTTCCGTATTGAGAGCACTCCCTCGACAGAAAGATTAGCCCTCCAGCGTACCAGTCGAGGACAGGTTCTCGGACTCCGACTTGGGCGAACCGGTACACGACGTCCCATGCTTGGCCCTCTCGCGAACCTTCGTCTGCCCACTCGACTCCGGGCAACCTGCCAAATTCTTTCTGCAGTTCCGCCGCTTCCCCTGGGACGCCGATGATGGCGGCTTTGCTGAGGGAAGAGACCCCACCTCCGAGTCCCGAAATCTGACGACCTGCACTTCGAGAGGCATATCAGCTCGTTCGTATTCTCGAGTCTAACGACCTTTGGCTCACCGGCTGGATCTGGAGAGCCGAGCGCGGTCAGGATGACGCGGTCGCGGATCTGTGGAGGGTACGGTGCGAGGTGTTCGGCGCGGAACAGCAAGCCCCTCGAAGTTCCGCCGCGCCAGAATGAAGCAGATATAGCCCGAGCTGGCATTAGTGAGCTCTGCCCTGTCCTGGTCGAGAGCTAGCAAGAGCGATAGCTGCAGAGCGTGAGAATGTGCCCGAGGCGGTGCAGCCCAAACGAGATGAAGGGGTCGCCGAAGTCAGCTATAGACGCGGGTCTGGAGCAAATCATTCAGCCCGTAAGCGCTCCACTGATCGACGTGCAGCTGGTAAGTGGTCTATCCTGGAAAGGAGGTCGAGATTGAGCCAAAGGACCGGCTTTCACGCGAAAGGGCTCGAAAGCTCGCCCGGTTCACGATCTACATCTCGCTCGCTTACACACGGCCTCCAAGAGACACTAGGCAACGCTTGCCCGAGGAACTAGCGACGCCCACTCGAGCCGCGCTCAGCTTGCCCCTGCTTTGAGCAACTTGTCTTTTGACGCCAATCATGGCCGTCGCTTCGACTTCGTCCGCTCCGCTCTACAAGACGCCCGCAGCCTCGTCGTTCCGCTTCTCCAACCTGTGCGGAACCGTCTACAAGCAAGGGAACGTCGCGTTCACCCCGGACGGCAACTCGGTCATCAGCCCCGTCGGGAACCGAGTCTCTGTCTTTGACCTCGTAAAGTCAGTCCGAGTCGCCGATTTCGCCCTCTCGATCTGTGACTGACCTGAGCGCTTCCGCCCACAGTAACAAGTCGCGCACGCTCGCGTTCGAGAATCGGAAGAACATTGCCCGGATCGCCCTCTCGCCGGATGCAAACGTCCTCATCTCGGTCGACGAGGGTGCGTTGCCTCTTCTCAAACTGGCAATTTCGCCGCTGCAGGGCGCATGCTGACTTGCGAGATACCTCCAACTACAGACGGCCGAGCCGTCCTGGTCAACTTCAAGCGGTCGACCGTCTTGCACCATTTCAACTTCAAGAAGCCCGTGCGGGATATCAAGTTCTCGCCGGATGGCAAGTAAGTAAAACGCGACAAGCGAAGGCCCACTAAGGAGCTGTCAGCGCAGTCCAAGACTGATGGCGCGGTCCCCCAGGTTCATCGCTGCGACCCATGGCTCGAAAGTCCAAGTGTGGCAAACACCTTCGCACCTCGCGCGCGAGTTCGCCCCGTTCGTTCTGCATCGCGAATACACCGGTCACTATGACGATGTCCTCTCGATCACATGGAGCGCCGACTCTCGGTGTGTTCGCTGCCTCTGTTCACCAGCGCGGCTATCGAGAGCTGACTCGCAAACGGCAATACCCCCAGCTTCTTCTTGACGACTTCGAAGGATATGACGGCTCGGCTGTACACGCTCTACCCTGTCGAAGGTTATCGGCCGAGGACGTTCGCCGGACACCGCGACGCCGTCCTTGCGGCGTACTTTTCCCAGGATCACAAGACCGTGAGTTGCAATCCGGTCCAGGTCTGGGCCGAATAAGGCCATGCTCACGCTATGTGCCTACCAGATCTACACCATTGCGCGAGACGGCGCTGTCTTTACCTGGGCGAAGAAGGAGGACGACGAGGAAGACGAGGAAGACAGCGACGATGAGGAACGGTTGCCACTCGGTGCCGGACCGCTGGCGTCGACTTCGAACGGTCCCGACAACACGATTGCGCACACCCGGTGGGGCATTCAGCAGCGGCATTACTTCATGCGCGTCGGCACTCGGGTCGTCTCGACGACCTGGCACGCCGCGTCGAACTTGCTCATCGTCGGTTTCTCGGACGGCGTCTTTGGTCTCTGGGAGATGCCGTCCTTCACGAACGTCCACACCCTCTCGGTCTCGCAAGAGAAGATCACGTCCGTTGCGGTGAATCCGACGGGCGAGTGGCTCGCGTTCGGAGCGAGCAAACTCGGCCAGCTCCTCGTCTGGGAATGGCAATCGGAATCGTACATCCTCAAGCAGCAGGGGCACTACTTTGACATGAACACGCTCTCTTTCTCGGCGGACGGTCAGCAAGTCGCGACGGGAGGCGACGACGGCAAGGTCAAGATCTGGAACGCGACGAGCGGGTTCTGCTTCGTCACGTTCGAAGACCATGCATCGGCCGTCACCGCCGTCGACTTTGCCAAGCAAGGGCAAGTCGTCTTCTCTGCATCGCTCGACGGCACCGTCCGCGCGTTCGATTTGATCCGGTACCGCAACTTCCGGACGTTCACGACTCCGGCTCCGGTCCAGTTCAACTCGCTCGCGGTCGACCCATCGGGCGAGATTGTCTGCGCAGGCGGTACGGGAGACGGCTTCGAGATCTACATGTGGTCGACCCAAACCGGCAAGCTTATCGATATCCTCGCGGGACACGAAGGTCCCGTATCGGCATTGGCGTTCTCCCCACTCGGCGACCGCCTCGTGTCAGCCTCGTGGGACAGGTCGATCAGGGTTTGGGACACGTACGGGCGGAGTACCGCTGTCGAGCCGTTCCCTCTCAAGGCGGACGCGCTCGCCTTGGCGTTCCGACCGGACGGAAAGGAGATCGCCGTGTCGACTCTCGACGGGCAGATCTCGCTTTGGAACGTCGTCGACGGCGTCCAGCGGACATTGATCGAAGGCAGGAAGGACATCTCGGGCGGCCGCAAAGTGGACGACCGGGTCACGGCGGCCAACAACTCGTCTGGCAAGGCCTTCAACTCGCTCAGCTACACCGCCGACGGCTCCTGCCTCCTCGCGGGCGGTAACAGCAAGCACGTCTGCCTGTACGACGCCCGCGACGGCGTCCTCCTCCGCCGGTTCCAGATCTCGCAGAACCTGTCCCTCGACGGGACGCAAGAGTTCCTCGACAGCCGGAACTTGACCGAGTCGGGCCCACGCGAATTGATTGACGATCGAGGCGACTTGTCCGACCTTGAAGACCGCGTCGACAAGTCTTTGCCGGGCGCCAAGGGCGGCGACTTGTCGAGGCGAAAGTACCGCCCCGAAGCGCGGACCAAGAGCGTTCGATTCTCGCCGACCGGTCGGTCGTGGGCCGCCGCGTCGACCGAAGGGTTGTTGATCTACTCGCTCGACGATTCCATCACCTTTGACCCGTTCGAACTCGACGTTGACATCACACCGGCGACGATCCTCGAGACACTGAACGAGGAACGGCACTACCTCAAGGCGTTCGTGATGGCGCTCCGCCTGAACGAGCGCCCTCTGATCCAGACCGTGTACGAGTCGATCCCTCCGTCTGCGATCTCGCTCCTCGCCCGCCAACTCCCCGTCACCTACCTCGAACCCGTCCTGCGGTTCCTCGGCGTCCAGCTCGAAAAGTCGCCGCACATCGAGTTCCACCTCGTCTGGATCTCGGCCCTGTTTGCCGCGCACGGCAAGCACCTCCGTCTGCATTCGACTCAGCACGCGGCGACGTTCCGCGGGTTGCAAAAGGGGTTGACGGACGTGCAAGAGTCGATTGTCCAGCTGTCAGACGAGAACTCGTTCTCGCTCGACTTTATCCTCGACCAGCAACGGACTCGGCAGCTCGCGGACGAGGCTGAGGAACGGCAGGCGCTGGGCATGGTCAATGGCGACGCCACTGAACCGAACGGCGCCAACGGGTTTGCTGGACGTCGCATGGCAATCGACCTCTGAGACTGCGCCTCTCTTGACTTCCGCATCCGCATTAGATAGCATGCCCTCCTTTTGTTGTAATGCCTATCCCGCGCACCGACATATCTCGCTGCTTCGGATTGACTGGAGATTGCTGTAAAGTGACAGTTGCCAATGGGCAAGACCGATGTCGAGGTTACTGGACGGGCCTGATACTACAAGATCGACACAAGCGAAGCGCCGCCTTTTCACTCCATACAACGCCTTGGCTCGACGCGAAGGGTCCATCCGCAGATCTCCCTTCACCTCCGCGGGCTGACGCTCATGCTCATGGACCGCGAGCGGGACCGACTTCTGCTCGGACTCGCGTCGGCGCGACGACGAGGCGGCGGGCTGACGCTGTCGCGACCACGCCGCGGCGGCGGCGGGCTCGGCGACCTCGAATCGAACGAACGCGAGCGCGAGCGGGTCCCCCTGGCGGCACCGGGCGGAGGTCCCCTTCTCGGCGGCGACCGACTCCTCGACCGAGACGGCGAGTAGCGCCTCCTCCGTGCCGGCGGCGGAGACCGTGAGCGCGAGTACGAGTCACGACGACGGCGCGGCGAGAGGGATCGCCTCCGAGGCGGTGGGGGCGAGCGCGAGTCGCGACGGGCGTAGGAACCGCCACGAGGCGGAGGCGATCGGGTGCGAGAGCGGGAGCGGGACGGCGAACGCGATCGCGAGTCGTCCGAGTAGCGGCGGACGGGCCGGCGGGCGTCCAAGCCAGACGAGACGCCGCGAGGTGGCGGCGACCGAGACAGAGGGCGACCGCGCGGCGGTTGCTGGTCGGGACCGTCGTAAGGCAGCCTGGAGGAAGCGCCCGCAGCCGCCGCGCTCGGCGCGTCGCCTCGCGGAGCCTCGCCGCCTGCAGACCGCATCCGAGCGGCGTGGTCGCGGCGACTCTGTTCCAGCTCGCCCTGCTGACGCCTCCGTTCCCTCGCCATCTCTTCGTCGTGCTTGCGGCGCTGCGCCTCCCTCGCCTCGAGGGCCCTCGCGCGGTCCGCCTTGAGCTCTTGTTCAATCTTGTTGCGTTCTTCGCGCGCGCGTTCGCGTTCGGCCTGGCGTTCTAGTTTCAGTTGTTGCTGCAGGTCGCGGTCGAACGCGGCGCCTTCGACAAAGTCGTCCTTGATCCCGAGGGCTTTGCGCATCCTCGAGTCGGCCTCTTGCTTGGCCTGGGCGAGTTGATGCCGTTCGTGCGGTTTGATCTGACCCGCGGTGCTGCTGTTATTGTTATTGGCGGCGGCGGCGAGGAGGCGTTCCCTCAAGGCGCCGACTTGGGCGTCGATCTCGTCCTGGTTGACGCCGTCATCTTCGAGCGAGACTTGCAACTCGTAGCATTTGACTTCGACTGCGCGTTTCCGTTCATGTTCGAGGATGGCCTGGTCTGGGGCGCGTGATGCAAACGACTGTTTCCTCAAGTCGTCTGCCGACCCGTGCGAGTCACGAGGGCGGTCTCGCTGGCGGAGGCTGCGCGAAGGGCGTTCGAGTCACGATGTCAGTTTGTGTGTATGTACAAGGAGTGTACCGTGAACGAGCCCACGCTGATCTGTTGGCCTGGATGTGACCCGAAGTGCCGGACCCACGCGGCGTCGACAAGCCGACATTGTTGTCTGCACACGTGAGCATACGGGTATGGGTCAGTCTGCTGCGAATTGCTCCTTGTGCCAGTAGCCCCCCGAGTGTCCTACTTACACGACATGGCTTGCAGCGAGTCAAGACAGAGAGAGAGTCAGGCCCAAGGCAGTGCACCCTCGACGAGAAGCGGGAAAATTCTAAGTCGCAAGTCCAGCTTGTCGCCTCCCCTTGACCCAGAGTGGGGAGGGGGGTTGCTCGTCATACCGACAAACTCGCAACGCCGACTCGGCGACTATAGACCCTTCTCGAGACCGTTCTCGCTCGAGAAAGCCATGGACAAGGCGATCGATATTTCGACAGAGGCACTCGCCAACCCACCGCCAGAGCTCAAAGACTTGAACCTCGAGCAACTCGCTCCTCCCGCTGCTGCTGCTCCTGCTCCTCCTCAGCAGGCTACAGATGGACAGCCCGCTCCTGACACGGCTACGGAGGAGACGACTCGAGCTCAAGTAGGACAGACAGCTGCAGTCGGACACGGACTCGAGGCCAAACTCCAAGTCGGTGCGTTCCCCCAAAGAAGTGACGTCGCGGCGAGACTGGGTCAACCACAACTGAACCCTGCACACCCACGCCCGCGCAGTCGACGAGAACCAACAATTCACCGACTCGCTCGATGATCACATGAAAGGCTGGCAACTCGCCCACAGCGGGTTCAACTACGACGTCGTCGCCGTGTTTGGCAGCCAGTCGACCGGGAAATCGACCCTCTTGAACAAACTGTTTGGGACCCGGTTCGACGTCATGAGCGAATCGGAACGGAGGCAGACGACAAAGGGCATCTGGATGTCAAAGGCCCAAGGGTTCGACGTCCTCGTCATGGACGTAGAAGGGACCGACGGCCGCGAACGCGGCGAGGACCAAGACTTTGAACGAAAGTCGGCCCTCTTCTCGATGGCCGTCGCAGAGGTCCTCATCGTCAACATCTGGGAACACCAGGTCGGCCTGTACCAAGGCGCCAACATGGGCCTCCTCAAAACCGTGTTCGAAGTCAACCTCGGCCTGTTCCTTGCGGCAAAGCAAAAGGGCAAGGCCAACGGCAGGTCAGTCCTCGCCTCGGAGATCACCTAATCTACCTGCTGTGCTCTTGCTACGTCTGGAAATGAGACGCTCGCATCAGGGCTCTCGAGGATCTGACATGGCCTGCTCTCGAACGAATCCGCAGCTCGCAGGACAAGACGCTCCTTCTGTTCGTCATCCGCGACCACATCGGCGCGACGCCGCTTGCCAACCTCCGCAACACCCTGTCCGCCGACCTGAACCGCTTGTGGGACGGCCTCTCGAAACCCGAAGGCCTCGAACAGACGACGATCGAGACGTTTTTCGACCTCGACTTTGTCGCGCTCCCGCACAAGTTGCTCCAGCCGGAAAAGTTTGACGAGAGCGTCGAGGAACTCCGGACACGATTCGTCAAGCCGGCGAAAGGGTCACAAGGCGCCGAGGGAGAGGGCGAGTATGTCTTCAAGAGCCGTTACCACAAGCGGATCCCGGCAGACGGCATCAGCACGTACATGCGGACCATCTGGGTGAGCTAGGTCTCTCCCGGCCATTGCTTTCTGTTGTGGCTTACTGATCGAGGCCGCGCTACAGGACGCCGTCGTCTCGAACAAGGACCTCGACCTCCCGACGCAGCAGGAACTCCTCGCCCAGTTCCGCTGCGGTGAGATCGCTGCGCAAGCATACTCGCTCTTCTCTCAGCGACTCGACGCGTTCCCGGCCGCGCCGGGCGCCGGCAAGATCGACTTGTCGCTCGGACCGCTCATGGTCGCTGCGATCGGCGCCGCCCTCGAAGCGTACGACCGCGAAGCGAGTCGGTACCACGCGACCGTGTATGGCCGGCAACGAACCGAACTCGTCGGCAAGTTGCACGCGGCGCTGCACCCTCTGTTTGTCTCGCACCTGAAGAACCTGCACAAGCTCGTCCTGAGGCAGTTCCGGCTCGAAGTCGAAGCGGCGCTCAAGAACGACGGGTATGACTTTGCCAAGGTCGTACGGGAGGCGAAGGGCAAAGCGGAGAAGACGTTTGATCACGAGGCGGGCAAGGTCGTCCTCGCCGACAGCGGGTGGAAGGTTGACGAGGCGCGCGCAACGCTCGATGAGGACATGGAGCACGTCGCCGAGCTCTTGCGTAAAGAGGAGACGCGCAAGATGGTCGCCGTCATCGAGGTGAGCCATCGCCGTTCCTGTTCTGAGCACCACAGGTCAAGGTGCTGACGGGATGGCGTCCATACCTGCAGCGAAACATCAAGCGCCAAATGTCGGACGTCGTCGAGCTCGCGCTCAACAAGCCGAGCGAAGACATGTGGGACAAGGTTCTCGTGGCGTTCAAAGCCGCGCTCGCCAAAGCCGAAGAGGCGTACCTTAAGAAGGCGACCAGTGAGACCTGCTCCTCTCCTCTCTGTCGGTCAGACTCGGACTGACGAGCACTTCCATTCGTCGATAGGCTTCAACTGTACGGACGACGAGAAGGACGCGGCGCTCGCTTTGCTCCGCCGGCGTTCGTGGCTCGCACTGCGGAGCAAGATCGACGAGCACACGGCGGAAGCGCCCATGTTGTCCAAACTGAAGCTCGTCTTCGAGGACAAATTCCGCTACGATGCAGAGGGCGTTCCTCGCGTTTGGAAGCCCGAGGACGATATCGACCTGATCTTCCGCAAGGCCAAGGAGTCGGTCCTCGAGCTGATCCCGCTCTACGCCGAGATCAAGCCTGCCGATGCCGCAAACGCTTTCGAATTGCCGTCTTCGGCGGGAGCGACTGGCCTGATCGACCCTGCGGCGGCCTCCGCCGACGAAGACTTTGACTTTAGCGAGTCGCTCCAGCTCATGTCGCCATCCGCTCAGTCAGCCCTGTCAACCCGGTTCCGGCGCGAGGCGGACGCCTACTACGTCGAGGCGAAACGTTCCATGGTGGCTTCGCGCGTCCAGATCCCGTACTGGATTTACGGCGTCCTCGTCATTCTCGGCTGGAACGAGTTTGTCGCCGTCCTGCGAAACCCGCTCTACTTTACTGTGCTCCTCCTTGCGGCGGCAGGAGCGTACATCACTTGGACCCTCAATATGACGGGCCCGGCCTTAGCGGTGGCTCGAGGCGTTTCGAACGAGGTCGTCCGGACCGTGAACGAGCAAATACACAGTGAGGAGCGGGTGTTCGCCGCTCGACATAAGCGCAGCAGTGCTGATTCCAGAATCTCGCTCTGCAGATTATTTCCAGGCGCAGTCGGTGGACGCGCATGCGGCTCGGCATCACGCTCGTCGCGAACCTGAGGCCATTCCCGCGCGCAATGCGACCGTGGAGGAAATTGAACTCAACGAGAAGCGGAGGGACAAAGCAGAGTAGATGAGAAAGTGTACTATCACGGCGACTGTATTCTTGGATACACGATTTGGTACATGTCAGTCTATGCCGATACGTTACAATGCGGCCTTCTTATCTCCTGAGGGTGCTGTAGCCTCTTCGCTCGCTGCGACGTCGTCCTTGCGTTCCTCCTTTTGATCGAGCTCGACGCTTGCAACACCCTTTGCGAGTTCGTCGACCTCCTTTGAGCTAGCGCTCGCCGGCTCGGTCGACTCCTCGACCGCCGCCTCGACGGCGCCGAGAACTTCCTTTTGTCGCTCCTCTGCTCGCGGCTCCGCCTGGTCGTCGGCTTCTGAGCCGTTGGAAGGATCGAGTGCACGCCAACCGTCTCGTCGGATGCGCCGCAGCTCGTCGGACCAGCCGAGGAGTTCGCACAACTCCTCAAAGGCCTCGTCCGCCTTAGCAAGCTTGCGCACATCCCGGATCGGCTTGCCATTCGCACCCTCAAAATCGAATCCGACTGTGCTCCGCGAGTGTTCGATCTCGCCGACGCTTTCGAGATTGACGAGGAGTCGCGGACAGCTCGAAGGGACCCGGTGCATGAGGGAATTGAACGGGCCGACGGTGAGCGAGGTGCCGACGACAATGAGTAGATCGCACGATGCAAAGTCGTTCATGCGGCTGAAGAACTTGTCTGGAAGTCCTTCGCCTGTGCAGAGTATCCGTCAGTTTGGCTCGGGAAGCTGATATCTGGAACCGTGGCGCACCGAAAAAGACGATCTCGGGCTTGATGAGGGCGTCCTTCCGCTTCTTGCACCCCTTTTCCTGGCAGCGTACGACCTCTCCGCGCATGATCTGCGGCTTGATGTCGTCCTTGTCGTAGACTTTGCCACAGTACAGGCATTTCGCAGTGGCGAACGAACCGTGAGCCTCCACGAGACGTTCGTCCTCGACGCCAGCTATCCGCTCGAGCGTATCGATATTTTGGGTCCAGAGGCCATGAAGGAGGCCCTTGTCCTGTAAGAGGCGAAAGAAGTAGTGCGAGGGGGTTGGCCGAAAGTTGCCCGGGTACAGCTCCTTCGCGAGGGTGTAGAACGCTTCCGGCCGTTCCTCAAGGTAGTCGACATCGAAGATCGCTTCCGGATAGGGCAGATCGTACTTGGCGAGGTTGTCGTACAGGCCAGTGCCAGGAGAGCGGAAGTCGGGGATTCCTGCTGAAGTCGATATTCCGGCGCCAGCCTGTACGGAACGGCTCAGTCAGTCTTGTCGATCCACAGCTCCTACAAGCGGTGCGTACCATGACCATGATTCGCTTCGCATTGCCGTCCTTGATCAGTCTCGCGACATCGTCGAATTTCGGCTCTTCGGTCGGTTTCAGGTGAGGAAAGATACGGTGGCTTGTGCCGACGGCGGGCTTCCCTGAACTCGTCGCCATCCTGCTACGGAAGAAGCGGAGCAGCCTGGCGTATCTGGCGGCTCCGAGACGTACAGAACGGAGAGCAACAGCTCCGCATCGGAAGCGAGGTGGGGCTCGCCTCTTCTCTGAGCTTGTACCTTCCTTTCCGGACGCACCAATGGACAAGACGCTTCGTTCGCTAATTAACATGACGGAGTCACTCGTGTCGGCAAAAAGCAAACGAAAAGGACAGACCGGAGGCTGGAAATTCCCGCACGCAAACCGAAGTAGCACGAGGCAGCCCGAGTCACGATGCAGAGAGCGCATGTCATGATACCTCTACAGCTTGGCTGAAAGCTCGGAGCGAACGAGCGGATTCGACAGTGCGCCGATCGCTGCGGGTTTGGTGTTGTCGAGCTGCTCCCGCTCGGGTCTTCCTGCCCGGCTCGCGTCAGCCGTACGCTCGATCGGGCCCGCGTGTCGGAGGTCGGCCCCGTGCAGCAGCCACCACTCTGTCGCATCCTTCCGTTTGACAGCGTCCATACCGATCCCGATTTGCTGGAAGATGTCCTCGACGATCGCGGCGCGTCCATCGCTCTCGACCGGCTCCTGACGCACGAGTCGCTCCACATGGTGCAGCAGGGGTCCTAGGAGTGGAAGACTGACGGAAGGCAGGAGGGCGGTAAGGGATAGGAGGTAGGCGCCGCGGGGAAGAGTGAGAGCGCGTGCGTCAAGCGGACTGACGTGCGGCGAGTCTGCCTTCTCGGTGTCATCGGAGGCTTGCAACGTTGCCTGCGCTCCAACAGGTAGAGACTCAATCCGTCCGACGAGCTCTTCGATACACCACCATGCGAGTGCGTCGTCCGCTTTTGAGACGGCTGCCACTGTTGCCGAGTATGCGAGTCGCAGCTGAGTAATGGATAAGAGCGAGGGGTAGGTCTGTTCGGCAATTGGGTTAGCTTGTCTCCCGATCTTGCTCAAGGACCAGGATTGGACCGACCCGCAAGACCAGAGTCAAGTACCACGGCGCAACCTCATTCGCGCAAGCCTTCGACGCAGTGAAGACCGCCAACAGCACCGAATGTGCTGCTTCGAACGTGTCGCGATACGTGGCGTCGTCCAGGTAACTTTTGACGGGAGCCGAAGGTCAACGATTTGGACGAGCAGTAACAGAGGAGGACGGACTCACGGTCGACATTTCGGCAGCGCACGTTCCTCGACGTACTTGTCGCCTAGTGCTGGCGCAACTTGCTCGACGGTGTTCATCCAGAAAGTGACTTGAGCTCTGTCGATGGCGTGGCTGTGCTGTCCGTTTGCAAGGTTGCCCCTTGGACCCTCGAGGGAACGAGCCAGTTCCTCGGCTGGACTCGGCGTTAACCCGCTTGTTCCAGGGGACGTCATTCTCGGTGCCGCGACGACGTCAACGAGGCCGGCTAGGACGGCTCGCCACGCCGGGAAGCCAGATTGTCCAAACTTGAGCGCGACGAAGTAAGTCTCGCTCAGGGCGCGGACAGCCTCAGTAGCGAGATTCCGCTGAACAGTCGAAGGTTCGCCTTGTGCGTCGCGGCCGTACGTGACGACTTCGAGGAGAGACGAGTAAACCATAGTCTGCACGAAGAGGAGCGATTTGAGGAGGGTCCAGGGGGCAGTTTCCGCGCGCGTGTCCGGGGCGAGGTCATTCTCGTCGACGATATCTGCCCACGGCGTCGCGGCCCATCCTGCCTTGAGTTGACTTGCGACCGCGAGCTGAGTCGTCGACAGCGAATGAATCGGAGGCAAAGCCGCTATGGCGACAGCACCGTCCGGCGACCTTGCTTGCACAGCGCAGGCTTCGGTGACGCGGCCGATTGCTCTCGACAAAGAGCCGAGCGACGCAAAGAGTGGCGACGAGGTGAGCTGAGAAATGCGGATGTGGGAAGGCGACTCGCGGGACCAGGCGAGACCGGATGCGCCGGCGGTGAGGTCCGCGGCGAGCGGAGGGTCCGAGAAGGCGTAGCCGTCACCGAACGCGCGAGAAAGAGCGGCTGATAAGCAACCGAGCAAGGCCTGTAAGGGGTTCCGTCAGCTTGGACAGCAAGTCGAGGCCGCGCACGAGCGGTCCTTACAGGAGCTGGCCAATCGGCCGCAACGCGCTCGATCGCGACTGATGGGACGACCTGAGCTGCCAGCCACGCTGCGCTTTCGAGATCTAGAAGTTGGCGCGCGTGGTAAGCGCGAAGGTTTCGACAGCGGGTGAAGCGCCTAACCCCAAAGGCGACTCACCGGGGCCGACGTCGCCGGCCTGTAGGAGATCTCGCCAAGCCCTCCCGACGTCACATTCTGCCCGAGGCAAGGCGTGACTCCCTCCAACCCAGAGTCTCTCTTTGCGTCGCTTCCAGTCCTGCAGCGCGGCAAGGATTCCGGACGTGCTTGCGAGCCGGATGAGCGGGTCGACGGTACCGAATCCGCTCGCCTGACCCGGTGTCCTCGCCACGTCGGCCCAAAGGCCCGCGCAGATCTCGTCGAGATACATTCGCACTTGCCTGCGGGCGGTCCAGCCGGCTCTAGCCCTGTCTTCGCCTGCTCGCGCGCGCGAATCCTCGGAGGGTCGCGTGATCGCATCGAGTCGGTACGCCGTACTCTGCCGGAACGTCTCGTACGCGAGCATGCACCTATCCCATCGCGAGAGCGCAGTCGAGTCCCAGAGCGCGCTACTCGAAGCTGTATAGCGCGCAAGAAGCGAAATCAACGCGAGGTGGGGGCGTTCGAGTGGGAGAGTCGACAAGTGCAAGACGACCTGCTGCGCGAGCAGGCGCGGCTGCAGAGCCTCTGCAGGCGGCGACAGGAGATCTTGCAACAAGAATGTCGGGTCCGGAGCTGCCATAGCGTGATCAGGGTAAAGAGCGAAAAGCGAGGCGACGCCCGGCAACTTCAAACTTCCGAACTGACGAGATTGCCGGAACCCGCAAAGGAAAACTCTTCTCTCGATATCGATCCGCAGTTACTGTGAGGAGTCTCGATACCATCTAGCTATTGCAGCGACTCCTCTATACTGCCTGCGCCCGCTTTATTCGCTGGAACGACCTGCGTCCGAGCAACCGGGCCGCCAGCCTTCCCTTTCACCTCACTGTCGGTACTCCGAGTCGTCCGCCGGATCCCTGCGCCGCCCGCAGACTCTGAAGAGGTCGCTGTCGAGGTAGATGTCGAGGCAGTAGGGGCACTACCGGATGCCTGCCATGCAGACGCGCTCGAGGCGGCGCGACTTCGAGTGCGCGAGCCGCTGCGCTCGACAATCCGGTCGAGCCAGCCGCAGATACGTTCATAGATATGACCGCGGACGTCTTCGTTCCAGAACCGGACCATGAGAACGTCGTGCACGGCGTCCGGCGTCTTTTCCACGTCGAGGTCGACGCCATCGCGCTCCATACCGCTGACAAGCGCGTCGATCTCGTCGAGGAGGCGCTCCGCGTCGCCATAGTGGATAAAGGTCGAAGGGAAGTCGTTGAAGCAGCCGTGCGTGCCGAGAGCAGACGCCGGCGAGATATACGGCGACGTAAGAAACTTTTGGGGTTTCTTGCCGAGGAGCGACGTGACCAGCAAGCGCCGCGCCGCCGGAGCGTCGGCGAGGTAGTCTTCAGGGTTAGGTCGAGCGACGTACGACGTCGTCGAATGCGGGAATGAGCGCGACGGGTCGCACCAAGGGGACAGCAGGAGGAGGCCGCCGGGCGCTAGCAGCTTGCCCTCGTCGCGAATCCAGCGCGCCATGGCCAGGGCAATGTTGCCTCCAGCCGAATCGCCAATGAAGACGATTTTCTCGGGAGGGACCCCTGAGCGCACGAGGTGCGCGTAGACCGAGATGCCGTCTTGGAGGGCAGCCGGAAAACTAGAAGCGGGAAGAAGGCGGTACTCGACCGCTGTAATAAGGTACAGCGCGTTAGTCGCTAGTCGGGTCCGGGGTCAGGACGGGGTGATTTACCATGTATCGCAGAGAAGTAGTCATACTGCCCGGCAGCCAGAGCGTCAGCGTGGACCGACTTGCCTCCGGATCACGAACCTTGACACACCTGCATGAGGCGGCGCGGAATTATGCTCGTCTGGGCGTCTTCGTGGGCCGAAAAGTGAGTGTACCCTCCGCCATGGAGGTAGACGCCGACGAGGTCACCCTTGTCGCCGGCGCCTTCGCCGTAGCTCAGGATCGACGCGTCGTCCGAGTCCTCCCTCGTCGCCTTGTCGGTGTAGCGCGTATAGTCGACGCGAACGTCTTCTGCTCGCTCCCAGATAAAAGTCCCGACTCGTTCGAGTGGGCGGACCTCACAGTCGTCCAGTACGCCGCAACACAGCTCGCCCGCGACACCAGGTACCCATTCGAACCGGGTCTCCCTGAGGCTGTCTCGCTTCGGTTCGTCTGTCGGATTCCTCGTCGCATGTTGGACTCCAGCTTGATCGGAAATGGCGCTGACTCGCCGCGTAAAGTCGATCAAGAGGGTCTCGCGAATCGACCACGACGGGCGCGGCCGTTTCCCGATGGCGTACTTGATCGCCCAGTACGGCAAGAGAGCGAGGCTTGAACCGACTCGGTGGGTGCAGTAGAACCATTTCAGCAGCCTCGGCGAGCTGTATGGCTGTTTCGGCAAGTCGTGCATGTTGAGATCTTGAGGAAGCGACATGGTCTCGACGGAACACTCTCCGGCGCGTCTCCTGAATGCCGCGTCGATTGGCCTGTTTCTGAAGTTGCTTTGAGGCGCCAGGTGGCCGTCAAGCGTTCAGGTCGTAGTCAAGGTCGGTGAACGGTGCCGATCGCCAACTGACTGCTCCCCCGTCGTGTATGATCGTTCGAGCGAAAGTTGACCAGTCAGAACCGTTGCGGGTCCGCTTGTGAATTGTTCGGGTGGCGGTGCCTCGCGTGAGCAGCAGGCTGCAGAAGTTGGCAACCGAGCGGCGTGACGGGATGGCCTGACGAGCAGTCGGCAGAAGCAGTCCGGCGTCACCGACAGTCGAACAAATTTCCGACCGGGCCGAGTCGCGCGTGTCTTCTTAAACCTCAAGACGATCTCTCCCATGTTTGCGTTCAAGCCAGGGTTGCTCCCTTTTGTTGAAAACTGGCGCAAAAAGATCGCTTCAAGACCAGTCAACGAGTGGAACTATGCTCCAGAGTTCGCACCGCTGACATGTGAAAGTCGAGCAGCAAGCGCCTCCGCAGCGCAACTCGGTCTCGCGTTCTCGGCTTCCGAAAGGTCCCAGTGACTTGCAGCAACTACTATTCGCTGTCTTCCTCGGAAGACGCGAGGCGTGGACAGCCCATGCAGAATGGCAGTGGACACAAGCCAGTTCGCCGCTGACACACGGATGACATCATCGGCCGCTTACCCGCGGCGTCGTCCTCCGGAGTCGTGCCCGGGTGTCAAGAATCCGGGGTACGGTTGCGCTCGCTCCGGAGACAGTTTGTCAGACGCGAGCAATGACGCCCAGGTTGTAGCTAGTCACTCTCACCACGGCTTCCATACTCTGGGCTACCCCAATCGGACGACTATAGAGCCCGGCGACCATTACGTACGAGATCGACAGCAGATCCGATCACTTTTTCGGGAGCATCCATCCCGCATCCGCAGTGCGACCCTTGTCCCCCGGTCTTGGCCCCCGTCGTCAGTCCTCGCCTTCCGCCACTATGGACACCAGTACACCGCGCCGGAGCATGTCTTCGAGGAGGTCATCGACGGCGTCGGCCAACTCGCTTATCGAACAGCAGGACAAGGAGTGGCTGCCTAATCTGATTGCGAAATACGGCTACTCGCCGGCGACGGCCTGGCTTGAACCTCGCTACGCCGTCTGGCGCTCGCCGGAGCACATGCAGTCGAACCCGAGGGTCCAAGGGTACCTCGCCCGCGGCAAGTTCTACTTCGCCTGGGGCCCACCCGTCTGCCGCGACAACCACGACACCCGCGCGTCGGTCGCAAAAGAGTTTATCGAATGGGCTACCAAGGAGAAGAAGCGCAGGGTCGCGTACTGCGTCGTCGATACCGCCTTCTCCGAGATCCTCGGCCAAGAGCTCGGGTGGAGCGTGCTCAGTTGCGTCCGCGAGGACCGTCTCCGTACGTCAGATCACGACTCCTTCCTCACCCTTCGTCGCCCCGCCTCGATCGCCGCTGGACTCGCAAGCTGACTCTATGCACTCGCTACAGACCCTGAGATCAAGAAGCTCGATACGAAGGAAGTCCGGCACGCAATCCGACGAGCCGAGCGCGCCCACATCAAGTACGACGAATTGCACCTCAAGGGTCCGGACTGGGCCATACCGCCCGAAGTCAAAGAGGAGATCGACGAGGGTCTCGCTGCCTGGAAGTCAAAGCGGACGGGAACGCAAATCGCTGCTGTAAGTCGGCGATACCTCTGGCGAACTGGACGACTGCGGCTGACGTATGCTACTCTCGCCGGGATCCGATTTTTGACAGGCTGGACTGCACCCATGGATGGACTTGCAACACCGACGCTACTTCTTGGCCAAGAACGACAAGGGGGTACGTGTACAGCGTCAGCTGCGGTATACATCATTCGAAGGGCGCTGACGCTCGGTCACTCTCACCAGAAAATCGTCGCCATTTGCGTCCTTGCACAGATTGCGCACGATTCGTACCAGATCAAACATGCCGTCACCTTTGTGAGCCTCCTGGGCTGCCGTCGCTTTCGGAGAGAGGAAAAGTCTGCTGACGCTAACACTTTCGTTCCGCCGCAGCCGGACGCGCCAGGCGGCACCTCGGAAGGCTTGATGGGGCACGTCATCCGTGAGCTGGATTTTGAAGGTCGAGCTGGTCTCACCTTCGGCGCTTCGGCGACCGAGAGCCTCGAAATCGAGCACAACCTCGGAGGGTGGAAGATCAAGATGCTCGGCAAAGCCTACCGCAAGATCGTCTCGCGTTACGGCCTGGCAAATCGCGGCCAATTCCGCGTAAGTAGCTCTGTTCTGTATCTGCGCCAGCTCATACGTCGGACTGATCCGTTCTCGCTTCCCCCCGGAACAGCAAAAGTTCGGCACCGAGGACGAACCGCTTCATATCGCCTATGCTCCCGGCTCGTTCGGCTGGTCTGGACTCGTCGCCCTGATGAAGCTCATGCGGGTGGACGACTCGTGAGCTCCCGGACAGACCGCCTCCATGTACAGATTATCGCGCTCGACAAGTTGTAACCGTACCCGGCATCCCTTCCTCGCATACCTTTATACCTCGCCTCGCCTCACGAGCCTAATACATTCGTATAGAGATCGACACGTGTTTAGCTTGCTTTCTTACCCGTACAGATCGTATCTCTTCTCCTTCAGGGTCTGCTCCTTCTGGCCAGGCAGCGACCACATGGTGCCACCAGATGAGTGCGAGATGACATGACTGCTTTGCAAAGTGTATGATCGTAAGGACCGAGTGAAGACAGGGAGAATAAGATCAGGACCCGGTACGGAAACGGAGGAACGAGTGTCTGTAACGTGCAAGAACGATTGCGTGTACGGAACGAAGAGGGATTTGCGCACGGCGCTTAGAGTGCAGCGACGACACCGAGCATACCAGCAACGACGGCGACGAGTCCGCCGGCGACCTTGAAGCCCTCCATGGCGCCGCTCTGCGGAGTACCGCTCTGGGCAGCGCCCTGGGAACCGGCGCTGCCACTCGCGGCCGGAGCAGTCGTGCGCGACGAGCCCGAAGCAGTGGTTTGGGATGCTTGCGACGACGAGGCGCCCGAGGTCATGGTCGACGAGGCGGCGGACGAGGTCGAAACCGCAAGCTGGCGGCCGGCGGTGTAAATGCTCGACGAGGTGTACGGAGTGCACTCCGACGAAGACGGCGTGAACGGCTCGTACGGAATACTGCGCAAACCAAGAATCAATACCTGCGGAGACCGAGTGACCGCAGGTCGCGCACTCACGTCGTGATGACACCGAGCGACTCGGGCGGCTGGGTGTAGGTGCGCGTGACGCCACCCTCGACGTACTGGCCCGGGTACATCTGGTCGTCGCCCTTGCAGGCTTCGAAAGTACCGTTGATCTTGGACCAGTCCGAGGGCGCGTTGTACTTGCAGCCGATCCGGTCAAAGATGTGCTCGCACATGGCCCAGCCGTTCTCGTACGACGGGTCGCAAGCCTTCAAGCAGAACTGCGCGCCACCCATGAAGTTATGCCAGTGTAGACCGCAAACAACAGATGTCAGGACCGAATGCAACGGGAGCGCGACCGCGAGATGGCGACTTATCTGGATCACCTGCTGGTACTGCTGACCGCCGGCGGTGCCGTTCGTGGTACTGTTCGCGCCGAAGGCGGTCGAAAAGAGGAGACCTGCCAGCGAGCCGCGTCAGCCAGAAGTCCCATTGACGTTCAACCGCGCGTGGACTGACCTCCAAGCGGGTTGCCACGCTGGTCGGCGCCTGCGAAGGGTTCGAAGATTCGAAAGTTAGCTGGGCTGATGCCAGAGGGCGTTGCGAGAGCTCGAGCATACCGTGCGGGTCCTGCAAGGATGACGGAAGGGATCAGTGACAGATCCTACAAGACAATCAAACGAGAAACAGAACCTACCATCTCGCCACCATAGTCATCGGCGAGCAAGTCGATTTTGACCTGGTCGATGTAGCCGACGACCTGAACATAATGCGGAGTCTGCAGATCGAGCATCTCGTAAGCTTTGGGGTCTATCTTGAAGCGGGCCTGGACTGCGCACCTGGATGAACTGGACACCTTGGAGCGCGCCCTCCGGAATGATGCGGGTTCCGTGTCCCTCCTTTGTGCACCATGCGACCATCTCGCCTGCACATGTTATAACGGTTCAGCTTGGGACGACCGCTATATAGAATGGAGCGACGAACCTTCGATGTCTCCGACCGTCTCGTTCGGTCGCGGCGGAGCCTGAAACGCCGGCCGAAGAATCAGTCCTCTTCCGCTCGACTCGAGACTGAGGCATAGCAGGCCATGCATACCCAGAGGCAGAAGTCATCGATCGAGTTGATGATGGCTACAAGAGCGACGCAATCGTGTCAGCCTGGTTCGACACAAAGCAGCGAAATCGAACCAAACGCACCGGTTTGGCACAACGAGTCCTGGTTCTCGGTAGTCGAGTTGCAACTGGCATTCAACGCGTCAGTCCTCCGCTCCAGTGAGGTAGGCACTTTGCCGGCTGCTCGGCGATACGAGGCATCCGATAGAGACGCGAATCCTTGGCGCGGCGCCTCCGCTCTTGGGTTCTCGCGCCTCGCAGCAGTGGCGTGAGACTCACCGGTTGTATCCGAGCTGACGACCGCGGATGCCATCGTCAGAGTCGGCCTGGTACGGCTGTGCGTAGAAACGGAGCGAAGCGAGTTGCGGTTAGCCCGGAAATCCGCAAGAGAGAGGCGAAGGACAAGGTTCGTGCGGTCCCGACGGAAAAGACGCGTCCTCGCTCGACGCCTCGCCCGCCCTTTTGCCGAGGGCTACCGGCGCACGAGTACCAGCTGAGGACTCACCAAGTTGTTGTAGTCAAACTTCTTTGCGGCGAGCGGCGTGAACGATGCCGAACTTTGCGCGAGCGCGGTGCCGACGAGGGCAGAGGCGACGAGAACGTTGCCGAGCATGCTGAGCTATAGAGACCTCGGAGGGAGTGGCTGTTGGAGTGAGGCGATCTACAGTGAAGCTAGGGAGCGTTCGACGGTAGTCAAGGAAGTAGGAATCGAAGAGGAGAGCGGGTCTACGGGCGCGGGCGGAGAGTTGTTGCTCTCCGTCGCGCCAAGGAAAAAAAGTGGCGGCGAGAGATCGAAATTTTGGGTGGAGCTCCGCACTGTAGACCCACGTCGCGATCCCTGAACTCGCCGACGATGTCCGAGAGGACAGACCTTATGGAGGAGGGAGAGCGCATGCTCAGTCTGACAAGCATCCTGCCGAGGTGCGTTGTTGAGGTGGTAGCGCGCCAGTTCACGTCTCGAGGCTGCAATTGGTGATCAGCTGCCCCCTATTCGAGCTGCTTCAACGTCTCGTCGCCGTCATTCTCTTCCACGGCGCCCAACTTCTTCTGGAAGCGACTGGCGCTCGACACAGGGGTCGTGCTATCATGACGGATCACTCGTCGACTGCGACGCCGAGACCGCAGCTGTCGCATCAGATGTCGTCCGTGCCGAATACACCTCAGAGCAGCGCACCTCCCTCGCCAAAGCAGCCATTCTTTGGCTATCGGGACGAGCGAGCACACTTGACGGTGATGTCACCGCTTCGGATGCGCCTCCGCTGCTGTAGAGCTGACGCTGTTGCTCGCAGGATGCCGGCGCTTTCCATGCGGAACTCCCCGTCGCAGCTCTGCCCGAGGTCGTCGCCGCTGCCGGAGGTCCTCGTGGGCTGACCGGACAGCCCTCTATTGAGCGTCTCTCGATGTCTGGACTCGCAATCAGCGGCTCGGCAGTCTCGCCCGATTCGAGCACGCCGACGACGACGCGGGCGCGAACGACATCGGACGCCGCAGCACGCGCAAAGGGGGACCTGACTTCGCCTCGGATCGCCAACTTTGCATTGCATCGCTCACCGAGCAAACCGTCTTCGAGCAAGCCGCTGCATCCGACCGGCAAAGACGGCCTGCCGGACGCGATCTGGACTGCCGGGAAGGGCGAACCCGCTCACGGCACGCCTCATCTGAATTCCGCCCTCGAGGATGCCGAGGAAATCGACGAGGGCTTTGTCGCCCGTGCGTGACAGAGCGCTCGCTTCTGTGATGCGACGTGCGCGAGCTGAGACGCCGATCCTACCTTGTGCAGAGAATCCCAACGAGGTGTTGACCGCCGAGCTGCGTGCCCTGTACACTTCCTTCCAGCGATGCCTCGACCTTCGCGACAAGTACATGACGCTGAGTCGTCAACGATTGGAAGACAACCCGGCGAACTACGATGGGTCTTTCACGCCCGAATCGTCACCCTCTTATGCGTCTACTTCCAGCCGACTCCCGACAAACCTGCCGCCTTCTTTCAAGAAATGGCCGATCTACCCTCCGCCGCCCGAACCGCATTGGAAGGAGCGAGACCCGCATGCTGAACCGCCGACGGAAACGACCGCCGAGCTTGCAGCGCGAGAAGCCGAGCGAAACCGGTTCGTCCTCGCAGATGTCGAGATTCCTGGGAAGGAGGCGCAGGGGCAGCAGAGAACGTTTGCCTTGGACCACAATGGGGTCTATCAGGTTTATTCGCAAGGTACGCCGCGCTCAGCTGAGACCGTGAGCCGGCTTGGGGCGCGTCGCGCTGAGCCCGCTCGATCCTGCAGACTCGACCGAATCCGACGAGCCCACGCGCAAGCCGTTGTACACAGTTCCGACCATCAAAGAGTACTTCCAAGACCTCGATGAGGTCTTGGCAGTCATCTCGGACGGCCCGGCGAAATCGTTCGCGTTCCGCCGACTTCGCTACCTCGAAAGCAAGTGGAACCTGTACGTTCTGCTGAACGAATATCGGGAATTGGCCGAAATGAAGCGCGTGTCCCATCGTGATTTCTACAACGTCCGAAAGGTAAGCGAGCCTATCCGAGTTCCAGCTGCCATCAGGCTGATCTCTTCGCTTCGCGTACAGGTCGACACGCATATCCACCATTCGGCGAGCATGAACCAGAAGCATATGCTACGGTTCATCAAGAGCAAGATGAAGCGGTGTCCGGATGTGCGTCTAGCTCGTAGCGGTCTGCGCAGCATTGCTGGCTGACGCAGTATTCACATCTGCAGGAGGTCGTCATTTTCCGTGACGGCAAACATCTCACGCTCCGGCAAGTGTTCGAATCACTCAATCTGACGGCGTACGACCTCTCTATCGATACGCTCGACATGCACGCTCATCAGGACTCTTTCCACCGTGAGCATTCTTCCTCGAGCAGAGACGGGCGCGACTTGCTAATTTAGCCTGAGCATCCAGGTTTCGACAAGTGCGTCGCCCGAATATGTACCCCTGAGATACTCCTCTGACTTTGCCCACACAGGTTCAACCTCAAGTATAATCCGCTCGGAGAGTCTCGATTGCGAGAGATCTTCCTCAAAACCGACAAGTCAGTGCACGTTCGTTTCGCTCTCTCGATGACGACAAGCTGACCTCCTCCGCGCAGCCTGATCGAAGGGCGGTACCTCGCCGAGATCACGAAGGAAATCTTCAGCGATCTGCAGCAGAGCAAGTACCAGATGGCAGAGTACCGAATCAGCATTTACGGCCGGTAACTCTCTGACCGCCTCGTTCGCCGTCGCTCCCGATTTTGACCCTCAAATCGCACCCGTAGGAACACGGCCGAGTGGGACAAGCTCGCGAAATGGGTCATCAAGAACGAACTCTTCAGCGACAACGTGAGGTGGTTGATCCAGATCCCTCGGCTGTACGACGTCTTCAAGAAGAGCGGCGGAGTCAAAGATTTCGAAGAAGTTGTCAAAAGTAAGATCGATACGTCGAGCGATATAAAATGCTGCGCGATTGACCCGCGCCGCTCGAACAGACATCTTCCAACCGCTGTTCGAGGTGACGGCCGACCCGACCTCGCATCCCGAGCTGCACATTCTCCTGCAGCGCGTCATCGGCTTCGACTCCGTCGATGACGAATCGAAAGCCGAGCGCCGGATCTACCGGAAATTCCCCGTTCCCAAGGACTGGAACACCACGCAGAACCGTGAGCTATCTCGCTTCGTCTCATGCTCCCGACTTGACTGATCTCGCCTATCACAGCTCCTTACGCGTACTGGCTCTACTTCCTTTACGCCAATATCACCTCGCTGAACAACTGGCGACACGAACGCGGATTCAGTGAGTATCGGTTCGCTTGCGGGCTGAGGGCGGGCTACTCTGACCACCGCACCGGCAGACACGTTCTGGCTGCGCCCGCACGCTGGCGAAGCGGGCGACACGGACCACCTCACATCGGCATTCTTGACGTCGCACTCGATTTCGCACGGGATCCTCTTGCGCAAAGTACCCGCCCTTCAATACCTTTTCTACTTGAAACAGATCGGCGTAAGCAAGCCTCTTGTGCTCGAAGTTGCCGTATGAGCTCACTCGACATCCCGCACAGATCGCGATGTCGCCCTTGTCAAACAACGCGCTGTTCTTGACTTACGAGCGCAACCCGTTCCCGAACTTCTTCCGCACTGGACTCAATGTCAGCCTCAGCACGGACGACCCGCTTCAGTTCCATTTCACGAAGGTGCGTCCCCATCGCTCTACAGCTTCAGATCGCACGATGCTCATGTGTCACGCTTCCAAAGGAGCCGCTACTCGAGGAATACAGCGTTGCCGCGCAGATCTACAAGCTGTCCCCGGCGGGTACGTCAATTATCGCCCATCCATTAAGGCGAGCTCACGCTGATCGCGAGACTCTTGACCAGACATGTGCGAGCTTGCACGGAATTCGTGTGCTCAGTCCGGCTTCGAGATGGAGATCAAGCGTCACTGGCTCGGCCCCGATTGGTACCTGCCCGGTCGCGAGGGCAATCTGATCCACAAGACGAACGTGCCAAACCTTCGCGCCGACTACCGCTGGAACACTCTCCGTGAGGAAATGGACATGGTGCGCCCCTTCTCTCTCTTACGTCCCCGCCCGTGCGCCGGCCTAATCGTGATCTTTGCAATGACAGATCGAGCTCGTCAAGAATGATCTTTCGTCGCGCAGTCAGCGCCAGGACGCAATGTCCGACACGGCTGCCCCGGTGCCACCGAAGAGCTCGACGCACCCGCGAGACCCGCTGTTGACCTCGGATGCCGTTGGAGCGGCGGCCATGAGCGCCGCGCCCAACTCGCTGAAAATGCCCGGCCTCACTTCGAATGGGGGAAAGCTGGCCTTTCCCGCGACGTGATGCACATTCGGTGGCCGAAGGGTCCGAGCCGAACACGTAGATGGGCATATACGATAGAAGGGGGAAATACCAAGTCGTGCTTGGCGCGCGCCTACATGACGCTACGCAGAATCCTTGCCCGTGTGAGGATGAAAAGTGGGGGCCGAGGAAGGGCAGACGCGATGAGGTTCAGGCAAACCGAGCCAGCAGGCTACGTTGCAGCTGCCTCCAGGGCAGGCACTACTTTTGGGGCCGAAAGCGCTGTCACGTGACAGCGGTGACAGCTCAGCGCAAAATGAACGCGCGAGTCGCGAATTACGTAACTTTTCGGAACTGAGCGAAGATCGCCCAGGTTTTCAGAGACCCTCCCGCGTCATAATGTTCGGTGTCGAGAAGAAACCCTGCTAACGCCAATCTACCGGTGCGCAAGCCCGCTGGGCATGAGAACGTATCCTTCGTCTCTTGCGCAAGCTCCTGGCCGCGAGGAAAACGGCCCAGAAGCTCTGCCTACCCGACAGGCTTCCACGGACGCAGACGACCGCGTTAGCGCAAACGGAAGGCACGTCGTTGCGATAGCGCATTATGGCATCCGCTCAAGCCGTCTCGACGGGTAATAGTGAGTGGGCTCTCGTAGATGAGTGCTGAAGCGTTCAAAGCTGATCAAGGGATTCAACTGCGCAGCCAACCAAAGCGTGCGCCGTATGTCCGCTCCTTGCTGCGGAATTCGCTAACTCGTTCTCGCCTCTCGGTTTAGACTCAATCGGTTGTGACCGCTATCGTGACGGGTCTCGCCGTTGCCGGAGCAGAGGTACTTACTGATCCTCTGCTCGTGTGGGCTTCACCTTGCACATGATCCGCTGACCCGGCGTGTCATAGGTCGCTGCTTTCGTCCTTCTCAAGGACCGCATTCGTCAGATTTACAGGCCTCGCACGTACCGGGTGCCGATCGAGTGAGTTCTCGTGTCACCCAGCTGCCCACGCGCCGCAGCTTCATCAACGGGAGAGCGCGAAGCTGATCCTCCCCTCGCCACTAGACGACGCGTCGAAACGCCTCGACATTCGTTCTTGGGCTGGATCCCGCAATTGATCAAGACGCCGGCGCGAACCATCCTCGAGCGAAACGGTCTCGATGCCTATGTCTTCGTCCGTTTCCTCTTCCTCATGCTCGAGATATTTTTCCCATTGTGAGCTGTCAGCGCCGAAGGGAAGGGAACGTTCTCGCGGCATCGCTTACTCTGGCTGGGTGCACACAGTTGGGTCGTGACGTGGATCATCTTGCTCCCGGTCGACGCAGCGAACTCCGGCGGAGGCCAATCGGGCGTCAGCATGTTTACATTCGGAAACATCGGACCTGCACACCAGAACCGCTACGCCGCTCATCTCATCCTGGCCTGGCTTCTCACCTTCTGGGTGCTGTACCTCGTCAAGCGCGAACTCAGCACTTTCGTCGTTCTCCGGCAAGATTTCCTCATGTCGGAACAGCACAGACGCCTTCCGCAGTCGAGGACCGTCTTGGTCACGGGCGTACCGAAGGAGTTGCTCGATCGCGAAGCTGTGTTCCGGTTCTGCCGACCTGTCCCCGGAGGTGCTAAGCGCGTATGGTTCGCTCGGTGAGTAGCCCGAGTGGCATCGGTTCCTGCGGAATAATCGCTGATTGTGGCGCGGGAGATAACCTGCAGAGACCTCAAGGATCTGCCGGATCTCTTCGACCGGCGCGCGCAAGCCGCTGCAAAGCTCGAGTCCGCTGAGACCAAATTGCTCAAACTCGCGACGAAGCAAATCGCGAAAGACCGCAAGAAGGACCGGTCGCCGGCCGAGAACGAGGACCCCGAAGCCAACAAAGCCGCAGTCATGCGCTATGTTCCGCAGAAGAAGCGCCCGACTCACAAGCTCGGCAAGTTCGGCCTTTTCGGCAAGAAAGTCGACACCATCGACTGGGCGCGTGAGGAGATCGTCAAAACGAACCAGGAGCTCGAGACGGAGCGCAGCTTGCTGAAAGGCGACAAATATCCTTACGACTCGGCCGTGTTCATCGAGTTCCACACGCAGATGGCGGCGCACATGTTTGCCCAGTACGTCCGTACCCTCGCACGAACGTAACCTGGTGCTGATGCGCCGCATCCGCCCTCAGATGCCTTAACCACCATGCGCCGCTTCGCATGAGCTCGCGCTACCTGGAGGTTGGCGTCGACGACGTCATTTTCGAGAACCTGAGCATGAACCCGATACAGCAGCGCATCCGCAGCTTCATCTCGTGGGGGCTCACGCTCGGCTTGATCCTGACTTGGACGGCTCCCGGTCAGTCTCATAGCTCTGAAGGATCATCGCCCTCGCCGCGATAGGCACTAACAAGCTGGTCCCCGTTCCGCAGTCGCGTTCGTCGGTGCGGTCGCGAACGTCAGCTACCTCTGCTCAACAGTGTCTTGGATGCGCTGGCTCTGTCAACTACCAGTTCGTGAGTAACTTCCGCCGCTGCATAATCGGCCTGGTACTGACCTGATTATGCGAGATAGCCGTCAACGGCATCATCCAGGGCGCTCTACCTCCGATCGCGCTCGCCGTCCTCTTCCTTCTTGTCCCGATCATCATGCGCAGTAAGACTAACCCGACGCTCCCCATTTCGGCCAGAGTGGAAAAGCTGACCTGGGCATTCTTCAGTGCTCGCGCGCTTCGAAGGCATTCCGCTCCAGACGCAAATCGAGTTGTCGTTGACCGTCCGATACTTCATTTTCATGGTCATCGACGGCTTCTTGATCGTCACCCTCTCGTCCGGCCTCATCGCCGCGATACCCGAGATCACGCAAAATCCGGGCAGCGCTCCGCTCCTCCTGGCGAGGCAGCTTCCGAACGCGGCGACCTTCTTCATCACCTACTTCGTCACCGCATCATTCGCCGGAGCGGCCGGAGCCCTCCTGCAGATCGCCCACCTGGCAATCTACTACATCAAGCTATTCCTGCTGGGATCGACGCCGCGATCAGTCTGGAACGTCAAGGGATGGTTCCCGCCCGTCTACTGGGGTACCCTGGTGCGCCGCGCACATCTCCTTATCACGCGACTGAGCTAACTGCAGGTGTACTCGGGGCGCAGTGGCCGTCGATGACTCTGCTCACCGTGATTGGACTCGTCTACTCGATCATCGCCCCACTCATCTGCGGCTTCGCCTGCGTCGCCTTTGCGCTATTCTGGTTTGCTTACAAGGTTTGTTTCTCCACTGCTGCCGCTCGAGTGAAGAGCATCGTGAGCCTCGAGTACCGGGAATCCGATCTGACCTCCATTCCGTTACCCCGAACGCAGTACCTGTTCCTCTACGTCCTCGAAACGGCGCCCGAGACCGAGACTGGCGGCCTTCACTACCCCAAGGCGCTTACGCACATCTTCGTTGGTCTGTATATCGAGCAAGTATGCCTCGCGGCGCTGTTCTTCCTCGCCCAGAACACCGCGGGCAACCAGTCGGCGATCCCCGAGGGTGTCCTCATGGTCGTCCTCATCGTGATCACCGCCATTTTCCAGCTCATCCTCCGCTCCGGCTACAAGCCTTTGATTACGTACTTGCCGCTGTCGGTCGCCGACAAGCTCGACCAGCCCGATCGAGACAGTTCCTCGGACGGTGTCGATGCGGACCCTCGCCGCAGTACGCAGCTCGAGCCAAAGCACCGGGAGAAAGACGCTTCGCGTGCGTCCAGGCTTCTCTCTCCAGTCCGGCAGTCCACTCCGACCTCGGGCTACTCTCTGCCTCGCAGGCTTCCCGGCTCGCGTGTCGCACGAGGAGCAGGACACTCGACTCCGTGCGAAGGAATCACGCGGCCGAGAGACCGACATTTCGACCGCTGCCTCGTACGATAATACTCGCAGGGATGGTGAGGAAGACGACGAGCAGGAGCACGCCTTCGATCACCCGGCGACGTACGAGGACTACGATACCGTCTGGTTGCCGGAAGACCCGAACGGTCTCTATCGCGACGAGGTCGAGGCGACGCGTTCCGCTGGCGTGAACGTGTCGACCGAAGGCGCCGTCATGAACGAGAAGGGCAAAGTTGACGTCTCGCGCGCGCCGCCCGGCGAGGATTGGGACGACTCGCAGGAACTCTGATATACTGCGTCCACCTCATATAACTCTCGTGTACATACAAATCTCTCTCTTAATCCCTTCCTCTCTATAATATATTTTGGGATTCTTGCAATTCAATAAGCAAAAGAAGTCGCAAGTGCCGCGAGGGACCTTTACGGTGAGCGCTGGGAGCGAGTCGCTCCGCGATTGGCACGTGAAAACCTCCTAAGAGGGGGAAGTAATCAAGAAGAGGGGCTGGAAGCCGTTTGCGCGTGGCTAGGCTCGAACCCAAATTCCTTCCTTTCGCAACGAACGAACGCGCCGACCGGACGCAGCTGCAGCTGCACGTTCGTCCGCTTGTGCCGCGCACGCACCTCGCTACGTCACTGCACGGCTACGAAAGGCCGATCGACCACCTGCGCCTCTTGGCCATCGCCCCGGAACGACGCGGCGGGGAAGGGAACAAACGTTCTACGCCCCGTGTTGGTTGAGCAAGTCGACTAGCGCCAAGATGGCCTCTGCGCAGGACCTGAACGGCGCAAACACGAGTGCGTCACCTTACTAATTCCAGCCACAGTGCGCATGGTGCCCGCGCTGACGAGAGCTGACCCCCTTCGCTGAGCCCTTCCAGCCAATAAAAGTGCAAGTCCGCGCCCACGATCCCGCTTTGCCGAAAGGTGCCCCGACGACAACGCTGACGACGACAAGGCACGATACAGACCCAGACTTTCATCACGGCGCTCGTGACGGGTTGCGCTGTAGCCGGAGCCGAGGTGCGCAGCTCGCCAACCCTCTCGCGAGAGTGCTATCAACACTGCTCACCTGCCACTCTCGGCTTCGTCGACAGCTCGTGATCTTCATCCTCCTGA
Organism: Rhodotorula glutinis; assembly: GCA_037974285.1. Classification (NCBI taxonomy): domain Eukaryota; kingdom Fungi; phylum Basidiomycota; class Microbotryomycetes; order Sporidiobolales; family Sporidiobolaceae; genus Rhodotorula; species Rhodotorula glutinis. The sequence goes on along the minus strand of JBBPFV010000009.1, from coordinate 750,013 downwards.
AGAACCGCTTCCGTCAGATCTACAGTCCTCGTTCTTATCGCGTTCCGTCTGAGTAAGTCAGCGCACAAACTCGATGTCCCGAGTACCTGCCTGACGCCGCATCGCACCCTCGCCCGCAGGAAACGTGTCGACCCGCTCCCGCATTCGCTCCTCGGATGGATACCCTACGTGATCAGGACGCCGGCGCGCACGATCCTCGAGCGGAACGGGCTCGACGCATACGTCTTCGTGCGGTTCCTGTTCTTGATGCTCGAGATCTTCTTCCCCTTGTGAGCCGGCTGTCATGTCCGACCGCTCGGGTCAGGTATCCGCTGACAAACCAAATACGGCTTAGCTGGGTCGTCACATGGATCATCCTGCTCCCGGTTGATGCCGTCAATTCGCGCGGAAGTAACAACGGCCTCGAGCGCTTCACCTTTGGCAACGTCGGACAGTCTGAGCAGCCGCGCTACGCTGCACACCTCATTCTCGCCTGGCTTCTCACGTTCTGGGTCCTGTACCTCATCAAGCGAGAGTACGCGCGCTTCATCGTCCTCCGCCAAGACTTCCTCATGTCGAAGGACCACATGCGCCTCGCACAGTCACGCACCGTCCTCGTGACGGGCGTTCCCAAGGAGTACTTGAACCAGGACGCCATGTATCGCTTCTGCAGTGTACTGCCTGGCGGCGCGAAGCGCGTTTGGTTCGCTCGGTGAGTTTCTTCCGCTCACTTGTCTCGGACCGAGGAGACCGCCAGACCCCGCTCGCTCACCGAATAGCCAGACTGACCTGAATGCGTATGGCATGTGCTCGCTTGCATATGCAGAGACCTGAAGAAGATGCCCGACTTGTTTGATCGCCGCGCTAAAGCCGCCTCGAAGCTCGAGTCGGCCGAGACCAAGATCCTCAAGCTCGCGACGAAGCGCATCGCCAAGGACCAAAAGAATAACCGCCCGGCGCCGCAGGATTCAGACCCCGAGGCAAACAAGGCTGCCGTGATGCGCTATGTCCCGCAGAAGAAGCGCCCTACGCACAAGCTCGGCAAGTTTGGCTTGTACGGCGAAAAGGTCGACACGATCGAATGGGCGCGCGAGGAGATCACCAAGACGACCGCAGAGCTCGAGACTGAGCGTCGTCAGCTCGACGGCGACAAGTACCCGTACGATTCGGCCGTCTTTGTCCAGTTTCATACGCAGATGGCGGCCCACATGTTCGCCCAGTGAGCGTGCTCTGTCTTTCGGATGTCTGCTCTGGATCACCTTTGCTAACCAGCTGCACTCATCTGAAGATGCCTGAACCACCACGCGCCGCTGCGCATGAGTTCGCGTTACCTTGAAGTCGGCGTCGACGATGTCATCTTTTCGAACCTGAACGTAAACCCGTACCAGCAACGTCTTCGGTACTTCATCTCGTGGGCAGCGACGATCGGCTTGATCATCACATGGTCTTTCCCCGGTGGGTTCGATCCTGCGCTACTTGCACTGATCTCGACTTATGCGTTGGTCCTCCCTGCAGTTGCCTTTGTCGGAGCCATCTCGAACGTCAGCTCGCTCTGCGCCACAGTCTCGTGGCTGAGTTGGCTGTGCACACTGCCCGTTCGTGAGTCACACAGTGGCCGATCGCCGCGTTGTCCTGTACGGGTGCTGAAACGGAGGTACTCGCCGCCCTGCAGCGGTCAATGGCATCATTCAGGGCGCTCTGCCGCCAGCGGCTCTCGCTGTGCTCTTCATGCTGTTGCCCATCGTCCTGCGCCGTCAGTCCGCCCTTTTTGAGACGACATAGAGAGGCGCAAGCCAGCTAGCTCACGCTATGCCCTCCCGTAGTCCTCGCCCGCTTCGAAGGAATTCCCCTTCGGACCGGCATCGAACTCTCCCTGACGACGCGATACTTCTGCTTCATGGTCATCAACGGGTTTTTGATCGTCACGCTCTCGTCCGGTCTCATCGCTGCGATTCCCAAGATTACGCAAAACCCCGGCTCAGGTACTTCTTCTCCCCCTCCCTTGAAATCCGGCTCACACGCGTGCGGATACTGACGCTACCCTCCTCGAGCAGCCGTCACGCTTCTCGCGACTCAGCTGCCCGCCGCATCGACCTTCTTCCTCACCTACTTTGTCACCGTCTCCTTCTCTGGAGCCGCCGGCGCGCTGCTCCAAATCGCCACCCTCGTGATCTATTACATCAAGCTCGTCCTTCTCGGCACAACACCTCGCTCGGTCTGGAACCTCAAGTCGTCCTTCCAGACGGTCGCTTGGGGAACGCTCGTGCGTGGACGTTCGCCCTCGGAGCGCGAATGCGCAGCTGACTTAGCTATCCTCCCGGCGATAGTATCCATCGATGACGCTCTTGACCGTCATCGGCCTGACCTACTCGGTCATTGCGCCGCTGATTTGCGGGTTCGCCTGTGTTGCATTCGCTCTCTTTTGGTTCACCTACAAGGTCTGTACATGTCGTCCTCTCCGCAGATCCGCCACTGGGGGGAGTCTGATCTGACCGCCTGCTTTCTGAAATCGTAGTACCTGTTCCTGCTCGTCATCGACACGCCACCAGCGACCGAGACCGGTGGCCTTCACTACCCCAAGGCGCTCACGCACATCTTCGTCGGCCTGTACATTGAGCAGCTATGCCTCTGCGGCCTGTTCTTCCTCGCGCAAAACAGCAACGGGAAGCAGTCGGCGGTCGCCGAAGGCGCCCTGATGGTCGTCCTCATCGTGATCACGGCGATCTTCCAGATCATTCTCCGCTCCGGCTACAAGCCCCTGATCACGTACTTGCCGCTGTCGGTCGCGCAGCGCATGACGGATCGTGCGCCGATCTCGTACTCGGACTCAGGCCGCGCGCCCCACGATAACAGCATCACCAACAGTCCGCATTCGTTCGCATCGCAACAGCACGGTGACCAGAAGGAGAAGGACGAATCGAGTGAGTGGGGATACAAACATGGTTGGCAGAGCGAGGTCAAAAGATCGCTCGCAGAGCGGACAAGCGCTGACGCGCTAGGTTTACTTTGCTCTCCAGCTTTCCCGCCGCCACGCCGGTCTGCCGAAGAGCACAATATTCCATTGCGCGCCGAAGACTCGCGTGGTGCCGAGACGGACCGTATGACTGCCGATGGCGACGAGCACCTCGACCAGAACGCATTTGACCACCCAGCCACATACCAAGGCTACGACACGATCTGGTTGCCTCAGGATCCCGCCGGTCTCTACCGCGACGAGCTGGAGGCGACTCAGGCTGCCGGCGTCGACGTTTCGTGCGAAGGTGCCACGATGAGCGAGAAGGGCAAAGTCGACATCTCGCGCGCGCCGCCTGGCGAGGAATGGGACCCGTCGCAAGGCATCTGATTCCGCCATTCTCGCTTTTATCGCTTTTCCGCCGGCTGGCGTGCCATGCATTCGTTCGACACCTTGCCCTCCGTAGTGCTTCATGCTCCTCATCTTCCGTGGCCAATGCTTCGAGGCGAGAGTGCTGTTAATCAAGAGTGCGCTGGATTAGGGTCGAAGAAGGACGGTTCGTCTGGCGCCTCATTCAATTATTGCTGCGTGACACCTATCTTGGACGGCGAGTAAGAAGTAGTCTCACAACGAGAGCTCGACAGTCTCTATACCTTGGAAGCGAAATGTTATGAGGTGGTTCCAGCCTCGGCTGCACACCTGCCGGATGCGGCCGAGGAGTGAACAGACTTGTCTCGCCACCGACCGGCGCCGGCCTCGATCGTTATCTGACTCTGGGACATCCCGTGTGATCGACATGGAAGCTGGATTGGGCCTGCCGAAGGGATCTTCACCGGTTCCACCGACTCCGAAATGGGCAGGTCACGTCTGAGAAACCGAGGCCTGGCTGTCTCGCAGGCAACTTCCGGCTCTTCGGGACCTGCGTTCCCGTCAGATGAAGCACATCTTGTCTTGCTCGGGCGCGGTACTCTGCGCACGTCAGCCCGCCTCGCCGAGACCTCGCTCTGCTGCTTCTTGCCTGCCAGCCTCCATCGCTCTGCTGCTTCTCACTGTTGCTGCCCAGCTGTGCCATACCCGCGGACACTTTGCGGTCAGTCTGACGTACCCACGACGTCAACCGGCCAGTGTCGCTTGTTTCAAGGCGCCCACTTCGTCATTGTCGACGTCAATTGCCGACCGTGCAATCAAGCTTCGTCTCGGCGCGAAGTTTCACATACACCTCACGACCATGGCGACTCTCAGTACACTCGAACCTCCGGCGCCGTCGTACGGGAAAGGGCAGGTACACTGGAAGTTTGAGGACCGGCCGTTCGGAGGCGATCGCTCTCATGAGGCAGCCTCCTCGAAGCAAGCACTTCATACCGGATCTCTGAGCGTCAAGCCGAGCACTGTAAGGCCAAATTTCTGCAAGCGTCAGGAATGACGGGCCTGACGCCGCTTACCATACGCAGCGACGACTCTCGACGCATCCCGGGGGTCAGAACCCGTCCCGCTGGTCAAGCCGTCTCGACAGCGTCTACGCCGTCTATGCCGAGATGTATCCAGAGATGGGAGAAGAGGAGGCCGTCTTGCCGACCTCCTCAATCGGCTTCGCCTCGCGTGAGGATGAGCGCGGGACGACGGTCAGCGGCCCCTCCACCTATCCACCCCGGGAGCCGGCTTCGCCAGCCACCAAGAGTCGGAGATACGCGCCGTCAGCTACTCCGTGGGACGAACGCGGTGCGACGGGGCTGTTCGGCGGCGGCGGAAGAGGCGCAGACGACCGCGAAACGGGCTGGACACGCGGATTCGCCTTCAGCCCCCCACCACCTGTCACCGGACTCGAGGAAGACCTCCGCTTCGAGGAAGACTCGACTTGCGGATCGTCAACGCCTCTCGCTTCGCCTGCCATTCTCGAAACCGCTTCCGAAGATAGCCGGGTCTTATCGGCTAGTCTTACGGCCAGCAGACCCTCGCCCACAACGAGCCATTCGGCGAGCATGCTGCGTCGGGCACGGGAGGAAGCGCAGGCCGCCTCGCCCGCCGATGCGGAAGACACGGAAACGGCTACACCGGCATTACCGGTTCATACGATCGATATCGCACAGATTAAACGGCAACAAGCAGCCGCCGCCATGCCTGTCCCGTCCGAGCCAATACTCTCGTCTAAATCGAACACGAAGACCAAGCCGAAGCTGCCGCGCGCTCCGACGTTGCGTTGGCGCGCCCGAGCGAAAAAAGGGCCCAGCATCTCGAACCCAATCTTACCGCCCGGCTTCGTCGAGTCGCTTGGCATGCAGACTTTCGAGCTCCACCCGGGAGTCGTCCCGCCTCAGCAGCAGCTCGAGTCACGCTCGGAGCGATCAAGCGAAGCGGACCGCACGCCAACGTTCACTGCGACACCGCGAGCAGCATCACCGCCGAGGACCCCGCCTGCCGCTCGGGACTTCGCCAGCAACCCAAAGCTGACACCGGTCGGCTTTGACGACGCCCAACGAGCAGCCTCACCTTCGTTCTACTCGGCTGTCTCCCCCGGCAAGCCTTCTATGGAGTCGACCGAGTCGAGCCGCGGTCACCGAACCGGCATGCCTCTGTGGGCAGAGTCGTCGATGAGTTTCGACGCCCCGGCGAGCTCGAGTTCGCGGGAGTACTCGCACGGTCGGACGGATTCGAGCGAGTCGTCCAACAGCGGGTTCCGCGATCCTTGGAGTTCGTCGGCATCCGCGCATTCGCACTCGGCCGAAGTCGATTCCCCGGCGCTCGCCAAACCCCGGCCGCAATGGACAGGGTCCTTTGCAATGCCGGCGCAATCGCCGCTGATCCAGCGCTTCCGAGAAGACTCGGTCGCGTCCGCCTATTCCGATCACGCACCGTCGCCGAGTTCGCCCGCGGCAGCGACATTCCGGAACAATCGACCGCTCGACTTGAGCCGGCGCGGCGAAAACACGTACAGCGTCGCCAGTCTCAGTCCGAGCATGGCGGCGCCCGACGATGTCATCGCATGGCGGTTCCCGCAGGCGGGGCCGCCGCAAGCTCAGCCGCTCTCGAACGGTTTCCGCAACCCCTTCTCCTGATCGTAACGCGCTGGTTCGCGTTGACGTATCAACGCATATGAGCACCCTTCCTATATCGAAATGTAGCGTCGTCCGGACACAGAACCCAGTGTAACCTCTTCGAAACCTTCCCGACCATTAGCTATGAGCTCTCGCTGTGAGAGCGATCCGTGTCTCCCAGTCGAGACAATGCCGAAGGACGGTCGTCAAAGCCGGATTTCTTTGCCTCGAAACCTCGTAGCTGGTAGAGACAAGTCGCCACGCCCGCTCAAGGCCGCCGCTACGTCTCCTGTGGCTGCAGCGTTAGTGAAGCGAGTACGCTATTGCCGGGTACGAGCTCGCAGCAGATTCGAGTGAGCGCGTCGCACGCGGATGAACGGCGTGATCTGGCGCAAAGCTCGCTGGCTCGAGGATGCAATGAGCCTGCCGCAACGTTGGCGTGCTTAGGCCCGTGGCGCGGCGAAGTTACGCTGCGCACCCGCGGTCGCCCGGCCCGAGGGCTGCGCCAGGCGCGGTTCGGAGCGTATACAGACGAGCATGTCGGTGAGGAGGAACAGAGCTTGGTCCTGGATGCGCCCGCCGTCGCTCTAGCATGGGACCAGGTCGGACTGAGAACGGCCTCCTCGCGCGAATAGCCTGCAGCAGTTCAAGCTGAAGCAGCAGATGAGAGCGAGCGAAGAGATAGTAAGCGACTACCAGCAATCCAGTCTAGTGCGAATGTTTGCGATAGAGACCCGCGAAAGCGCAGCGTTGCGGCGCGGACGAGACTGAGAGGGAGTGGCCGAAACGTCGTTTGAAAGGTTTCGTCCAGGGTCGAGGTTTCGCACCTCTGGTTCGCGAGCGTTGCCCAGCGCAGTCATAACCCGACGCCCGCTCACTCTAATCTCGGCACACAGACCAGGTCTCTAGACGGTCTCAGGCTTCAGAGCGTCTATCTACCAGTCCACTCTCCGGACTTCCAGCTCGGTCTCTAGCCACTCGCGAGCGTCTGGCCCCGATCGGCTCTGCTTCGCTTGACGACGACTCGTCTGTCCCACCGCGCCGTCGCATACCCAACCTCACCCTTGCAGCGCGTTCAAGAGGACCCGTGAGTCTCAGTCCATCGTCTCGTGGACAATGAATCTCGGTCCACGCCTGGCAGGGCGCGTCGTTGTTCGCCGACGCGAGTCTGTTCACCGCCACGCCTCGTGAACCCACCCCCGGCGGCCGGGTTCGACCAACACGAGTCGGAACAGACGAACCACGGCGCAGCTTCAGCGGACCGGGTCCTTTGACGGCTATTGGAGAGCTGTACTGACTGCCATCCTCTACTCTATACTTGCACGCTTCGTCGCCCACCCGCGTTCGACCACTTTGCGGCCCGGCGATTTCGCTCTCGATTCGTTCCGCTCGAAACGCGTCGTCGTCTCGGCTCCGACCTCGAATCAATCCTATAGGACCGCTCCGGCACTTCGACAGACTCGACTCTTAACGTTCTTTCACGCCCCTCTTAATCGTCTACGATGGCAGCAGAAGGCCAAGACATTGATCTCGACTCGGTGATTGACCGCCTCCTCGAGGGTGCGTCATCTTGTTCTTACGGCGACCCAGTCTTCGGTCCACTTTGCGCTGGACTGCACCAGCATGTGTGCTACAAGCTCATTTGGCGTGATGAGCTGTTCCTTCGGCGCGAGGAGGTGCCGCGGAGGGGGGCGCGAATCAGTAAACAACCGCTAGGAGGCAGGCTGGCCAAAGTCGGTCGACGTGGTGTCTCAGTCGGAAGGCTCGGGATCTTGTCGGCGGCAACCATGGCCGTTGGGGCGAAGGATGCATAGCTCGGGTGGCATGGGCGGCTGAGCAGGTGGAAGTCCGATAGGAATTGCCGGAACTGACACCGCCAGTCCTGCGTTTCACTCAACAGTGCGAGGAAACCGCCCGGGCAAGCAGGTGCAGCTGCAGGAGTACGAGATCAAGTTCTTGTGCACCAAGGCGCGCGAAATCTTCATCAACCAGCCGATCCTCCTGGAGCTCGAAGCGCCGATCAAGATCTGCGGTACGTTGACGCCTCTGAACCAATCCCGGCGCGGACCGTCTTCGCTGACGCCACTTACGATACAGGTGACATCCACGGCCAGTATTACGACTTGCTGCGGTTGTTTGAATACGGCGGCTTCCCTCCCGAAGCGAACTACCTCTTCCTCGGAGACTATGTCGACCGAGGCAAGCAGTCGCTCGAAACCATCTGCCTCCTACTCGCGTACAAGATCAAATACCCCGAAAACTTCTTCATTCTCCGCGGCAACCACGAGTGCGCGTCGATCAACAGGATCTACGGCTTTTACGACGAGTGTAAGCTCGTCGTCCGCCCCCCTCTCGCAACGCGTACCGAACCTGTGCTGACGCCGCCTGATCTTCTCTATCGTACAGGCAAGCGGCGATACAACATCAAGCTGTGGAAGACGTTCACCGACTGCTTCAACTGCTTGCCCATCGCCGCCATCATTGACGAGAAGATCTTTACGATGCACGGCGGCCTGAGTCCGGATCTGCAAAGCATGGAGCAGATTAGGCGGGTCATGCGACCGACAGACGTGCCCGACACTGGTGCGTTTGGATTCGCAGGACCGCTCGAGCGCGCTCGCCGGTACTGACCATGCGACGCCCCGCCCGCCTGCGCAGGTCTGCTTTGCGATCTCCTCTGGTCCGACCCGGACAAGGACATTACGGGCTGGTCCGAGAACGACCGCGGTGTCTCGTTCACGTTCGGCCCCGACGTCGTCTCGCGGTTCCTGCAAAAACACGACATGGACTTGATCTGCCGTGCGCATCAGGTCGTCGAGGACGGGTACGAGTTCTTTGCGAAGCGGCAACTCGTCACACTCTTCTCCGCACCGAATTACTGCGGTCAGTCCTTCTCGCGTGCCTACTCCGCCCCGCTTGTGTCGACGCCCGCTGACGTCGCGATCTCCTGCACGAAATAGGCGAGTTTGACAACGCGGGTGCGATGATGTCGGTGGACGAGACTCTGCTGTGCTCCTTCCAGGTGAGTACCGACGCGCGTACAGGGCGGAACTCACCCAGACTGACGCGTTCATGCTCGCTTTCGCAGATCCTGAAGCCGGCAGAGAAGAAGAAGACATTCGCGTACGGAGGGACAGGTCAGGGGCGCCCCGTGACGCCGCCACGCAAGGCGAAGGGTGGCAAGACGAAGTAAGCGGACCTTCGACTTCGGGACCGCCGTATCGCTGTTTTAGAGAAATCCCCCTTTCCCCGCCGGGTCGTCCTCGCGCTTGAAACCCCCTCCCCCTTCCGACTTTCCCGCGATGCGCTGTTTCTGTTCATCAGTCTACCTATCCGTCCTTTCATCGTTGTTTGGTCTGCTTCTCCTCTCCGTCTTCGCGCTCGAACACCCACAGCACTGCGTCGCACCCTCTCACACGTCCCACTCCTCACCTCGCTCCCCCCTCGCCCGCCATTGTCCAGCTCGGCCGGCTTTGTTTCCATTTCCGCCTCTCTTCCTTCTCGTTGTCTATCCTCAGACTTCGTAGCATCCTCGGCTGTACTTTACCTCGCCTTCCTTTCGGTGCACGTGAAGATCCGAGAGGGGCAAGCTGGTGATGACAACAACACGCGAAATCCTGTCCTACTTCTACACGGGCGTCGCGCCAACGCCCTCTCAGGCGTTGACCCGCTGATAAACGTCCCAGTATGCCTGCCGATGAGATCGAGGAAGTCAGCATTTGCGCTTCTGGCGGGACCGAGACGAGACTCACGCTGTACTCGTCGGCGGTCTGCGGGGTCAGATGATCAGTAGGCGGTCTTGAAACGGCACTAGCTGCGGACTTACCATCTCGCCAGTCATGTCGTCGGTTACTTCGGAGAATGGCATCTCTTTGCCGGCAACCATGACGGGCTGGTTCGGGTCGGCGTCACCCTCGACCGCCGGTTCGAATTCGTCAAACTCGTCTTCGTCGTCGTCGTCGTCGGCGTTCTCCTCGTCCGGCTGCGCATCAAGAGCGGCAGAATCGTCGACGGGCGCTGCCGGAGACCGCTCGCCGACATTGCCTGCCATGGGATCTGCCGGCTCCTCGGAAGGCGATCCCGTCGCAGCCGTCCGCGCCCGCTTGTTCGCCTCACCGACTTCGTCACCTGCAGACACTTCCCGAGATCGCTTCGCGCTCGAAGCTGCAGACACGTCGGCCGATAGATCCGCCAACGCGACCGGGTCGACCTGCTCCGAGTCGGCCCGAGCGGGAGTCGCGCTGAGCGACAGGGCTGGCGAATCGACGGCACCTGCCGAGACGGCCGGCGTCCCGCCAAGGGACGACGTCGAGTCGACGCCTGGTGTACCTTCTTCGAGAGCGGCGAGAGAGGCGTAGTAGGCGTCGAGGCTGGCGTCCTCGCCCGGTTCGACTTCGTCCGCCCGGTCGTGCACGGACGGCTTCGTCTCATCGTCCATGCGCAGAGTAGCCCCGCCTGCCGCGGCCGAGCTCGACATCTGGCCATACGCGGGTGCCTCGCTACGGGCCTCTGTGCGAGACTCGACGGCACCAGCGTCGGCTTCGCCGCCAACGGCCCGCTGTTCCGGATCGGCCGAAATGGTCGACTGGGCGATCCAGCTCGGCAACGCATTCTGCGCGCGTTTTTCTTGCAGTTCGCGCTCGCGGCGCTCCTTTTCGTTCGCTTCGTCGTCGTCGCCCGCCATGTGAATCTTGACGACCGCGGCGGCCGCAGGTCCGTTACCGTTCGCTTCGGCTGCGGCCGCGGCAGTCGCGCCGAGGGCAGGACCATGTATGAGGAGGTACGCTTCGGCGTCGAACCTGCGGGTGCATGGGTCAGTCTCTGGGTCGCCAAGCGGATATGAAACGAACGCAGTGGAGAGGCTCACTTCGGCAGCTCGACCCGCTCCATCTTTTTCAACAGGTCGACAATGCCTTTCGTCTGTTGGTTGAGCCTCTGCATCCGATCCTTGTTCCCTCGGATGTCCTCCTCGTTCTCCTTGTTGACAACCTCGGTTTGGCAGATCGAGCACGCGAGGAGGTTCCGCGACGGGTCGAACAGGGACGCCGCATCGAGCGGGGTGTACGTCGCCTTGCATAGGGGACACGTGTAGCCTTGCGCGTCGAGTTCCTGTGAGGAGCTCCGGTCAGATTAGACGGTCTGCGGGAGCTCGGAGGGTTTCAACCTCGCGTCTCACATTCCGCAGTTTGACGTCGATCGTTTGCTGGATCCGCCACATGCGCCACTTTACGACGTCGGTCGCTTTCGAGTAGTCGAGGTAGTAGTAGCTGCGCTGTTGCGCCTTGGCGAACCCGTTGTCGCGCATCTCGGACCGCCGGTGACTTTATTCGCATGCGAAAACGAGCAGCTCGTCAGGACCCGCTGTAGAGCCCGGCCCGTGCGAGCGCGCACCGCACACACACTCACACGTGGACGATTTGGTCCTCGAGGAGCCGGTGCGCGATCTTTGTCACGTCCTTGATCTGCATGCCGAGTCGGCGCGCCAACTCGTCGGCCGGGAAGCTGTCACCGCGGAGGCAGGCGGGCGCATCAGTTCCGATATTGGGAGCGCGAGGCCGAGCCAAACCGATGATTGTGAATGGCAGAGCTGTATCGCCGCACGAGACCCTTTGGACTACAGGAGCACTTTGCAGTAGGTCACGAAGAGAGTCAGGCGTCGGGGTCGAGACTCACATGTCCTTTTGGATCAACTGGTCTACGAGGATTGCGCCCCTCGGACCGTAGAACGCCCTGACGACTTTTTGCAGCAAGAGCTTTGCCGTGTCGAGGGCTGCCGAGGTGGCCGCCGTCGAAGGAGCGGCTGCTCCGGAGGACATTGGTGTGTATCTACGCCGTTTGCGCTCTCGAGCCGAGTAGCAGGTCCGGATTTACTAGCGAGTCAAATGAATGACTACTGTACGGCGTAAGACCAGATAAGAAAGGAGAGACTGCGTGCGAGTGCCTTTTGAACGTGCAAGAGAGAGTCGAGAGAGAGGCGGAACTCGCTTCCTCTTCCCTCGTCTCTGTTCGCTTGATCGAGTGTGTATTCACATCTGCCCGAGCATATAATGTACGTCATCGCTCTCCCTGCTGCGCCCGCTCCTGTTCTCAGCCAGACGTGCAAAGGCGAGGGCTCCACCTCGTTCGGTTCGGTTCGGTCGGCTCGCAACCTCGCGGCTTTACAGACCAGCGAGAGCAGTGATTGCACGCTCAGCGACCCCGACACTGCTCTCTACGAATGCGCGAACGCTTCTCTCGCAAAAGAACGGACGAGCCGGGGTCATCGACGTCGTTCGGCTTGCGGCCCGTCACCGGTGACGACGCGCCACAACTTTGACCGAGGCTTTTCTAGAGCTGCTTCGACACTGGACTGCCATCGTCAGGGCGACATTCACCCAGAACGACAACTTGGCAGAAGTAGCTGACGTATTCGGCGCGTGCTGCCGCTGCCCGTACCGCAGATGGGTTCCGACAAGCCGGCGCACGCAGATGCGCGCTTCATTCTCATGTCCGACTTTGATGGCACAATCACCGAGCGGGTCCGTAGACTTGGCGAGGCGAAAGTAACACTGAGCGGATTGCTCACCGCTACTCCGCTCGCAGGACTCGAACGACACGGCCACGGACGACGTGAGCCCTGCGCGATCTCGTCTTGACCGGCCGCGCAACTGGGACTGACAATGACTGAGAGCAGCTCGGCTTCGGTGTCGAGCGCCGGAGGGAGCTCAATGTCGACATCCTCAACGGCGACAAGACCTTCCGGTCCGCAACGGTGCTCGTTCTTCGTGACCGGAGTCGCCGGCTGACCTTGTTTCACCTGCAGCGACGCCTTTGCCGAGATGCTCAACAGCGTGAGCAAGAACGGCCACTCGTTCGACGACGTCAAGAAGTACCTCGTCAAGCGTGAGTCCCGCAGCTCGCCGACTCACTTCCCCCGCTCATTCGTCCGCCTACGCAGACATCACCCTCGACGCTGGCTTCAAGACGTGCTACAAGTGGTGCGAGGAGCACGACGTGCCCGTCGTGATCGTGTCCTCCGGCATGAAGCCGATCATCGAAGCCATCTTTGCGAACCTTGTCGGCGAGGAGGACGCGGCCAAGATCGACATCATCGCAAACGACACCGATTTCTCGGACGACGGCTCGTGGAAGATCAAGGTGTGCCGATGTGCTTCGATGCGGACTAAAGTGGATGCGATGCTGAAACTTCGGGTGTGCTCGCTGCTTGCTCCAGTTCCGCCACCCTGAATCGGGCTTTGGCCACGACAAGAGCCGCGCGACGGCGCCGTACCGCGACCTGGCCAAGCCGCCGACCATCTTTTTCTGCGGCGACGGCGTGTCGGACCTCTCGGCCGCCAAGGCCGCCGACCTCTTGTTCGTCAAGGTCATCCCCGAGTACGTTACCGGCTGGCATGGTTCCTTCCCCTGCTTCCGACGCTTGCGAATGACACAGGACTGATTGCGCACTCTACGTCGCGCAGCCACACGAACGACCTCAGCGTGCACTGCGACCGCGAACAGATCCCGTACATCCCGTTCGAGACGTTCGACAAGGTCAAGGACGTGATTGCGCGCATCGTCGAGGGCAAGTCGACCATCGACGACGAGCTCCAGCGCAAGTGACTCGACGCCTACATAGAGCCGGCCAGGAATCCGGCATATCAAAAGAGCTTGGATTCGTTATAGACGAGACGCCTGACGAAAAAAAAAAAACCTGTAATTAGTGTTTCGCTATCAGATTCTTAGAATGCCGCGCGCAGGTCTTCGCGGATTGGCGGAGACGGTAGACAGTCCCGAGTCTCTCTATAGCTGACGTAAAGGTCGAGGAAAAAAGCGGGTCGACTCGATCACGACGGTCGGCGCGCTATTTTCGGCACCGTCGGGTGTGAGCGGCCGCGGCTTCCGCTGTGACTATACAGCACACGGAGTAGACAGTTGCTACGAGGGTCTTGCTCCACCAACACGCGCGATGCAGTCGCAACCTCATCCGCTGCTCGCTTCGTTGTCATCGACGGCGCGTTACCAGTCGCCCGTCCGAACCTCCGACGGCGGTAGCAGCGGCGATCTGCACCAGCACCAGCTGCCAAATTACAGCTCGGCGACGACGCTGCACGGGAGTCCGCTCGCTCGCAGTCCCGAAGAGTACCCGCATGCGCACAGGCAGTCGAGTCCGACTCGGAGTCTGGCCGGAGGAGACAATGGTTCGGCGACGGCGATGTCGGCGAAACGGAGGAGAACGGCCAGGGAAGGCGACCGCGAATCGGAGGAACCGCACGGCGGGAACAAGAAGATGAAGGTGCTCAGCTGTACAGAGTGCAAGGTGCGCGCGGGCATGACATCATCCCGGCGGGAGCCCTAGGTCTGACGTCCGGTTTCATTGCTTGCAGAGGCGTAAAGTCAAGGTACGGTTGGCGCTCACACAGGCCCAATCATGGCCAAAAGCTGACAAGCTCGCCCCGAGCAGTGCGACCGCAAGATCCCCTGCCTCGCCTGCTGCAAACGCGGCGAACCTGAAGCGTGCAGGTGGCCCGACGAGACCGACAAGCCGCAAGTCGATGTCCAGCCTTTTGCCCTTACCGGCGATTTGCTCGTCCTCGCGCGGAGGATCCAGTCGCTCGAGGAGTGGGCGCAGTCGCTGCCGGCCGAGATGCGGCAAGCTGCTCCGCTCCCGCAAGGGTTCGAGCCGTCGCTGTACGGTACGACATCGAAGCACAAGGCGCAGGAGCTCGGCACTCATGTTCGCAGCGGCAAGCCGAGAAGCCGCTCCCATACAGCGACCAAGGCTGACTACGGAGACGATGCGTCCTTCGATGCGCCGAGCCGGGAATTGAGCGAAGTGAGCCTCGCCTCGCTGGATCAAACACGTTCCTGAGCGTAGCGCTGATAAGACGGCCCGCAGACGGAAGACGCTGCACTCCAGCTCGAATCGATGGCCTTTGCGACCCGTCATCCGGATTCGCATTACAGACCCCTCGATACTCTGCCGTTCATCGATAACGCTGCGTCGCCGAGCTCGGCAACGTTGCTAAAACGGTCCAATCCCGACGCGCAATCGTCGCAGGCTCGCGAGCTCACAGCTTGGGGCACCTCCATACTGGCGCAGCCTCTCGCATATGAGGGCCCTTGGTCCGGCACGGCACTCGGCCTCGACCTGTGCTTCTCGCTCGAGGCATTACGAGCTCGCTTCAGCGCGGCGTTGGCGACGATCTGGCCGCACATGCCGGATCGCAACTTGTCACTCAAGCTCGTCGCGAAATACTTCGACGAAGTCGCTTGGGTCCACGCCGTCTTCCACCGCGCGACGTTCGAGGCGGAGCATGCGCGGGCGTGGGAAATGATTGAAGCCGGGCGTCGAGACGAGATAGATCCTCTTTGGCTGTGCTGCTACTTCCTCGTACGTCCACGCTTTCTCGCAGACGCTCGTGTGGCAGTCGGGCTCATAGCACGGACACTTTCGACAGGTTCTCTCGCTCGCAGTCGACGGACTTCGCAGCAATGAGCACACGGTTGAGCTCACGCAGGAAGAGACCGCTCGGTGCAACTCGATGGTATGGTATGCATGCGCGCACCGTTTGATCCAGCTCGGCAACGGGATCGGGCGCGCTCAAGTCCGCTTCATCATGTACGCTGAACGAGTACTCTCTCCTGGCACAGACTCCGCAGCATGCTTACGATATATTTGCCGGCGTCGCAGGGCGACTATCCTCATAGGCCAGTGGCTACAGACAAGCAAGGCCAGCGGGCGTGTCACGGCGTTCCTGACGATGCTTGCGGGCGCGATGAGGACTGCCCAGGTTCGTTCACGCTCAATCTTAGGCGCGCGAAAGATCGAAGCTCACCTACGGGATACTTTAGATTCTCGGCCTTCATCAATTAGGCTCGGATCCGGCGCATATGCCTCTACCTGATCCTGCCTGGCCCCCGACGGTCTGCTCGATGCGCCGCGAGACGGCCCTGCGCCTCTTCCATATCCTTCTTTTCTACGACTGTGCGCCTTCTCACTACTGTAAAGATGATCACGTCTAGAGAGAATCGCTCACTCGATCCGGTTCCTACAGGCATGAGCGCGTCGACTCGATTTAGGTCGTTCTTGCTGGACCCCCGCCACTGTGCGTAAGATAGGCAAGCGCACCCGTTTCCGTCCTGACCTTCCCGCTGCAGGCACAACTCCCGAGCCATCGAATCTGAACTGGAGCGACCTTTCCATCACGGATTGGCGGATCGAACCTAAACCGCGCAGTACGCTCTCGGACATGTCCTTCGAATACGCCAAAAGTCGCAGCTCGGAAGCGTGCGTACAGTCATCTCGCTTTTTCCTTTGCCGAGCCTCGCTGACATAGAGCTCGTGCGCAGGTACCGATTGGCTTTCGATAAGCTGCTGTCGGGCTCGGCCGACTTGTCGTACTCGACCATTCTCGAACTCGACCGCACGTACCGCTCGGTCCTCCGCGAGTCCACCCAAGCTCTACAAGAGTCGGATTCGGGTGTCGATGGCAAAGTCACAGTCAATCAGTGGAAGCGCCTGATCTGCGAAGACGGCTTGCACTCGCGCCTGATCCGCCTCCACCGACCTTTCATGACCCAGTACGACACGTCGCGCAAAGCGTGCATCGAGAGCGCGACGCAACTGCTCTACATTCACAGTCGGATCGCGCCGATGTCTCGAATGGTATGTCTGCGGCCGGGCTGCAATCAAACAGAGGCGCTCACGATTGCTTTTCTGCGGCGGCAGGTCTGGTTCGTCTATGTGCACTCGCTCTCGGCTGCGATTTGCCTCTTCGTCGACCTGTTCCAGTGAGCAGTGTCTTGCTCTCGTTTTCAGGCGAGACCTTGCGGCTGATGGGTCGCGTCTGTTCAGTGCCATCGACCATGATCGCCCCGCGGAAGAGATTGAAGAGCGCCGGTCCGTACTCGGCGTCGCGCTCGACATCTTCAGCCACTCGGACCAAGTACGCTCCCCTTCGCTGCGCGCCGTCGTCGAGACGGGCCTCGGCATCATTCGCGGCCTGCTCGAAGCGAGCGAGGCCCGGAGGACGGCTCGAGCGGCTCAAGCCCTTCTGGGCGGTAAGGCACAGCAGCAGCGACCCATGGAGAGCTTCGCGGCGATCCTACAGCGCCTGAGTCGCCAGTTGGCGGTCGACGCGCAGGCATCGCCGGCAAAGCCCGCCGCGATGGCGCTCGCCGGCTCGTCCGCCCCTGCCCAGCAGCTGTCGTCCCTCGGTTACACCGCCCATCTACCACAGCCGCCGGCAGAAGCACAGCTGCCGGTCGAGTATAACGGTGCATCCTTTGGCGCGCCCAACGACCTGTCCTACCTCGGCGGAACCTCGGCCGAATACATGCCGACCGAATTCTTCCGCGATGTCGGGTTGACTCCGGGAGTCGGCTTTGGCCTCGACTACCTCGGCACCGGGTTCCCGTCGATGGCCCCGTTTGATGCGAACGGCTATACTGGGTCGCAGACGGGCGTCGCGCCGTTCGACCCGAGCCAGACCGGTAGTGGCGGCGCCAACGAAGGCGGTGGCGTCAACGCGCCTTACGACTGGCCGGCTTTCGCGGCGGGCGAGGCGACCGAGGAGCAAGGGAAGCTCGCTGCGAGCGCCTTGATGGACCAGCTTTCGACGGGCCTGTGGTAGATTCGGCAACTTTGTCGTAATTCCCGCACATAGTAATCTCGTCTACTGAGTTGAATCTGTTGATCTTGTAAGGTACCAATTAATAGCACCGCCTCGCCCATTACGCGTCGTCGTCGGTTCCGTTCCTTCCTCACGTCATACGACCACCTCGAGACTATGGTGAGCGGACATGCAGTTCATGCATAATGAGCGCTCGAAACTGACCGCGCCGGGACTGTAGGGCCAAGCTTCGTCAAATCAGGCCGGACGGCCGAATGATGACAAGAAGGACAAGGTGCGTCTCCGCATCACACGCTCGCCCTAGGCCATAAGCAGCCTAGTGAGACTGACAGAACTCTTTGTACACGATTGCAGAAGCCGGAGAAGGTCCGTCGATCCTGCTCGTGGTGGTCGCGCCTCGTTTCGGAAACACTGACGCAGCCCTCGACTCGCCCTGACATGAAACTCGACTCTACGCCCAACTCTCGCTCTTGCGCTTCGCCTTGGTGAACTCGCTGACTCCCGCGAGCAGAAGAAATGGGAGCCGCCCCTACCCACTCGTGTCGGCAAGAAGAAGAAGCGCGGTCCCGACCCGAGTCAGAAACGTCAGTCGTTGTCGCACTCTGCAACCGTCGACGCTCGCGTCTACAAGCGCAGATCAACACGCGCGAGTGCTGCCCACTGACGTGATTCCAACTGACTGCAGTGCCGGCGGTTTACCCGACGACGAGGTGCAAACTGAAGCTGCTCCGCATGGAGCGGATCAACGATCACCTCAAAATGGAGGAGGAGTACGTCGAGAACCAGGAGCGTCTCAAGCCGACTTTGACCGAGGACAAGTCGGCCGAGGAGCGGACACAAGTGGACGACCTCCGCGGCTCGCCCATGTCGGTCGGAACTCTGGAGGAGATCATCGATGACGACCACGCGCTCGTCTCGTCGGCAACCGGACCCGAATACTACGTCTCGATTATGTCGTTTGTTGACAAGGACCAGCTGGAACCTGGTTGCTCGGTGCTCCTGCACCACAAGACGCACGCGATCGTCGGCGTGTTGGCGGACGACACGGACCCGATGGTCAACATGATGAAGGTCGACAAGGCGCCGACCGAGAGTTACGCAGACATCGGAGGTGCGCTCGATCACGCTCTTCGGTTTCGAATCTCGGAGTACTGATCCGCTGCCCGCACGCCGACAGGTCTTGAGCAGCAGATTCAGGAGATCAAGGAATCGGTCGAGCTGCCGCTCACCCACCCGGAACTGTATGAGGAGATGGGCATCAAGCCGCCAAAGGGTGTGTGCATTGCCACTAGCTCCAGATGGTTAGGGAACTAACACGACCGTAACCTTGCAGGTGTCATCCTGTACGGCGTTCCTGGTACCGGCAAGACGCTCCTCGCCAAGGCCGTCGCGAACCAGACATCGGCCACTTTCTTGCGCATCGTCGGCTCCGAGCTCATCCAAAAGTACCTCGGAGACGGTCCGAAACTCGTGCGAGAGCTCTTCAAGGTCGCGGCCGATCACGCGCCGTCCATCGTGTTTATCGACGAGATCGACGCTGTCGGATCCAAGCGGTGAGTCCGACTTGCGCTCGACATTTGTGCAGATGGGGGTCGCTGACGAGCAATCTGCTTGCTCTCAGGTACGACTCGAACTCGGGTGGAGAGCGCGAGATTCAGCGGACCATGCTCGAGCTCCTGAACCAGCTCGACGGCTTTGACGACCGCGGCGACATCAAGGTCATCATGGCGACGAACAAGATCGAGTCGCTCGACCCGGCGCTGATCCGACCGGGTCGTATCGACAGGAAGATCGAGTTCCCGTGAGTTTCCGTTTCCGCGGACTGCGGGACCTCTCTCGTAACTTCGCCGTTGACCCTGCCGCACCCGCCAAATCAGACTGCCTGACATCAAGACGAAGCGGTACATCTTCAAGATCCATACCTCGCGCATGAACCTTGCCGAGGATGTCGACCTCGAAGAGTTTGTTCAGGCCAAGGATGAGCTGTCCGGAGCCGACATCAAGGCCGTCTGCACCGAAGCCGGTCTGCTCGCGCTGCGTGAGCGTCGTATGCGGGTCACGATGGCCGACTTGCGGGCCGCTCGCGAAAAGACCATGTATGCGAAGAAGGACAACGGTCCAGAGGGCCTCTGTGCGTTCCCTTCGCCTCCAAGTGACACGAGGATTAGACAGCTTACAGCTCTACCCCGTCGCAGACTTGTAAGGATGCAGCCAGTCATTCCGTTGCAATCCTCCTTTCGCGTGCTTGATCGGCGACATTTGCCGCTGTTGACGAGATTTCTACGAGATGCCGGCGCGCGATGCGTTGAACTGCGTCAGTTCTGGACGGGGATCGGAAAGCAGAGTCTGCGAAGGATCTGCACGATCACAGCTCGCCCCCTTCCGTAACGAGGTTAAAATCAAGGTTCGCAGTGGTCGAGTCCCCGATTAGGCCGAGCCAACCTTGCAAATCCCTCTGTCGTTACCGTTATCTCGCCACGATCCTGCTGCTATTGCAGCGTTTCTATCAAACATCGCAAGTTTTGGACGAGTCGGGTGCTGAGAGTATTGGTCAAGGTCCAGACTCGAAAGAGGATGAGAAGATACGAAAAGGGCCGCAGTCGAACGCGGAATTTAGCTTTCCTCGATCGGAACGCCGGCGCTTTCCTCCTCGTGCGCTGCAGCTGGGCCGCAGGCCGGTGCGGTCACAGCGGCCGTTTCTTCTGTCTTGGCTGCGCTCTGGCTCTCAGCTCCGAGTTTCCATCCAGTTCGGCCTGCGCAAGCTTTGCCTTTCTGCTTCCTGGCTTCCCCTTCTCCCTGCGCCAAAGTCTCGTCTCAAAGGCCATGCCTGTCACGCCAACCTCTCCTCCCGCGCAGCCTCAGCCTGCAGATTGGACACGCCGTCTGAGGCGGAGGAACGCTCCAGCTTGTCCGCCAAAGGGTCGCTACCGCCTCTCCGAGGTCGCCAAGCTGCCGAACCGTATCGTCAGCCCGGGCGCCCTCATCGAAAAGGAATTGATCGCCGCAGAGAACCGTCCGCGGGACGTCGAGAAGGCGGATGCGATCGATCCGTACAGCGGCGTCACGGCCGGCGTCGTAAGTCGTTAGCGCAGCTCAGAAGCTCAGAGTCGAAAGCTGACGAAGAACGAGCAGGTACGCGGGATGCATCGTGTCAAGCTGTGCGATGTCACGATGGAGGATGTGATCCAAGGAAAACACACGCCGCCGCTCACCCTGCGCGACTTTGAGGACTTTCTTTGCTTCAGGCAGAAGTCGGCAGAGAATCTGTGAGTTCTACGCACGACTTGAGCGCGAATGTGGACTGATGCCGATCTCTTTCAGCTACTTTTATCTGTGGCTGGACGCCTACGCTCGCCTGTTCGATGCCCATGCTTCTTCGCACCGACCTCAGGACGAGATCCTCGCGCTGTCCAAGTCCTTCAGAACGGCCGTCGACACGTTCTTTTCAGAATCATCGCCGCTCGAGCTGAACGTCCCGTCCGATGTACGCCGCGAGGTCGACGACCGCATCCGCCAAGTCGCCGCTTCGAACGAGCCCTTCCTACCGCCGAGTGCCTTCGATCGGGTCCGTCACGAGGCGAGCGAATCGCTTGCCATCTCGTTCAAGGCGTTCCGGAAGCAGGTCGTCCGAAACGCAGATCGGAACCGCGGCTGGTTTGCAATGTTCCTCGGCATCACGACTTGGGCGCTCGGCCTGGTTCCGACCATCGTGTGCTGCGTATTGAACAAGAGTCGCGGCTGGCGCGCCTTCGGCATTCCGCTCTGGTGGTTCGGGCCAGTTGTGGCGCTCGGCGGTTGGGGCAAGGTGAGCTTTCGCCCTGCCATGATCTAGAAACGCTTTCGACTAACTACGGCCAACCCATAGACCTGCCTAGTGATTTATTGCTTTGGCGATCATAGACAGCTCTACCCGTGGGAGCTTGCGAACGAGGGCCAAGATACCGATACCATTTCCTCCGGTACCGACTCGACTACGGACGCCAGCGACCCATGGGGCTTTGCCAGCTCTCCTCGTCTGGCAGCCACGTCGACTCGAGAGTCGAGCCTGGACGACAAGGATCGACCGCTGTCGATGAGCGGTGACGCTCATACTGCGGCTTCGTCAACTCCGTCCCCTCGCCACTCGGCCTTCTTCGACCTCGGATACATCCCGCGCGGAAGTCGGCCGACCACTGCATCCGATTCAGGATCTGACGGCGCGCACAGCGGTTCGCGTCGCTCCTCGACCACTCCGGGCGGTCTGTACTTCGCGCCCGCCGCAGCGGACCTGCCGCCGTCTAGCCGCGTCTGGGCTCCGTTCACGAAGCAGTTGAGCCCGATTGTCGCGAGGGCTCAGCGCAACTTGGTGGCGACGGCTGCACTGTACGGCCTCGTCATCATGGCCATCACCGCCGCGATCTGCCTCTCGGTGCCAAACCGCAAGTGAGCGTCAACCCGCTTCACCTACCCTTCTTCTTTCCCGTAGCCCATTCTCCCTTTACATCGGCTCCTTCGAGACTGTTGCTGTTTCATCATTTCCTGCAATGACTTTCATGCGTGCGATTTCATAACCGCTCTAAAAAGCCAACATCGAGTCCTCCGAATCGCCTCTTGCTCTCTGGATACACACGGGTGCTAGTCTTCAGCGCCTCGGCGAGTCGCTCGATCACCTGCCGTGGGTACGTCATGCGCTCGGACTTCGCTTGTTGGAAGCTTAAGCTGCGGCGGGAGTTGATCAGGTTCGAACCGTAACGGCATCTCGGAGATCCTGCTCACCACGAGGGATCATCCTCGCTCGCGACCGAGGCGTAAAATACCTTCACGGCATGCATAGTGGGAGTTGCGCTATCGTCACTGGCGCGCAGGTGGTCTGTGGAGCTGTCGCTGCTTGCGAACGCGACCCGAATGGACGGATTGAAGAACCAAAGCTGCAAGTGACAAAGTCAGCGGAAGCATGCGGAAGCCACAGCCTTGCAGACGGGACTTACCAAGAGTCGAGCCTGTTCCTCCTCGGCGTCTTCGAGGATGAACCGATGACATGCGTGCGCTTGACCCGTTTCGAGCATCTCGGCGGTGAGGTGTGCGGCAAGACTGCGACGGAGCGGCGCCAAGTCGTGCTTGTCGGACGCCGGATAGGTGGCATACTTGAGCAAGCGGATGGGACGCTTGTCGGGCTCGCATCCCGTTTGAAGGGCGACCTGCCAACCGACGAGAGCTGCACATCCCGAGCATAGCAGTTGCAGGAGGCGGTCGCCGTTCTCCGCGCGAGCGGCCTAAGAAATAAGAGGCGAGATCAAGTGTCAGTACGCGTGTAGGCGGATGCGGGAATTGTTGTCTTCGGTGTAGCCCCCTCCGCGGATTGCTCAAGCGGGAGAGTTGTTTGGGAGACAATTTGGATTGTTCTTGGACCCTTGTATCAGCCCAGCATCCCTAGGAGATGATCTCAAGATCGTCGCGGTTGCGCTCGCGGACGAGACGTGTACCATCGCCGACCCAGGCGAGAACGGGAGCCGGTCTTTCTTTTTGGTCCTGAGGAAGGGATACGTGTGGATTGCTCACGCACCTGTGCGCCAGCTTCAACGCGCGTATTGCGAGCCACGTGCGCCGGGAGGAGCAGATAGGCGTTCGCGACGAGCCCCTCATCTTTGCGAGGCATGATGCCGTTCCCTTTGGCGACAAGATCGTCCGAAAGTTTCTGGTCTTGATGACACATCCAGGCGTCCAGTAGTTCGGCCCAGTGCTCACTTGGTAACGCGTTGTAGCGGCTGAGCTCCGTGACGTCGGCGATGATCAGGTCGCATGACGAACAGTGAAAGTGATCTGGTCTCGCTTGTCTCAGTTCCTCCGTTGTCAGCGGCGCACGAAGCTCAAGGTCGGCGCGCTGAACTGTCGGCGATCCTTGATCGAGCACGAGCCGGACCTCGAAAGCGTGCCCGCTCGGAACGACCTCTGCCGCCTGCGACGGGATTTTGCACGGCAACTGGATGCGCGACACCGGACGATCGTCGCTCTGCGCGACCAGCAGAGCGTCCGCCTCGACAGCGACGACTTCGTACGGACCGGCGGGCATTCCCGGACGGGGCCAAAAAGACACGACCAGCGAGCCCAGGTTGCCCGATTGCTCGACCACCCAGTCCACCTCGGCAATCGGAAGGACTGCGGAGGCAGGCACTCTGTCAGTCTCCTCCCCGTACGTATTCACAGGTCAGCTCCGTTTCTCACCTGTCCGAGAGGTTCGGGACCGCGAAGGCGGCCGCGCATGCTCCGTCGTGGCGGACGCCCAGCTCGACGCGTCTTGGGAGCCCCTGCGTGACCCAGGCGCGCGCTTCAGGAAGCCGTACTTCAGAGCTTGCCAGGCGCTGACTGATTCTCGGCCATCCACAATTGCCGGAGCAGGCGGGACGGCCGAGGGAGCTGCCAAAGCGGCGCTTGACGCAGTCTGCGACAGGTCCGTCGCGGCTTTGTTCCCGCCGAAATGATACGCGTCGAAATTGACCTGCGACGAGGCCGAACGAAGTTGCGCGTCCTGGCCATTCAATCGGCCTTTGCCGGTATGCCGAAGTATGAAGTCGCGCCGAGCTGCCTCAGACTCGTCGAAGAGGGCATCAAGCTGCAGGTCGTTCGTAGTCAGTGCTAGCCTCGAGAATGCTTGCCCGACCTGACGCACTTTCGCTCGGACAGTAGCATCATCCAGTGTCGCTTGACGCTTTTGACTGCTTGCATTTCTGCTGTCAGTGTATGCCGAAAGCTCTCGGCAGGGAACTTCGGGGAGGACATACTTCAAGCTGACACGTTGATCGGCGAGAGAGCGACGGCCTGCCTTGTCGATCTGATCGAGCATGCGCTCGAAAGCGGCATCCGGCGCAGTCGAGCGTTCAAATTCTCTTCTCGTCGCGCTCGCCGCACGCTGAGCTCCGGAATCGCTTCTCTGCAATGTCGATGGAGAGGCGCGTTGATCCTCGAATCTCCCTTGATTCAGGCGCTCGATCGCGTTCCCGAGGTTCGCAAGCTGGCGCTCGCGTTGAGCGCGCCGATCCGGTTCCACACGCTGGTTCGCCAGCTGCGGTGAGACGACATAGAGCCGTTCGATCGCTTCGGTGACGCCGTCCAGGTCGCGGCGCATCTTTTCGCTGTGAGCCGACGAGGCTGCCCGCGCGCGTGGCGGCAACAACGCAGGATCCGCAATGCGATCCTTTTCATCCGCCGCCGTCTCGTGACTCGTCGAAAGGCGCCGGAGCGCATCGGTTGAGTAAGCTGGTGGCGAGTGCGGAAAGTCGTGACGAGCGTTATGCTGATGGGAGTATTCGGGTGGGATGTCCGAGAGTGACACGAGGTCGAGCGAACTCCGGATCGAAGCGGTCTCGTCGACCGCTTGCGCCGTCGGTTGATCCGCAGCGGATGCTTGGTCGGCGGGACGAACGTCCTCTTTGGCAAGGATGCGGACCCGATCTGCCAGGTCGTCAATTCGTCCCCAGAGAAGATCCCGCTCGGCTTGCTCGACTTCACGCAGAGCGCGCGTCATTCCAGCCGAACGACGTCCAGTACTGAGCAGAGCCGTAGTGCCGCGCTCGAGCGTCTCGCCTAATGTCCGTTCCGGCAATTGCTCTGGATGGGAGCTGCTGCCGCCGCTGGCCTCTCGCGTCGCCGGCGAGGGGGCGGATGCGGTCGAAAGCTCTTGCAGCCGTTGCAGGCAGGACAAGAGCGAGACGAGCGAGCGCGCGAGGGCCGCATCGGTAGCAGAGAGCATCTCTGAGTCCGAGACGACATCCAGTCGAGCGGCGATCTCGTCGAGGACTGCCAATTGCCGACTCTTGGGTCGGGGCGGTCCGCCAAGAGGAGATTCGCGCGCGAGTGAGCGGACGTCAAGGAGACGATTAGTGCTCGGCCCGGGTATGTCGATGGCATCGAGAAGTAGCAAGACTTCGGGCAAGGACGGCGCCGAGGCTGTTCCGCTGACGGCTTGACCCGCCGCGACGAGCTTGTCTCGAAGAATCGTCGTGAGTGCGAGAACGAAAGCTTGCGAAGCGGAATCGAGGCTGCCCGACAGGCCCTGCAGGCGGAGGAGCGAGTGGTCAACGTCACGCGGGTCGAGGCGAGAGGAGCACTCATAGACTCTCTCGACGAGACGCATGGACGCACTGCCTTATCAACAGTCGTAGCTCGCGCGCCTTCTGCATGGCTCAGCGAGCGCGTTGGCAGCTGCACCCTGGCCTCATCTGATTCTCGCACGAGGCGTCCTTGGCCGGCGTTCCTGCGCTGCTGCTCGCGGCTGAAGAGTTGTTCGCGACCGAGGTCGATCAGGTCATCGTCTCGATTGCTCGCCGCGAGTGCTGCACGCTGCTGCGCGAGCTCAGAGAGGAGTGACGGCTCGAGAGGAACGGCGTCCGGATCAAAGGAGGTCGCAGACGGTGAATCCCTCGCAACCGAGTCGTGGACCGCTCGATCTCGCTGCAGCGTCGCCATACAGCGACCAGGTGGCGAGAGGGAGCTCGCAGGGGCCGACTTAGCTGCACGCGCCTTTTGCCCAGACAGGGTTACCGGAAACTCGACAGAGGCCTTTGTCATTCTCCGAATCGGAGTCTTGGACGCAGTCTGATAGTGATCTTCTTGAATTCAGCAAGGACTATACGGCACAACAGCCCAAAGAGAGAGAGCGGATAATGAGGGACGGCACGCTAAAACAGCGGAAGAAAAGTCAAAGAGGAATGAAGCGAGGCGGGGTTACAAGAAACGACAGTGGAGCTCGGCCAGCAGCGCGGGAACGAGGATACATTTTGACGAGGGACGCAGAACATCAGGCGCACGAAGAGCATGCAGGTTCAAGTCGAGCGGACCCGAGCGCGTGGGCGCGGTTTAGATGAAAGAGTAGCCGCGCGGTTGATGCGCGATCGCGTCAAAGTCGACCTTGACGCCCGCCGGAGGCGCGCCTCCTGGGCCGGAGCACGTCGGCCGACTGCGGAACAGAGGACTCTGGACGGGACTCGGCGGGAACGAGCCGTTCGAATCGACCGTCGAAGCCGTCTCGACAAAGGACGGCAGCGAGTCGTTCGTCCGGGGCCGCGACGAGGTCGATTGATCTGATCCCGAGGCGGCGCTCTGACGCGACGAGGACGAAATCGAACGTTCGAGGATCAGTGCTGCCGGCGCGAGGTCGGACGCTGCGCCAAGACCTGCGGTATGAGACGGTCTCCTCGACGCGTTCTGACTCGGCCCGGCCTGCATTGCCTGAACGCCTTCGACGATCGCCGCGAGGCCGTTCGAAGCGTCTGCCTGGGCAAGCGACGACGACCTCGAGTGCTTCCTCGCGTGCGAATTCGTCGTCATGTATTCGAGGGCGGCCTGAGCAGCAAGCGCCTCTTCGCGTTCGCGTTCGAGCCGCCTGAGCTCTTCCGCCGTCGGCGGGGTCGTCAGCGGGAAGCGGTACGGTGCCGGACGAGGAGGCGGAGGCGCGGCGGGCAGTTTCGAAGTGGAAGCCTGCAAAAGGGAGCGAGCGGGCGGTCAGTTCTGGAACGGACGTTAGGGCGAGTCCGTGTTTCGCGGTTTCAACTCACGAGGGGAAGATCGAGAGAAGGTCTGGACGCGTCATACGACCGTACAGACTTGCTCGGTACAGGAGGCGGTCGGTCGTAGCGGTGCAGACCGGTGTGATCAGAGTCGGTGACAGCTCCCAGAGTCGATTCTTCGCCGGCGCAACCAAAGTCAAAGTCGCCCTTGCGGTGGAACCGCTTGAAGAGCCTGCTCTTGCCAAAACGCAAATCGGCGAACGACGTCGCTTTAGAGAGCGTGCGCGGCTGTGTCTGATTCGACGACGACGACGAAGACGTTGGCATGTTGAACGACGACGACGCGTTTGAGGGGTGATCAGGCGTGTCGCGGTTGATGAGCGGCGGTAGGCCGGGGGCGTGTTGCGAAGAGAACGAAGCGGAACGCGGCATGCTTTGCCTTTGTGTGCCGTGGCGAAGAGGTCGAGTCGAGCAGGTCAAAGTCGAAAGAAAGGGTCGCCGAGTCGGGAAGGAGCAACGGCGCGTGCACGATCCCCTTTGTCCGGCTTATGTACACAATGGAGAAGAGAAGCAGACAGACAGAGCGCTCTTGGAAGGGCGAGTAGTCGGAAGGCTTCACAGCGAGGGAATGTGCTCGGGAAGGAGATCACAGCCAGCGAGTCCGGTCCAACCCCGCGACCGAGAGAGAAAACGGCCGACGCGTCGGACTCGCTCCCGATCACATATTGACCTCCCGCTTTGCACCGCTGCAGCAGCTTCCTCTGGCACAACGGTCGTTCTCTTGCTGCGCTTCTTCGAACGGATTCTGAGCGCGCCCAGCCCCGGAACTCGAGTGCGCTGTCCCGTTCACACTCTCTGCCTCCGGACATCCGCAGTCGCGTTCTCCCCCCGTGAAGCTTTCTCTAGCCAGGCAAACAGAGAGCTCGATTCACCATACGCAGCGAAGACCACATATGAATAGCACGCATCAGTTACTGCTTTTCCCCTTGAGCAGCAGCGGAAGCGGGAAGAGTCGCCGGGCGAGAAGGTTCCCACGAGTTGCCCGCAGAGCCTCCGCCCTCCCCGATCATCTCGAGGTATTCGCGGTGCAGGTCCGCGCAGAAGCGCCCGATCGGCAGGTCGTTCGGCTCGGTGCCGAACGGGTCGCTGAGCTCCTCCTGCAATAAGCGAGCGCGTTAGAGTCAAGGCGTCGGGCCAGGAAGGTCGTTCAGAAATGCCAGGACTCACGGCTGCGCGGTCGATTCCGAAAAACACAGCAGCCGAAACGGCAGTGGCAGGGATGCACCAGATCCCGATAGTCCGGACCAGCTGGAGCGGGACCGCGCCGACGTAGACGAGGAGGAGGAGCTGGAGGTGGATCTGGAGAATGAGCGGAATCGGTGCTGTCAAAACCGTGTCCGGTTAGTGTACATTAGATTTTTTGGTACAGACAATAGGGACCTACTGTCGCGGATCCTCTCGAGGGCGGTCAGGCTGTCGGTAAACTCCTTCAAGGCGCTGTTGGCGGCAGCGAAGGTGACCCCGTCGAGCACGCTGGTCGTCTCGGACGGCGAGTCGCGACTCGGCAACTTGGTCTCGTGCCACATTGAGAGGTACGCCTGCATCGCGCGAATGAGGGAGAGCGGCAGGTTGGTCGGCTCGCCAGTTGGAAGCGCTCGCGGAAAGAAGCGCTCCTTCGACGGCGGCGCGTTCAAAGCGCCGATCGCGCGGTCCTCCTCGGGCGCTTTCGACGACTCGACAGTGAAAGAACCGCTCTGACTCGTGACGGACGGCCTGTCGCGAGCTTGGAGCGGCGTTGCACGATACGCCTCGAGGAGCGTGTCCGGCAGAAGGTCACGCAGCTCGGCGTGGTCGATGCCCGGTTGATCCCGCAGTCGATACATGAGCGCAAAGGGGTAGGCGCAGACGAGGGAGCACAGCTCCTTGATCGCTGCGGCTCTCTGCGCGTCGTAGGGAGAGTTGGAAGGTGGCGGCAGTGCAAAGACGAGCGTCCGGATCAGGTTCCGAGTCGTCGCTTGGATCGCCTGCCATGTCCGGCGGCCTTCATACCACCTGAGTGAGCGCAGAATGTCAATGTCCATCTAAGCTCGGCCGGAAGTCGGCGGCCTCAGGAGCCAAACCTCACCTCTCGTAACTCGAAGTCGCTCGGAAGCTGACCAGCAAGCCCGTGACCATCGAGAAGATGCTGACGAGCATTCCCGCCGAGCAAGTCATCGGCATACACCCGAGCGAATGGAGTGACCAGACCAGCGCGGCCCACGCCGAATAGATGACGACTTGCTCGCGAACGGCATGCCAGGCGGAGAAGTCTGTTCGAAGTAGAGTCAGTCCTTTGTACGCTCAGTCACTCGTCGTTCGTCGCCAGGCGGCACACAGCCCGGCCGACGAGAGCGAGCAAGTCCGAAGCCCCACTCGAAGAATTGGCAGACGATGACGTACGGAGCAGCCCAATCTTTTGCATCCCACGAGTCCTGCGCAGGCGTGTTGCTAATGGTGCCGGCATGCTGTACGACGCAAGAGAGGAGACAGCAGAGCGTGAGGAGGCGAAGAAGAGACCAAAGCGAGCCTCGATCCGCTCGGTCGTCAGGACTCGAATGATGCGCAAACTCGGCTCGTCTCGCCAAATGTCTCGATGGAGATATATATTCAATGAGTGTGCTCTAGTCTAGAAAGAGATCCCGATAGTGCCGAGACCCTAGACGACCTTTTCCCCCCGTGCTTTTGCTTCCCGAACAGCCCGCTCTGCCGCCTCGAGCGCATTCCCGAACCATTCCTCAAGCATCTCGGGCTCTTCCAGGCCCGTCGAGATCCGCACCAGTCCCTTCTCGACCCCCCACTCGCGCGCCCAGTCGAGCTCGGTATAGTGCGCCAAGATCGTGTACGGACACGCGAGGGTAAAGTTGGTCCCGAGCGACGGACCTTTGTAGCACGGGAGCGCGTCGAAGAACGTCTGCGACGCGAGGATCGACGAGAATGTGAGCGAGAAGAGGGCGCCGTAGTTGCCGCAGCCTTCGGGAGAACCGGCGGGCGGCGGTCGAGCCGCAGCGAGGTACTGTTCCGGCGTTTGGTACTTCGGGTAGTACACCTCGGTCACGACAAAGTCGTCGGCGTCCACGGGTACCTGCTCATCGCCCGGCGGCGATACGATCCCGACGGCGGGCGGGCCAGCGACTCGTCTCGAGCGGAAGTAGTCGCAGAGCATCTCGGCGTTGCTGTTCTCCTGCGCGACGCGCGCTTGGAAGTCTCGCGAGTTCCGCTCCATGTAGATCGCGTCCTCGTCAAAGTACGCGTCCTCGTAGCGTGCCTCCTGGGCCGCTTTAAGCGCAGCGTAGTGCGGCGCTTTCGGGTTCAGCACGAGACTGCATTAAGGGCAGGCGGGGTGTCAGCAAGGTGAGCCCTGTGGATGCAGTAGGCGCGGATCGCTCACCTGCCGCCCATGACGTTACTGTCGCCGCTGAACACCTTGGTCAGGCTCGAGACGACAATGTCGGCCGGCGGGAGCGTCTCTACGTTGACAAAGCCGGCGATCGTCTCGTCGACGACGATGAGGAAGCCAAACTCGTCCGCGAGCTTGCGGAGCTCGTGTAGAGGTGGGGATCGCAGGAGCGGGTTCGACGGGAACTCGCAAAAGAGGGCGAGGATCGGCGTCGAGGCGGCTTGGAGCAAGTCGCGGAGGGCGGGCAGGTCCGACGTCAACCCGCGGCCAAAGAAGTGACACCCGGGTCCCCACTTCTCGAGAATCTTGAGCGTGTCGGTGTAGGGGAAGCTGCGGCGGGCGGGCAAGCGTGCAGGTATGTAAGCGGACCGGATGCGAGATCGAGTCAAGAGGTGGCACTAGCACGGCGTACCCGAAGCAGACGCTCTTGCCGACTTCTTTGCCCTGACGCTGCCAGGCATCCATAGCAAGTTGATGCGCGTGGAAGATGGCGTTCATCCCGCACGGGTACAGCCACACGTCATCCTCAGTCAACTCCTTGACACCTCGCGACGACTCTTGCTGTTCGACCTCCTTCCCCTTTTGCTTCAGTTCCTGCGCAGTCATTTCCTCTCCCGGTTGCTCGGACAAGACTCCGGCGATTCGGCGGCGCATGGCGAGTTTCGCGAGGGGTGCGAGCGACAGGTCGAGGTTCCGGCCGTACCGTTCCTCGACGTAGCGCGCGAGGACGTCCTCGTCCTGCTCGACGAGGTGGACGCCGTTCCCGTTCGCAGCAGGCAAGACGGGCGGAGGCGGCAGCTGGTCAACCGAGTTGGCGAGCGAGTTGCCAGCTTCCGGCGTCGAAGACGTCGACGCGTCTGCGCTGCCTCGCCGCGGTACTTTGACCGTCGAGTACCGCGACTTGGACGCGAGGGCAGCCGGACGCGCCGACGCGTCTGCTCCGGACCCGTTCGAAGTGACGGCCGCTGCCGTTGCCGTCGCGGATGAAGACCCTTTCGCGACCTGGTACCGCCCGCCCTTGTTGCCGTACCGGGAGGCGGCCGGCGTGCTCTTGCTTTCGGCGCTCGACGCGGCGGGGACAAAGAAGTGCGTCGCGTCGGTTTGGCCTTCTCCAATCGTCGGCGGGGCGACGGCCGGGGCGGACGAGGCGAGGGTGGTCGCGTCGGACGCTTCGATCTCGCCGAGGAGGACGAGGCACCGCTCGGCGACGCGGGACGAGATCCCTTCGCCGGTGTGTTGCCAGTACTGCTTCGCAGAGGGAAAGTCTGACGCGCGGAAGAAGCACGCCCAGATCGTGATGACCCGTTTTGCGACGGGAGGGTCCGCAGCGGTGGCGGGAGGGGTCGCGGTCGCCTCGATCGGCCAGCTGACGATCCGCGATTCGACGGGAGGATTCCTCGAGCTCAAGAAGGCCGAGCACGACTTTGCGGTCGTCTCTGTCGGCAGGAGGATGCAGGCCTCGCCGTCCTCTGCGCGACTGAAACGGGCAGTCGCCAAGTCTGCGAGTTGTTGGATCTGGTGGTGGATAAAGAAGCGCGGGTAGCCCGACGTCATGGCTTTCGTGATCCGTTCTGCGCCTTCCTCATAGTCGACGTTGTCTTGCCACTTTGGCAATGCGACCGAGACGGCGTGCGGCGTGAGGGCCGGCACCAAGTCGCCGACGTTGGAAGGCGGCGGAGCTTGAACGCGCAACACCGAGGGCATTGTTATCCTTTTCGGTGGGGGCGTCGACACTGTCTGATGTGAGTGGGAAGTTCTCCCGCGACGAGTCAAAAGAAAAGTGGAGCGGCAAGAGAGTCGAGACGGTCTCGTTGACCGATCTAGCCGTTCCGGTAGCTAGTTTGACGGTCGTGAAGCTGTCAAATGAGCTCTTGACGGTGTCTGACTGATCAGAACAGGTTCCGGTCGAGTATAGCGGTGACAGCGAGCGGTGTCGAGTATCTGCTTGCGTGATCGGCCGAGAGAAACGAATCGGGGCGAGCATACACTCGCTCGCTCGCTCTCTTGACTACCATACGAGGGCAG
This sequence comes from Rhodotorula glutinis, assembly GCA_037974285.1. Lineage (NCBI taxonomy): Eukaryota > Fungi > Basidiomycota > Microbotryomycetes > Sporidiobolales > Sporidiobolaceae > Rhodotorula > Rhodotorula glutinis. The sequence continues at coordinate 717,491 of JBBPFV010000009.1, read as the reverse complement.
ATGTCGTTGATCAGCTTGTGGGTCTCGTCACCCGATACGCACAGTGAACGCCGACTCGGCCTCGACTTGACTCTACACCAACTCAAGGTCGGACTCGCTCGCTCGCTCTCGACGATTTCTCTTACTCGCGCACGCTGACACCTGCACGCGGATCCCCGGCAGTAACAGCTCAAGCTAGAACCCATCACTGGAATCTTCCTCGGAGCGCAAACCGTCTCGCTTAGGAGAACCGTTGCCGACGTCGGCCACGGACCGGCACCAGCTCTCGGTCAACTCGTCGCAGTCCTGGATCAGGACACCAAGACGCTCGCAGACTATGGCGCACAAGAGTACATGACCATCAGGGTGAGCGGTCGCTGCTGCTACCTCGCATGAGACGGCGGACTCCGGCTCACTGGCGCGTCCTCACTCCAGGTCGACTCGTCAGATCCGCACGCCCGCGGCCTCGCAGGCCAGTTCACAGATGACTCGCAAGTTGAGAAATTCGAACTGACGCCGGAAGAATACGCGGCACGCGGAGGTGAGTCCGCTGTACGCCCGAAAGCGTCCCTGGACACCGACCGGAGAGACATCTCTGGTAGCCGGCAGCCGAAAACTGATCCACGCATCCCCCTCGCAGACACGGTCCTCGCGTGGAAGAAGCGCAATCAGATCGGTCGCTTCGCCCCTCCTCCTCCAGAAGCGTCAGATCCGGCCCCCGCTCCAGCCCTTCCCGCCGACCTCGTCCCGGGAGCGCGGTGTCAGGTCGCCCTGTCGGATGAGTTGTCGCGGAGGGGAACAGTCCGGTTCGTCGGCCCGACCGAATTCGGCGCCAGGGACGGCAGCGTGTGGGTCGGCGTCGAGTGGGACGAGCCGGTCGGCAAGAACGACGGAGCGTGAGTCCCCGCCAGTCGGCCGGTCGACAGGCCGCACTATCCCGCACTATCGGAGACTTTGTGCCTCTCCTGCGCTCTGCACATTTGCTGACTTTGTCCTCGTTTGCTCGCGTGAAACAGCGTCGAGGGTCAGCGCTACTTCCAGACGGGACCGCAGCGCGCCAGTTTCGTCCGGCCGGACAAGGTCACCGTCGGAGACTTTCCCGAGCTCGATCCGTTCGCGGACGATGACGAGGACGAAGAGATGGAGATGTAGAGGGATGCGTCTCGGTTCGGTGGTCGGGGGAAGGCGGGGCGTTCCCGAGAAGGACTTGTAATGCTTGTTCTCTGCAGAGCTGATTTTCGACCATGTATTCGGACTTGGAAAGTCGGCTTGTGTCGAGGGCAAATAAAGTAGAGGAGCTCTTCACGTAGGAGAGCCACAGCCACAGTGTGCCCTTCAGAATTCGTGCTAGAGAGAGGACGACAGAGCGGACCGACTCGTTCGACTCTCTGTTTCCGACTTCGTCACCTCGAACCCAGTATGCTCGCTCGGAGTATGGCAAGGCCTCGCGCACTACGCTCAATAGTCTCATCGAGCACGTCTTGGCTGCTCTCGACACCTGTCCGGCCGTCTGTCGCGTTCCCGCCGACTTCATCATCATCGTGCCGATCGCTGTCGTCCTCGCGCCCAACGAGCCTCGATGGACCTCGCGCGACGACCAACACCATCTCGGACGAAGAGATTGCGCACTTTTCGCGGTTGTCGGCGCACTGGTGGGACCCGACGGGCGAGTTTGGCTTGCTGCACCGCATGAACCCCGCCAGGATCGAATTCCTCAGGGGCGAACTCCTCAGGGTCGAGGAGCTACAGGGGCCGAGGTGGCTCCAAGGGAGGGACGTCCTCGACGTAGGATGTGGAGGCGGCATCTTTGCAGAGGTGCGTTTACCGTTCACGTCGTTCCCTGCTCGCTCGCGTTAGTCTTGTTTCTGAACCTCGCCTTTCTGCCGCAGTCTCTCGCTCGGTTAGGCGCCAACACGCTCGCGATCGACGCGTCCGCATCCAACATCACCACAGCTCAGACCCATGCTGCGCTCGACCCGTCCCTGCGCGTCGTCAACTCACCCTTCTCACCGTCACCTTCTGCCTCTGCTCGCCCAAACACGCTCGAGTACCGGCATGCCGCCGCAGAAAGTCTCGTCGAGGAAGGCAAGACGTTCGACGTTGTCTGCGCGATGGAAGTCATCGAGCACGTCGAGGACCCGAGGGGTTTCCTCGAGTGTCTAATGCAGCTGACAAAGGTGCGACTCCCGAGTAGTGCGACTTTGCAAACAGTTCGCTGACACGTACACGCTCGTAGCCGGGCGGACACTTGCTTCTGTCGACAATCTCTCGAACTCCGCTCGCACGCCTCCTCACGATCACCATGGCGGAAGACATCCTCCGCCTCGTCACGCCCGGCACGCACTCGTACCACAAGTACCTCAAGCCGTCCGAGCTTCGAGATTTCTTCGTTCGCGAGAAGGGCTGGACCGAACTCGAGACGAGGGGATGCCCGTACGACCCAATCACGGGCAAGTGGCGGTTACTCGAGGTCGGGCAGTTTGGCGGGGCGGGCGAGCTGGTCAACTATTTTGCCGGCGTGAGGAGGCCGTTGCAATAGTACCCGGTATCTTCTCTGGAACAGCTTGACGCGGTGTGAATCAAAGAGAGGTTGCTCCGGAGTGGCCGCGCAGGCAGACAGACACTTCATCTATTGCCGTTCCTCATGTCCGCACCTCTGCTGGCCTGATCAACCAGCCGTGCGGATAGTGAGCTCAGGGATAGTGAAGCTCAAGCTCGTCCTGGGTCGCCTACCGCGCGAAAGACTTCTTTTGAGCGGTTCCGCCCTGTACTGGGACGTCTCGCGAGAAGAACTGGGCTGAAGCGCCTCCGGATATGCCAAGCCGCTCTCTCTGAGGAGCTCTTCTGGCGGGCTCGAGACGAAGTCTGAGTTCACTCTGCATCTGCCACATCCTCTGCTCGCTCCTATATCCGTATGGCATTTCGTGTGCCCGCGAAGGTGGCATAGCTCAGATGTCGCCAACTCCGCGGCTTGTCCGACCGGCGCTCGCCGCAACAAACCTCCCGCGCCCCCATTGCTTTTTTTTTCTTCCTGTCGCACGCTCATTGTCGCCAAATCTCTATTTCAAGAGGCGCAGGCGGCTGAACTCGCAATGAGCCACTACCGGCACCACGAAGGCGGCGGAGATCCGGGTTCGCGGCTCCCATTCGAAACACGGACCCTGCTCGACGCTTTACCGTCAACAGAATCGGACCCTTACAGTACATACGCTTTGCGGGCTGCCTTGGAGCCGAGCCCGCGTGGACCGCACAAACACCCACACGACGATCACCGCAGTCCGGCAGCTCCGGTTTTCGAATTCCAGGAACGGCCGCTCGGCTCAAGCTCTCGCAGCACTAGCCATCGAAACACGAGTTCCGAAGGGAGGGAATCGACTGCCGCGCCGTCTGAGGACTACGGCGACTTTATCCCCGGTCGAGCACCGACGCCGCCGCCCGCCGCCGGCCCGTTTTCTTCGAGTCCCGACGAGGAAGAGGCCGATGGCTATCCACCGCATCTGGCAGCGGCATTCAGGGCGTTTCACCAGTCATATCGCTCGCGAAGCGGGCTCCCGAGCATATCAAGCTCTGCGGGGGTGAAGAAGCGCAAGCCGCGTGAACCGCATGGTCGTCGTGGCATGCGTGACTCCGCGCCTAGAGTCCGTCAAGGCCGGCAAGCTAGCGTACCCGAGATCAGGATTCGTTCACCCTCGCGAGCGGGACATGACCGCGAAAATCGACAAAGGGTGGGTCACGCGTTTCGGCTTGCGTTCGGCAAAGGTTAACGCAATCTTCCGCAGTCGGTCTCGCCGGTCTCCCCCGGTCTACTCAATCCAGAACAGGTCTCTGCGCCAGATTCTCCTGAGGTGATGGATCTGAGCTCCCTCCGCCACCACGCACCCATGTCTGCCCGCGAAATGCGAGAGGGCTCTGGCAGGCGAGCGGCCATCTATGGAGGCCCTTGCACCCTGTAGAGAGTGGCAGTATGCTGTCGATGGTTGTGGTCTCCACGCTAGCCGCGAAACGGGGCGGGAAAACGGGACAAGCGCTCAGGGCGACCCAGGCGCGCGAGATGTCCTCCCAGGCCGATTTCCCTACAGCCTCTCAAAGGAGGTGCAATCTAGGAGCTTCAAAGTTGTCAATTTGAAAGCCATGTCAGTTGTCGGGAAGTTGCATAGCAAGCTCGTGGCGAAGGCACCGTTCGGCGCGCTATTCGCAGGAAAGCATGAAGTGTGCAGAACCGCATTTCCTTCAGTCTGTGCTCTTTATGCGTTACTCCGTCACACATGTTGCAGCAGCTCAGGTCAGTACCGCAGCAACGGAGAACGATTCATGCATGCTCCCGGCGAAGATGCGTTGCGCTTCATCAAAACCGTCCCCCTTGGTTGCCGCGAAAGTCGAAGTCGACGCTGTCCTCTCCCGATGCTCTGCTGTGACATATACCGCAGGTACACTTATATCCCTTGCTTCGTCAGCGCTTGAACGGTGTCACATCGAGCTTCTAACGACGGCGCTGCGCTCACGCAGGATACCGCGGCTGCGCGGAACAGCTAGCTACTTTTGCGTCGCGCCTCGCACCCAAACTTCCCGCCTCCTTGCTGTGTATGGCTTCCTACGCTGCTTACCTTACATCTCCTTGCGTAAACCTGCTGAGTTTCTGCCCTGACCGCGGGACTGCCCATCCGCATCTGATCAGACACTCTGCCACACCCGCTAGCACTTCCTGGCTCTGCTTTGACAGCTTCGACTCCACAGCTGCCCGTCAAGCTCACCTTGCTCACATGGTCGCCCTTCCTATCCTTCAGGACCTTTCGCCCGATTGCTGTCAGCTGCGCAGGTAAACCAGCGCAAAGACCAGTACCTCAACCCTTTGACCCACTCGTGTCCGCCTTGCTTCCTCCGTTGCCTCCGAATAACTCACAACCATTGTGACAGCCACTCAGCGGAGCGTAGGGCCCACTTCGGCTGGCTTCTGAGCTTGCGCAGGCAGCGGGAGTCGCCACGGGCTGACGGATCTTCTCGCCGTTGCTTCTGCTCTGGCAACGTTGCGATCAGTATGCCACTCCTGTGCTAGCTCGTACTGCCTATGCTGGAGATCATGGGTACCCGCAGAATTGCCTCAGAGCCCTCCGATGCGCCTTTTCGACACCGAGTCTTCCGAGACTCCCCTCTTTGTCCTGGCTGCTCCTGTACCGGCACGTACAGCGCAAGAAGAAGGAGGGGAGCAATCGCCTAGTGGTTTATGGCGGAGATTTACTAAGTTCCTATGGGACGCGTCTGTCTCTGTACTCTGTACTCGGGAGTTCGAATCTCCCTTGCTCCTAAATTTTTGGCGTCCTGCCAGACTCCCGGTCTTCCGACCACTCTTGCTACATTTACCGACTCGAGGTGTACCAGGGCAGACTGGGTCCGACCGACTTTCGACGGGTCTTCGGCCAGGATTCGAAGAAACAAGTTTGGCCTTCTCAGCGGTGATGCCGCCATCCCTCATCTTCATACAACGCGACTTCCCCTGACGCTCTCATGCGTCTGCGCACAGCTGCTTCGGCGCGCTTCGGCGCGGTCGGATGAGTGGAGTCGCAAGTCCCGGGAAGTCGGTATGAAGCATTGCCGATGGAAATCACCCAGACTTGTTGGAGAGTCCGCACAGTCCAGGGATCCCTCAGCGTGCCTTCCGGACGAGAGGCAGCTCAAAGGCAGACCTGGTGTATCCAGAAAGAAGGACAACAAGCACTATGCAAGTCCGTGCGCGGACATTAGGCGAAGCGACCTCGTCCATGCGGAGTCTCCTTGCAACCATTTCGAGCCGCTGTCAGCGCTTCCGGGTCAGCTGCCTCGTCTGAGCAAAGAACCCGTTGCATAGACAGTCAGCAAAAGAGAGGGCAGGTCCTACGACAACTCAGAGCGCGGGAGCTACGGCGGAGCTGGTAAGAAAAGTGTTTGACGCCCTTGCTGCGTCGAGCGATTTGTCAAAAGCAGCTTGATATCCCCAGCCGTCTGCTTCCCGCTGCGTGAACGTGCATAGCTTTGCAAAACACAGACTGGGATTTTACAGCATCATGGGCCTGAAGCGCCAGGTTTACTTGATAAACGCGGTGAGGTCCGTCGCTGCGCGCTGCGGATGCAGCCGGACTTGCTGGACTTCGCTCTTCCCCTGTCCCACGCTTCCCCCGTTGTCTCCTAACGTGCTGTGATGCATTACACCCTCAGTTGCTGTTGTTTGTCACTTCCTTGACCACTAGCTCCCATTGCACTGACTCCGATTTGCACTGACCCCGAAGGAAAACCTTCCCGCGATTGGCGAGCGTCCTGGAAAGCCTTTGAACACATACTGGGACACTTCATCACAAATGGCGGCGATCAATAGGCGATCTCACGCGAGGAGCGAGGAAAGCATCTCCGTTCGAAAAATTGGCAGTGCAGCACGTCAAAGACTCTGAAAGGTCCGCCTCGGGATGGCCCAGAAAGCGTCCCGAAGACTGACGGTTGGCAACCTCCCTGCTGCGCAGCTCACGAGCATTATATATCGCCATTCCGCGATTCAGGCACTCGAAAAGCCATGGCCTGCGGCGGAAAGACGCGAGTGCACGCTTTGCAGTTGCTCCGCCCGCTCGGTACCGGACTTGTCTCTCTCTCGCGCCGCTCGAATCGAGAGCAGCGTGCGCAACGACATCAGATCGAAGCCCCACAGAACTGACAGTCAAGATATCAGGGCAGCGACCGATTGAGGCGCCGCTCAGATCTTCGATAGAAAGCTTACCTTGAGGCAACTGTGGCATTCATAGCGCTGTACTCGCTTGCTACAGCACGCGTATCCCTTCGATAGGGCTATCTCAGTACGTCCAGCTGTAGCAAGGTCCCTTGACAAGAGAATTCACAGCGCGTTAGACGGTGACCGCTACCGACACCGTACGAACCTCTATCGAGAATGCCGTGACCAATTACGGTGAGCCTGTCATGGTCAGCCAGACCTGAAAGCCGCGCTTGTTCACTTTCCGCGCGCCTACACATCAGGTGCGCAGTATAGCCGCAGTCCGGCAGTACGGGCGAGGAAATCTACGCTCCGCTGAGCGCTTCCATTCGCCACAGACAAGCTCCGCTCCACAGCAGGCCTAGCGCTTACGTATGACGCCAGAACGTTGCGAAGAACACAGCAGTGCAAAGCGCAACGCTACCCCGCGCAGATTCAGGGTTGAAGCGGTCGTGCTCCCGGGACGCGTAGCCCCATGAGCTTATTCCGATTTCTTCCCCTGCACAGTTGATAAGTCAGTTGTTGCATCGTACGCGTCCACATTGACGCGGACTGAGACTCACCAAGGCCTGTTCCTCCGCAGCGATGAGCTGCGCCTTGCGGTCGCCAGCCAAATACGTGGAAGCCTGCCGTCGCAATCGCGAGACTCGTGAGCACACTAAGCAGAGTACGGAAGCGTTAGAGCGGGAGCTATTCACCTTGAACGCGACCGTCCTGTCGGTCCCCGCCATCCCACCGAGCATGACGGCTAACGCCCTCAGACCTTCTTCGCCCATGCCGGGCGTTGCCTTCTTGACTCTGAGCGCCTCAGCCAGATAGATCCCGAGCTGCATCGGATCGCGATTGATGGGCCAGTCTGGCGAGATCGGGTAGAGTCGGCCGGCGACGGCCGCGTCAAAGATGACGTTCGTCTCAAAGTCCCTCGCCGAACCTGCGTTCCCGCTGACGCCCGGCTCGCGTACGAGCTTCCACTTGTGACCGGGAAGCGGCGGCGGCAGACTGACGCGGATATCGGGTGGCAGAGCGTACAAGCTGCGATCGTAGGTCCGGTCGTCCGGCTTTGACACCACCAGTTCAAACAGCAACCCTCGCGCCATCAGCGGGGACCGATTTTCGCCGCGATAGAAGGAACCGACGCGCATGACGAGCGAAGTCGGGATCTCGAGACCGGTTTCGGCAAAAGTCCGGGTGTTGGCGACGATTTGCGCCCCGCGTTTGAGTCGGACAAAGTCGCCGGCGTGGAGGATCTCAGGACCGCAGAGGATGTGCGAGTACGAAAGATAGCGTGACTGGGCGTCCTTGCGCTCGAGCTTGTCGAGGTCGTCGGTCGGACCGTCCGGCGCGGCGGCGAGGTGGGAGCCGACACGCAGTTGCGGTATGCTGCGCGCCACAGAGTCGACGAGAGAAGTCAGCGATTCATGCCGCCATGTCGTTCGGTGGAGGGATTCGACACTCACGGCCGGATCTGGATGGCGGCATAGGCCTTGGCGATCCGCTGCGCCTTCCGGAACGAGTTTGCGACGCCAATCCAGCCTTCAGACTGGATCGTCGCCCATCGCTTCTTCGTGTCGCCTGCAACGAGCCCGTCGTCTTCGAGTGGAGTCGAATCGAGGTAGACCGTATTGGACGGGATGTAGCTGAGCCAGGCGGCAACGTTCTCGGCGCGGACGCCTGAGAGCGTGTCGAGGTCGGACATGCCGAGCAGTTCGACCTGGTAGGATTCCTCTGTAGCTCCAGCATTCTCGACGACCGTGCGACCGCGGATGATGCCCGGCCACCGAGACAATTGGGCATTGGCGAGCGCGCCAGCGGGTGGAGGTCCGAGCGGGACGCGGACCCAGACGAGTTCACCGACGCGGGCAAAGGCGGGGAAGGCGAGATCCTGTTCGACTTGCTGTTGCGATACGGTGGAGGATGCGGCGATTTCGTCTGGACCCGCCGGCTTCATCTTCGCCTCGTACTGATCTTCCCAAGCGACTGGCGTCGGAGTCGCGGTCGGTGCTGGAGACTGCCGCTTCGACGATCCGCTGCCTCCAGACGATCGATGCATGTCGACTGCTTTCGTCGTCGGTCTCGTCCTTCGTCCGGATGCTGTCCGCGTCGGCGCCGTTTGGATGGCGAATTCTTCGTCGGAATCATCCTCCTCGGCGCTCGAGCCCTCGCTCCCGTCTTCGTCTTCGTCCTCGTCGGAGTCTCTGCGTCGACCTCGAGCTTTTGCGCGCCCCCGACCGCGCCCTCGCCCTCTTCCCCTCGTCGTCGCAGTGCCGGCTCCTCGGGAAGCGGCAGCTCCTCGCCCTCGCCCTCGACTTCTCCCTCGTTTTGACGCCGGCGGGGCTGAATCGGCGGCTGTTGTAGCGTCGGCGTTGCCTTCAGTGCCGTCTCCGTTTCCTTGGGACGCTGTCGAGTCGTGCGTATCGTAATTTGACCCGGAAGCGTGACCGTTCGGTTCGTCGACAGCTTTCCGCTTGCGAGGCGTTGCGCTGGTAGTCGCGGTAGGCGCGCTAGCGCTAGTTGAGGCGACCTCGCTCATCTGCGCGCCCGATCCTGCTGTGGTTGCGGCACGAGACCGGCCGGGAAGAAAAGCACAGCTTGCGGGACGCCGATGTGGTGAAACTGTACACGAGCTGCCGGGGAGCTCGCGAGGGTCGAGATGAGTTTGTGGTAGTTAGGCGCACTGACTGAAAGCTCGCAGCAGCCTCTGAAAGCGATGAGGGCGTCTGTGCGAAGGCAGCCGAGAGGATCCGCTCCGCAGTCGACTTGTCCGAAGGCCCGAGAGCGTGACCGCGATCGCTCTCCTCACGACACGCACTGCCCGCGCTGGTCAAACTCACAGCGAGGCTTCTAGCATAGTGTTCACACAGGAGCTACGAGGTAGATGAGATCTATGATGCATTATTCAGGTCCGCCGCCAACTCGTCGAGCTGCGCCGCAATAATCTTGTTCGGCGCGCGCGATCGCAAGTCCCTGCGAAGGCGAGGTATGGAGCAGTCAGCAAGTGAGCGACACGCGCCGTAAAGTGAGGTGTAGCGCACTGAAGTCGACCTCGCTCGCCCCGTCGCGCACACTCCTGCCCTGCCATGACCCACTCGCCGCACTTGACGTACAACTCGACGCGGTTGCGCGGGTCGCACTTCTCGACGTAGCGGACCGCCTGGCGATGCGCGCCAGCTCGGATCAGCTCGTCGACCCAAGGCTCATACCCGATCGGCGACTTTTTCGACCGCGCGAAAGCATCTAGCGCGTCCCAATCCCGCAGAACGATCAAGGCGCGGATCTTGAGGTACCAGAAGCTGCGTGAGGTGGGAGGTTAGCGGCGAGGCTCTCGCGAACGTAATCGTCCGCAAAGCGCACCGCTTGTCGGGAACTTTGAAGTCGCTCCGCGCCTTGTCTGCCTTTTTGTCGAGACCGGCCAGGAGGCACTGCCGGATGGTCTCGTTGAGGCTGAGGCCGACGAAAGCTCGACCAGCTGCAGCCGCTTCCTGCTCCAGCTGCTGCTGCAGGATAAGCAGGCGGATTTGCTCGTCGACCATCTGGATCGTAGAGAGCGCGTTGTGTCAACGGACTCTGCCAGAACGCAGATCCGCCAGCAGACGCTCACCTTTGCCTCAAACCCTCGCTCCTTGTCGTCTGCAAAGCTCTTCTGCGCCTGCCTGACTTTCGCCATCCGCTCGCCGTAATCCTGGGGGAACCAACGTGCGGTCAGCCGGTTAGCTTGCTCCGGAGGCGTCTGCACCCGTTTGGCACTCACTCGGGTTTCCAGACTCTCGCGCAAGGATTCCAACGCCATCTCGACGCGCCGGTCGTCCTGGTACCAGTAATCGTGCAGAAGCTGCATCTCGCCCATCTCCCTCGCAAATACTTCGAGCAATCTGAGGGCGTCCTCCCTCCCCCGTCGTACGGTCCCGACAGGAGGCTGGGCGTGGCTTGGGGCGTTCCGATTCGACTCTGGTCGGGAAGGAGCGGTTGGAGTCGAGACTCGCTCCACGAGAGTGAAGAGGTCGCCGGGCGAAAGCGTTCGCCGCAGATGCAGGAGGGCTTGGAAGACTGCAGCGGTCGACAAAGACTGATTAGCGCTCACTTTGGGAGGATAACTGGTAGATCGGCACCCACCGAGGTCGGGATCGCCGCTGTTGACTGCCTTCCGGCATGCCTCCTCGCCTTCCTCCATCTTGAGCAAGAGCGGCACCTGCTTAGACGCTTTCGGCTCCCGATCAATTAGAAGCCTCGCTAGCTTTCGACGACCGAGGCGGAAAGCGGTCAGGGCGATATCGGCCGACGAGAGCGGCACGTCCGGCGCTGTCGAGGTCGAGGACGGCACCAAGCTGGCACCCGAAGGCGCGCCCCCTGTCGCATTCATCGAGCTCGAAGGCGAAGATGGCGCACTCAGAGAACGCAGCTTGTCGACGATCGCCCGGCAGACTTCCTCATCGGTTTGCGGGCCCGGATCGCCTCGACTCGCAGCGACGACACCCGGCGCAGAAGCGGCAATGAGCTGCTGCGCCCAATGGCGGATCACAGGCGAAGGTGATAAGCCGAGGAAGGCGGAAACGCGGAGAGCGAGCAAGTGCTGGGACCGGTTGACGAGGCGCGCGATCAGGTGAGACGGCGGTCGAGAGTGGTACCTGTTTTGGGGCCAAGCCGCGTCAGTCGCATCGGGGCGGGTTGCAAGACAGACTGATAACAGCTCACTGATCCCAAGTCAGCGGCAGACCGATCTTGTAGTCCCGGACGGCGTTCAGGACGCGCAGCGTCCGAGTCGCCTCGACAAAGTCGGACGGGTTGTACGCGTCCAAGAACGACTTGCCGAACGCGGCGGCCTGCCCGAAACGTGATGAGCTTCCGACGCCGCTGGAATTCGCTTGGTACATCGCCAAACTCACCTTGAGGAGCTTCTTCTGCTCGCGCCCGTCCCATTCTCGAACGGCCGCGTCAAGGCAGCCTTCGATCGCCTCGACCATCTCGGGACCTTTCCCGAGTGACCGCACGTACTCGTCGGCACGAGGTGACTTCTGCTCGTAAAACTGGGCCGACGCCTCGAACAAGAGGGCGGGCGGGGCAGTCGACCCGGGCAGGTATATCTTTTGCGCCGATGCTGTCGGGGACTCGGACGTCAGTGCTGATCGCCGAAGGGAGTAATACGACGGAAAAGAGCGCACCGGGCACGATCTGGAGAAACTCGGACGCTTCGGCGCCAATGATCCGCGTGCCGTCGACTTCGGTGACGAGGTGGACTGGATCAGAGTAGAAGAACCTGAATCCGCATTTTAGTCAGTCATGAGCTGTTGGATTTTGTGACAGTCGACTTAAGTGACGCACTTGAGAGTCTCGCCAAAGGGGCCGACCATGACGACCGTTCGTTCCCACGCGACGACGACCGAGTTGCTCCCGCACCACTCGACCAACCTCGGCAAGCCACGCTCGCCTTCGCTGACGTCGGGCGTGACTGAGAACTCGGACAGGGAGCGCGAAAAGTCGGCCGATGTGACCCAGAGTTGAGGCGCCGAAGACGAGGACGAGCCGGCCGGGACCGCGAGCAGGGACAGGAAGCGGCCGTTCGGAGACGGCGAGATGGCTCGGAACGGTCCGCGAGTCACGTGCTGCACCGAGAAAACAATGGCGTGTCAGCTCGCGGTCACTTTGAAGCGCGTGAGGAAGCCAACGCACCTGATCCACGCAGTCGACCTCGTCGAGCCTGTACACGGTCTCGCCGCGAGCAAACAGGACCTCGAGCGTATGCGTCGAGCTCGGATCTGGCGGTAGGATGCACCAGCAATCGGGCTCGGTCCCGTTGTCGAGGCCTGTCACGGCGAGCGGGATCGTCCGGTGTTCTCTACCGCCGCCTCCGTTCGCTGCCCCATACGAGTCGTCCTCGTTCGCCCTTCGCTTCCCCTTGTTCCCAAGGGTGTCCGTCTCTGTAGCGGCCGCCTCTGCACCAGCTGACCGGCTCGCAGCTTTTGGGATCCTGACTTCGACAAACGAGCCGTCGTCGAGGAGGGCGACGAACCCGCCGTGCCACGCTTTCGCCTCTCGGACCCGGACGCCGAACTCGTCGAGGTTCGGGATGGCATGTTGTGTGAACGCAGGTGGCAGATTTGGATGGGTCGAGAGTTGGTAGAGGCGGTATTGGCCCGAAGCGGTCAGGATGACGAGGGCTTCGGTCGCGGTCCAGGACAAGTGGACGATCGGCGAGGGGGCGTCCCACTGCAGGGTGGCGCAAAGCAGAGTCAGCTCTCGTCGGACTGTCGAGTGCCGAGCTCTGCAGCCAGCGCGCGGCGGCGGCGACTGTGTAGACTGACTGCGATGGTTTGCAAGAGGGACCCGGCCGTCGAGTAAACGTTGACCTGATCCGCTCCTCCGTGCGAGTACTTGCCGAGCAATACGGGTTTGCTCGCATCTCGGATTGTTGCGATTGGACCTGCGTTGAGAGCCGCTGCGACTGTATAGTCTGACAAGTCGATCTGTGCGAGGTTCGAGTCGGCGAGCGAGTAGACGCGATCGATCCGGTAGTACTGGTCTCCGACGGGTTGCCAATTGGCAGACATGGCCATCTCGGCCACCATGGCGTCTCTCCCGGTGCGTGCGTGGGTGCTCTATAGCGAGTCGAGTGTAGGCCGTGTGGGGCCGGCCGAGTCGAGTCGCGCCTAAAACCTCCCCTTGGCTGCTGGTGGTCGACTCGGTTGTCGGGCGACTATAGACTACGCCTCGGACCACCCTCGGCCACCCCGTCATCGTGCTCGGAAGACGACTCTCACCTATCGTACTCGAGTAGCGCACGAGTGACGGAACTCACGACTCGGACTACTGGCTGCTCGACGCGTCTCTTTTTGCTGTTTCGCGACTATAGACACCCTTCCTCCGCCTCGCGCCAGACAGCACAAGCAACGCCTCGTGAACCACGCTCCACACGAAACATGGACCGGATACAATCGACGAGCGAGCGAAGACGGACTCGGTCACGGAGCGGCGGCACCTCGTCTTCACTCGTCACTCTCGCGTGGACAGCCGTCGTCGTCTCGTCGTTGCTCGCCTGCATTCCGACCGCAACAGCCGTCAAGTTCTCCCTGACGGCGCATCACAACCCGACCCCAAAGTGCTTGTGGAATTATGCGATGGCCGACACCCTCGTCGTCGTGTCCGTCTCGGCGCCGATCGCAGGGAACAACATGCAGAGGCTCGACATGGAGGTCGTCGACGGCAGCAAGAGCAGAAACACGTACCAGTCCAAGCGCGGACTCAAGGGCGAGACTCGCATGGCCATCACGACCCACGCCGACGCCGACTTGGGCGTCTGCTTCCGCAACGTTCTCGACCCTTGTGCGTTCACGCGCACCGGCGCTCTCTCTTGCACGCGTGCTCTCGTAGACTGACCACGCTTGCGACCGCAGCTGTCCCCGAACACCAGGCGTCGAAATATGAACGCCTGATCGACCTCGACGTCGACATTGGCGCCGACGCGGTCGACTACAACGCGATCGCCAAGCAAGAGTCGCTGTCGGGCCTCGAAGTCGAGATGCGCAAACTCGAAGGCGTCGTGAAAGAGATTGTCGACGAGCTCAACTACCTCAAGCGGCGGGAAGCGAGGATGCGCGACACGAACGGTGAGTCGATGTCCGGCGAGAGTGGCGCCTGTCCAGACGTCGTCGCGACGCCCCTCGACGTGAGGACCAGCGCGCAGATGTCTTGCAGCAGTCGTTCCCTGGGTCGGAGATGACCAGTATGGTGACTGACGCGATCGCAATTCGTGCAGAGTCGACCAACGAGCGGGTCGCCAACTTTTTCTACTTGACCTTCACGACGCTCCTCCTGCTCGGGGTATGGCAGGTCCTGCACCTCCGAAGTTACTTCAAGAAGAGTGAGTGCCGGCCATTCCTGAGCTCCGACCGACATTGCGACAATTGCGGCAGAAGAAGGGGTTTGTGTGTGCTGCGGGAGAAGGGACCGCGCGCAAAATCCAGGCTGCGATACTGATGCGCCATATGCACTCGCGCGCAGAGTACCTCATCGACTAAGGCTCGAAGGGACGAAAAGGTGATCTGTCAAGGGCAGGTCGGTGGTTCCCAGTCCCGGCAGGTGCAACCAGCAATTTTGCAAACATTACCGCGCAACACTTTGAGGAGAGCATTGCCGTGGCCGGAAGTATTGTTCAAGTCGAGGAGAGCTTAGCATTGGGCGGATCAGATCCAGAACGAGAGTGTTGCTTGTCGCGCCGTACAGCCGACGTTGCCATTCTCTCCTTTCGCCTTCTTACCGTCCGCTCGCCATTCCCGGGCCAAACACAACTCGTGGTCACGACTGGCCACACACTCGCCTTTAGGCTCTTCCGCTCGCTGCCGTCCTGATCAGCCGACCGTCTCTCGCTCACTTTCTAGTCGCGTCACCTCGAATTCGACTCGCAAAGCAAATCCGTCGTCTCTGTGAGTCGAGCATCGCTCCCACCCATACATGAGGCACAGACTGGTGCTCTGCTGCTCGAGCGCTTTGCTCCTGGAGCTCTGACGAGCGGCTACAGCGGCTGCTCGAGGTTCGGCCACGATGTGGGGGAAAGCCCTCCGACCTCACTCAACGACGCCCAGGCACGGAAGGATAGCTCGTGCGGAATGTCACAGTACGGCAGAAGGGCCAGGGAGGATGCGGTGGCCTCAGAAGCCGTAGCGGGCGGACGACACCGCTTCACTTGAACGCGGTCGAACAGGCGGAGGCAGAGGTCTTCGACTCGCTTCAGCCGAAAGTTGTTGCGGACAAACGCAAGCCGCGCAGACGACAGCTGAAGCGACAAGCTGACTGACCCCTTGCTCACGATAGCCGCGCCGAGATTTTATCTCCTGACCAGGATGCCGCCGCGCTTTTTCTCCTCGCCTTTCAAGAACGCAACAGCAACGCCGGCCAAGGTGCGCTCGCAATCTGTGTCCATCTTCTGCTCTACTGACGCCCTTTGCTGTGCAGCGTGAAGGTTGGTGGTCCGAGATCCCGGTCGCCGCGAGTGCGCCGTCAGATTCCGCAGACGCCATCAAAGCTGCTGCCGACTACTGGCTGGCCCTCGGTTCCGCCTCTGGTCAGTTCGGGCTCGGGGAAGATGCAGCAGCCAAGAGACTGATCCACAAACGCACGCTACAGGCTCCCTCGTCGTCTTGCCCTACGATCACCAGGGCAAGCAAGGCTCGAAAGCGCCCGCGCTCCAGACTGGCATTCGGACCATCACCGCTTTCGACGTCGACTCGTTCGACGAGCTCGTAGCAGTAGGAGGCGATGGCGGGCAGGTACGTGTCCCGTTTCACAAGTTGAGAGAGCGTAGTTTAAGACTAAAGCTCCCTTCGCTTTGATCAGGTCAACGTTTTTGCCCTTCCGGCGAGCTCAACTTTCGATCCGGCGAGTCCCGCGGGTCACTCGCCGGCAACATCACTGAGCGTCACCTTGGCGACCGGGAAGGCTGTCGACATCGTGGCTTTCCACCCGTTCGCCTCGTCCCTCTTTCTCGCTTCTTCCCAATCGACAATCTCGGTGTTCGATGCTGCGAGCCAAAGCGCCAAAGCGGCCTACATTCTGGATGCGCCCTCTCCGTCATGGAGCGCGCAATGGAGCAGCGATGGTAGGTCAATTACGGCGACGGGCAAGGACGGCAAGCTTCGCCTCTGGGATGTCCGATCGGGCAACCCGGCCCCGATGCTGGAGACGGCGTCGCATGCCGGCAACAAGGCTTCGCGTCACGTCCATCTCTCCTCGTCGGCCGGTCCTCAAGTCTTCACGACCGGCTTTTCCCGATCTCGCGATCGCGAATACTCGCTGCACGACTTCCGCTCGCTCGGCAACGGAAGCGTCAAGACTCAACGCGTCGATACCGGCACCGGAGTACTTACGCCGCTGCTCGACGAGAGCCGGAACATCGTCTACCTCGCCGGCAAAGGCGACATGACGCTGCGCTGGACAGAGCTTGGCGGCCCTACTGGCTTTACCGAAGGTGCGCCTCCGAAACCCTGACGTAACTATCGAGGCGGGGAGCTGACATACGCGTATTGATATGTAGGCGCCGCCCCGTTGCCTGTGCCGGTCGTATCTGCTGCGCTCGTTCCGCCCAACAACCTCGACCTGATGAAGGCGGAGGTCAATCGCCTCGTCATCCTCGCCGGTGGCGGAAACGACGCTGTTCTGCCGGTCTCGATCAATATCCCACGCAGGCAGTACCTCGACTTCCACGCCGATCTGTATCCCGCCTCCTCCGTGCGCCGTGAGTAGCCAGAGTCTACCAATTATTCCTCCCTAGATGGATACTGACCAGGTATAGCAATTCGAGCAGAGGCTGAGCAGACGTCTGAGGAGTGGAGGAGCGGTCAAGACGCGGACGGTGTCACGAAGCATGCGCCGAACCCGAACGTGCCGTGGCCAACTCGACAAGCGAAGGGATCCAGCTCGCCCGAGCATCACCGCACGGCGGTGAACCCGTCATCTTCGGCGTCAGAGCCGGCTGCCGATGTCGAGTCCTCCCTCACTGTCAAAGCTGCCGCCGATTCCGCGCCTGCGCCTGCTCCTGCCGATTTGGAGCGAGCGCCGGCTCCTGCTACGCAAGCCGAATCGCACCCGGCATTCTCGTCGACTCAGTCCGAGGCCAGCGTGCAAAGTGTCGCAAAGAGTACGACTCCTCCTGATCAGCACATGGCCGCCCTCAGTTTGGAAAAGACAAGCTCGCAGCCGCACTCGTCTGCTCAGACGAGCGCGCCCGCCACGATTCCTGCGACGGCGACGAGCGCCGTGACCTCCACGACAACTCAAAGCCCCGCTCCCGTCTCCTCGAACGCTCCCGCCGCGAACGGCACCGGTCTCTTCAACCCAAAATGGTCGAGGAACTTCTTGGCCGGGAAAGCTCCGCTCAAGCCGGACTACTTCGACGTGCACGATGTTTCCAGCACAATGGGGAACGACGTGCAACTACTGCAGGTGAGCTCAATCGGCTGTACTGCACGCCGACAAAGCGCTGATGGCGCTCTCCGACTGCCAGGCAACGCCGCTGTACCTCTTCTTCCCGCTCGGGGGTCCAGGGGGCCGTCTTGCGTTCCACGCCCTCTCTCGCAAAGGCCGCCTACCAGTCCATCTTTCTTGCGTCGCTATCGGCGGTACGATTACCCAGTTCGAGACAGACCCGTTCAACCCAGGTCGCGTCTTCGTCGCCGGCGACGATGGCGCCATCCGGGTCTTCACCTTGCCAAACGAGGCTCCGGCGGACGGGACGACGATCTCGGAAGCACAGCACACTCTCTCGGGTACATCCTCGCGCGTAAGCCGTCCGATTGGTCGAACGAGAATACTGACGGTCCTATCGCAGACGCCAAGATGGATCGAGTCGTCGAGCTGAGGCACCATCCGACCGCAAGCGACCTCCTACTCTCGCTGTCTGACGATCGAGGGAATCCGACGGGACGCTTGTGGGACGTCGAGAGCGGCGAGCTGGTCCGGACCTTTGGTTTACCGAAAGGCGGCATTTCGTCGGCAGCGTGGTCACCGGACGGCTCGCTGCTCGGCCTTGCGACCAAGAACAAGCAGCTTCACGTCTTCGACCCGCGCGACCCGACAGCAACGCTGCGCTCGTGCGCGAGCCACGAATCCATACGCCCCGTCCGGCTCGCGTGGGCGGCTGACCGCCGAATTATGACGACCGGCTTCAATCGCGCTGCTTCTCGCGAGCTCATGCTGTATGCGGTCGACGACAGTAAGCTCTCGCAGGTCGGTAAGACCAGCCTCGACATTTCTCCAGCCGCTCTCTTTCCGTTTGTCGATCTCGACACGAGGATCGCCCTTCTGTATTCGAGGGGCGACCGATCCTGCCTGGCTTTCGAGCTCGACTTGGACCCAAAGACGCCCCAGCTGGCGTTCACGAAGCTCCCGTCTTTCGAGCACGGGAGCCTGCAGGTCGGGTTCGCGTTCCTTCCGAAGGCGATGAACGACGTCAAGGCGGTCGAGATCGTGCGAGCGTTGCGCCTCACTCAAAAAGAAGTCGAGGTCGTCAGCTTCTCCGTGCCAAGAGCGAAGGTATGCCTGGCTCCCTGCGATAACGCCGAGAGTCTCTCTGATCATGCACGCGTCTGCAGGCCGACTTCTTCCAGAACGACATCTTCATCCCGACCCGAGACGTCGAGAAGCCAGGTTTGACGGCCGCCGATTGGCTCAATGGTAGAGACACTAGACTGAGCCTGATCGAACTGCGCCCGGCGGGGATGAAGCTGCGTGAGAGATACAGCTTCGCGAGCCCTCCGAGATGACGCGACCTTTACTGACCTTTCCCGGACTGTCCTGTGCCCTCCAACAGTCTCCGACGCTCCCGCGCCAGCAAAAACCGTCAATACCCGATCGAAGATCAAGCAGGACGGTATGACCGATTCGCAACGCGAGAAGGCGCACCTCGACGATCTCTTCGACAGCGCCAAAGCGGGCGCAGCTTCGGACGAGGAAGAGACTGAGCCCGTTCGGAGCAAGCACGCGATTGTAGATGATGACGATTGGTGAGAAATTTGCTGTGCAAGATGATTACAACAACGTGGAGGGCGGATACAGGAGGAGAGTTCAGATACAAGGGTGCGAATCAAAGCTGCATTCGCGAAATGGGTCGGTGAATTGCGAGATCGAAGTCGTCGTCTCCATCTTCTGCCGAGTCGAACAGATGTTGCTCGCCATGCCCCGGTTCTTCCGCAGCGTGATCAGTCGGCACTGGTGGATCACGCCGCCGCGGTGGACTACGACTGGTTTTTGTGCGAGTGAACAAGTCGGGCATGAGCGCGACGTCATAGTCATCGTCGATGCGCCGGCGTGGACTCGCGGCCGCTTTCCGCGATGCGGTGCGGTTGCCCGTCACGCGTCGGACAGAGGCTGCGGAAGGCGACGTAACGACGCCCGACCTCTGCCGTTGCTCGACCTGTGCGCTGTCCCACAGCCGCTTGACCTCTTGTGCGGATGCGGCCGTCTGCGCCTGCAGGAATTGCAGCTGCTCGACACGGTGCAGCTCGCCCTGAACTTCATCGCGAGTAAGAGGACTGTCGGAGCCGGGAAGTGCTAGATTCACAGAGTCGTCGAGCGAGAGCACGCCCCCCGTTCGCGTGAGCGTTTCTTCGATGTCGAGAGATTCGCCGAAGGGGATCGGGTCTGGGTTCGACGGAGTAACGCAGGGCATGTTGACTTCCTTGCGGAAGCACGAGTCGATGTCGACAGCGGAGAAGAAGGCGCAGCCCTGACGCGAAGACTAGCCGTCAGCAGGGGAGCGCATACGGCTCAAAGCACTAAGAGAGGTTTACCTGAGGCAGGTCGGGCATCTGCAACCGATAGGCGAACAGCGAGCGCGTCCACAGATTGGCAATCTGTAGGGCCAGTGCGGCGCGGTACTTGTCTTCTTCTTTGACGAGGTAGCGTACCTCGTCATGTACCGAGATGAGGTATCGCGCGTCGATGTTGTAGCGCTTGGCGAGATATTCCATCGAGACGAGGAGGAGATGCAGGTAGTCGACGCCCGAAGACTGCACGACCCAGTTGACGCGCGACGGTAAGAAGCCTTCACCGGCCTTGTTATCTCCGTCGGCGAGCAAATGCGCCTTGGTCAAAGCCGAGGTCAGACCGCAGCCGAGGGCCGGCGTGCGGGGCCGCTCGCTCTGAGCGATTTCTTCGAGCTTATTGAAGACGAAGGATTCCGTGCCGCCGTACCAGAATTGGCGCCTGAAGGTATTGGTCCGGTCCTTTAAGCCTTTGGTCGCCGAGTAGAGGTTCTGAGCGAGAGTCGTAGCTTCATCTTTTGAAAGGGCCGGGTTCGACTTTAGTAAGAGTACGACGGCGTGCTTGACGCCCGCGCCATAGATACGGGAGTAATTGAAGACCTTGGCTGCGTCGCGCGAGATACCGAGGATGCTCGCTGATTTCGAGTGCAAGTCGGTGCCGGCCGATTTGGTGCCCTCGAGGGTCATCCAGCCGATCGCGGTCGCTCCATGTATGCCGATCTGCGCATCGCCCATGACGCTGCAGATCCAAAGCTCCTCCGAATCGACATCGGCACCGACGATGGCATAGCCCGGCGGGGCTCGGACCAAGGATTTAAGCTCCGAGCCGACGCGATTCTTCTTCGCGTTCGAAGCGGTGAGCCAGGTCCGCTCAACAGCCCTACGCGTGATCGTGCCCATCGGTACCACTTGCGGAAGGATGAGACCGCGCGAGTCTGTCTTGGCTCGAGCCGCTGCGATCGCCTCGGCTGTCGGTATGGGCGAACGAGCGTCGCCGTTCCACACCACCATCTGGTCGGTAATCCGCTCCCGCGACGACTTCCAGTAGCTACACGACGCGTTGAGCTGGAGAGCGTCTCGCGCAGCAGGATATTCCGACGTCAAGACGCCCTCTTCGAAAGCCTGGACGAAAGACTTCGAGAGCGGGCTGCCGACGTTCTTGGACTCGCCGTCAGGGTGCGGCAGCTTGAAGTAATACCCGTTCTCGTCGTCCGACAAAGAGACATCGTCCACGGCCTCGAAGGTGAGCGGCTTCATGGACGGGTCGGTGATCTTGTCGAAGGCGGCGGCGTCCATACGGTAGCACCAGCCGTGCTCCTTCGAGTACGCGAGAGGGAAGCCCTTCCACTGCAGCTTCAGCAGGAGCGGGGTCGCGCGTTTGCCGATCGAGACGTCAAGGCCCTTACTGGGCGTGTCGAGGTCCCAATACCACTTCGGCCAAACGAGTTCGTCTGCGTCGACGTGCTGCCCGGTAGCAAGATGAATTCCGTCCGCTTTGAGCACAGCCGCGACCTCTGCCGCGTCGGACCGCTTCTTTATCGATGGCCGCGACTCGGGTCGCGACGCAATCGCCGCCTCTATGATCGTCCAGTCCAGCTGGAGCAACCACGGGTTCTGAGCTCGATCGGCTTCTGTCGCAGAGACGGCTGCTTCAGCGAGCTCAGAGACTCTGGAAAGCGCATGCTTGGCCAAGGAGCTCTCGCGCTGTGCTTTTGAGAGCGAGGCGAGGTCACTTAACTCGCGATGCGGGCTGGCGAGCGTCCCGTCGGCGATCTCGCGCGCGAACTGCTTCGAGATGAGCGACTTGCACGATTTGGCGCCTTTTCGGGGCGGGATCGTGAAGAGAACACTGTCGCTGAACGCAGTCGCGACATGCGCGTCACGTGGTCCGAGGTCGCCGAATTCGACGTGAACCTCGTGAGTGGACGGCTGGAAAGGGCCGGCTGCGTTCGGCGCAAGGTTCGCGCTCGGAACTGCGAATAGCCAGCCCTTCTTGTGCGTATAAATGACTGGGTGACCTCGCCACGTTGCCTGCAGAATGAGCGGGAGGAGGGGCCAGTCGAACGTCAACTTGGCCAAGTCGTTGCGCCAAGCGGGCCGGGCGCTCGCCGACGATGAGCTTGCTCCCGCCACATCCGAGGTATCGACGTTGGTGATCTCGGCCGGAGTCTCCTGAATTTCGAGCTGTCGCTCCTTGAGCTTATTCCGCAGGGCTCGCGGCAGTCGACGAGCCTTCTTGGGACTCCAGTCGAGCTGGCGAAGCCAATGGTCTGTCTCCCAGACGAAGCGACCCGTCGCCTCGTCGCGCTCGTCGAATTTGGCGCGTGCTTCCTCGGCGAGCGTGCGCAATGCAGCGCTAACACCTTCGAGACGGGTCTGGTATTCCGACTCGGCGCGCTCGAGGTACTCGGGCCAGTGCCGATCGACGGGAAGGACTGGCTGAGTCATGAGCGCGACGCCTGCGAATGAGACCGGATGCGGGCATGACTCGAGGAACTTGGGAAGTAAGGCGCGGTAGACTTTGAGCGTCACTTCGACGTCCCTCGCGCAGTAGTCGATCAACTCGCTAAAGTACTCGCGGACGTCTTCGATTGTGACGGTCGGGTCGATCAAGACGTTTCGGAGCGCCTTGTCGACCTTGATACCGCAGTGCAGACGGGCCACTTCGGCGAGCGAGTTGAGCGACGAGACCTCCTTCCAGTCCTTCGCCGCCTCGGCGGCTTCGGCGCTGCCTTTCTTCGCCCCGGCCCCTCGCCGACCTTTCCGTCCGACTTTGTCCAAAATCGACTTTTGTGGGCGCTGCGAGGGAGCGGCGGGCTCGCTCTCGCTCGCAGACACTTCCGCCGGCGCAGTCGAATTCGGGGCGGCCTCGGCGGTCTCTTGGCCTTTCCGGTATTTGATCCATTGCGGACGTTGCGGGTTGGTCAATCCACTGACGGCGACGTGGAGCGAGAGCGTGTCGATGTACCGAGTCGACGGACGGCGGAGCGTGTATTCGCTCGCGATTCGTGCGCGGTCGAATAGGACGTTATGGCCGATGAGAAGACGAGGTGGCGTGCCAGGTTTCTCGGTTAGGGTCGGACCAGCTTCCGCTTGTTCCTGCTCGTTGGATGGCGCGTCCTGCGCCGGAGGGCCGAACGGAATGAGGTGATTCGGCTGGTCGTCCTGGCCGGTCAACCACGGACTGCACCACGCGTACCACCCCTTTCTACCCGCCGCGACGGCCATGATCGGGAAGTGTCCGCCGACGAAGGGCAGCGTCTCGACGTCAAAGACGAGCGTCGCGTCGTCCTCGGGCGGGTAGTCGATCGATTCGAACGAACCGTCCGGATGGTATACGGTCCAGCCCGCCGTCAAAGTCCAGTGCTGCTGGACCGGCATCGGCGGCACCTCGAGTTGGGAATACTCGCGCGCCATTGAGAGGTAAGGCTCGGCGACGTGCCGCCCGAGTGCGTGGAAGTGATGCGAGATCGTTTCGCCTTGTAATGGCGGCAAGTCAAACTCGACGGCGGGCGGAGGGTCCCGCGGCGGCGCCTTGCCCGGTTCGGGAAGTAGCTGATGATGTCGCAAATGGTCAAGGGAGAGCTTGACTGCCCGCGGATCAGGTGGAGCAGGGGCCCAGGGCGAATTGGGGGGCGGGAACAGTTGCGCCCGCAGTTTCGGCGATATGAGCGGAACCTGCGCCTCATTCAGCGGGGCTGCGTGTCATCTTTGAGTCAGTCTCCAGCGCACGGGAATAGCGATGAACACGAGCGGTCGGCCTCACTACGAGGTATGGAATCTGCTGCCACTGCTGCTTCATCTCGTTTTGACGTCGTCCCGAATAGCCGTACACCTGCCACCAGTATGTTCAGGTCAACAGCCCAATGTGCTCTCGGGGCCTGTACTCACTATGGCGGCGCGAGAGAGTCCCCTTGTCCAGCCATCCTGAAGAGGCAATCCGACGTAAAGGAGCGCGTGACGGCCGTTCGGGGCCTCGGAGAGGGCGAGGGTTGGCTGTGGTCGGGTCGTACGAGCTTGCCGTGCTGCTACATGGGCGAGCAGCTTCTCGTCCCGGCGTTAGCCAGCCGTGAAGCGGTTCGAGGACGGCGAGGCGGGGGCATTGCAGCGGCGAGTCGACGCGTCTCCTCTTGACAGGACGCAGTGCCCGCCAGAGCGCGAGCATTCCTCTCCTGTTCTATCAACCTAGAAGCAAATCTGAAGAGGCAGAGAGGGCGAGACAAGCCAAGTCGAGGCCCCACCGCCGACTGCCGACCACTGCGTCGTCCCTTGTTCGATACCGACACTCCACTCAGAGCAGCCTTACTTCGGCTAGACTTGCCGAGACGCTCTGTCGATCGCCTGCTATAATGCCTCTGAGAACGGGGCGACCGTTCCTCGCACCCCGAAGAACCGTTGTCGCTTTGCCCGTGCTATCACTCCGCTGTTTCTCTGCCTCGGCTCCTACTCGACAAGTACCCTCTCCGCCGCAGCTGCACAAACTCGAGACGCAAGAAGACATGAAGCAAGCGAGGAGCTGGATCGACCAGTTTGAAAAAGTCAGGCCCGACGTTTGGCCAAAGAGTGCGCTGCTCTCTCCCCTCGTTCTTCGTCGGACAGACTGACACCTTGTGCCGCCTCGAACAGACCTCGTCGAGACTTCATTCGCGCGCTCGTCGGGCGCAGGTGGGCAGCACGTCAACCGGACCATGTCGAAAGCCATCATCCGCTTCCCGCTTCCGTCTTCGTTCTTGATCCCGCCGTACCTCATCCGCCACCTCCGGAATACGCCGCACTATGCCGCATCGCCGCCTTCGCTCCTCATCTCGGCATCGACGCACCGGACGCAGCACACGAACCTCGCAGAGTGCTTCGACAAGCTCAAAGCTGTCATCCTCGACGCCGCTCGGAAGGACCTCGTCGGCGAGACGAGCGCAGAGCAAAAGAAGCGCGTCAAAGGCCTCGTAGCCAAGGAGAAGGCCAAGATCGAGCGTGTGAAGAAACTGCGTAAGGACGTCAAGGGTGGGCGCAGCAAGGTCAGCTTGGATTGAGGCCGCCCTCTCGTCCGTTTGTCCGTTCGTCGACGCGCATTCCGCCCGGAACTCGCCATGGCGTCTCTCTCGCACAACGGATGCCTCAGCAGGCATGAAGGAATTGCAAGCGACCCCCCGGCGTACTCAGTCGACTCGCTACCAGTGCCGCCCCACAAGCGCCATCACGAGCCCGCCTGCGAGCCCTAGAACCCAGCTCGGAACCGGAACCAACGGCGCGACGTAGACCCGCCACGCCAAGACCCAAAAATTGCTCAGCGGGTTCGCATCCTCGTCGGCGCCTCGACGGATCGTTGGTGACGGGACCTTCCCTCCTACGACTCCGTCGTACTCGCCAAAGAGGTTCCCTCTCTTGCATTTCTCCTCGGTTCGACGTAGGGCGATCTGCCGCAGGAGCATCGTGTGATACAGGACGTCGAGTCCCGGTCCTGCGATCGAAATCCAGCCAAACAGCCAGCGCAAAGTCCTCACGCCAGACAGCGAGTCGTATTCGGGTGCGGACGCCATCACGCTCGGTATCGACGGGTCGAGCAGTCGTCGCGGCAAGAGCGGGTCCGCCGCTGTCGGTCGGGCGAGCCCTACCAGGTCAGCCGTCGCAGGCGTCTTTGTCGGCGACACCAGGACGCTCGCGATCCCGGCTCGCGATCGGAGACCGCCTGTCAAGACGATCAATGGTGGAGGAGAAGGTAGCGTAGAAGGCGGGAGTGTCGAGATGACCCAACGTGCACGTTGCGAGAAGGCATCAAAGAAGGCCTCGCGCGCAGAAGGCCGGTCCGGACGAGTAAGCGGATTCATGAACTCTGCTCGGGCTGCCTCGTCAGCGCCTCGTCGCCGCAATTGATATGGCCAGAGACTCACCTGGGCGTTCGTAGCTACCTCCGCTGATCTCGATAAAGTCAACTCCACCATGCTCTGCGATCCACTTGACGTTGTCGAGAGCGTCTTGCTCCTGAAGATACCAGAGTCATCGGCAAGAAGCGCAGCACTTGGTGAGGGTAGAGCGAGCTTACGGTCAATCCGCCTTTCTGCGAAGTCGCTCCTCGCAGGTCAGCTCTGCGCTTCGTCTCGCGGACCAGCACATCGGACTTACGACGTAATCTGAGCTATTCAGCTTTACGCCGACAACAAAGCCAGACTGCTGAGGCATCTCAGCGCGTATCGCGTCGAGAATTCGGAAGAGGAGGGTGAGGCGTTTACGGGCGGTTCCTCCATAGGCATCTCGCCGGCGATTGACCTGCTCGCTATTGGAAATCAGCGACGTAAAAAGAAGGTCTGGGCGTTACTTATTCACCTTCGGACTCATGAACTGCGCCAGCAAGTAGCCATGCGAAGCGTGCAACTCGACTCCGTCCCAACCCGTCTCGCGAGCGAGCCTCGCTCCCGCCACAAATTGCTCGACGACCTCGTCGATGTCGCTCTCGCTCATTTCACGCGGAGAGCCCCAAAGCTGTCGGCTGACCAAGCGTGCGAGAGCGTTCGAGCCGATCTCGAGCGGGACTGCGGATGGAGCGAGTGATGGTTCGGAGTATGGTCTCCCGCACAGAAGGCGCATGGATTGCCGTCCCGGATGATTCAGCTGCATAACAGCGAGAGGAGGTTCGGACCTGCTCGTCGAAGCAGCAGGGCGGCAGGCCCGAGCCCATCGCGCGAACGCGTTTCGCCGTGACGAAAAGTCGGCTGCAAGGTGCGGGATTCTCACGTCGAGCGGTGTTCCGAGGTGATCCGGCGAGACCTGCACGTTGCCTGAGCGTCGATTGAGTGTGAGCTGTATTCATGAGCGCAAAGGAAGGACATGGAGCGCACCAGATATGATCATGCCGTATCCCCCTGCTGCCCAAGTCTCGTACAGCGATTCTTCCAGTTCGCCCAATCCGAGCATCTCCTCCATCGGCGCCTGATACAAAAGCACTATTCAGCTTCACTAGGCGTCCTACGGAAAAGAGAGTGGCGCGAGTAGCTCACCTTGACGAGTCGGTTCGGTATGACGCGCCCACATGGCAGTCGGACGGCCGTTTGGATCGCCTCGATCTGACGCCGTTCGGTCTTTGAGGTCATGTCGTTTCCTACAGGCTAACGAGACCAAAGAGCCTGGCCTGCTCGCTTGAAAAGTCTGATCGGACGCCTTCTCCGAAGCGTTGTGGGGGTTTTCCAGAGTGACCCCTGTCCTTGTACGGCAAGGCAAGACAAGAGAACACTCTATGCTTTTCCTCTACACCCACAGGGCGAGACATGACATCTACAAGTGCACGCGGAGACCCTGGCGCTCGGCGACCTTGATCGCGTCGGCGACGACACCCATCGCCGTCACATCGGCGCCGGCGCCGGCACCCTGAACGATCAACGGACGCTGCGAGTACCGCTTCGTGTGGAACGCAACAATGTTGTCCGAGCCAGACAGGGCGGAAGCGAAAGGATGGGAAGCCGGGTAGCTGTAGCGGGCAGGGATTCCGGGCGGTCCGATCGTCAGTTCAAGCAAGACGAATACGCGTCATGCGGAGCAGACTCACGATTCGAGGCCGCACTTGACGGTGCCCGACTCGCGGTCGATCAAGCCGACGTATCGGAGAACCTTGCCCTCGTTCTCGGCGTCACTCCGGAGCTGGTCAAACTCGGCGTCGTGTTCGGGCAGCTTGGCGACAAACTCTTCGCCCGAGGCGATGTTGCTCAGAGCGGACGGGATCAAGGTCTGCGTCGACAGCGATGCGTAGCCTTCGGGGAGGTCGGGCAGTGCCGGGAGCGTCGACGGGTTGACCGAGACGAGGCGGGAGAGGATTGTCAACTTGCGCGCAACGTCCGAGCCCGACAAGTCATCCGCCGGGTGAGGCTCCTGCGCGTGATCATGGGACCGTCAGATTCCGCGTGAATGAAAAAAGGAGTAAAGATCCGTAGCCCGAGCGCACCGTGTAGCCGTTCTCCTTTGCGACCTTGACAATCTCGCTAAACTTGGGTCCGGCGCCTCCTCCCGGCTTGCTGAACTCGTTGAAGATGTAGGACATGGTGCCCGAGAAGACGCCCTCGATCTTGGTGACCTCGTCGCCCGTCTTGAGCAAGTCGCGCAAGGTCGATATGATGGGCAACCCGGCGCCGACGGTCGCTTCGAGGTAGACGAGTCCGGCCCCGGGAGCCGACTGCGCCTCGACGATCTGCTTGAACAGCTCGCTCGAAGACGAGAACCCCTTCTTGTTGGGCGTGACGACCGACAACCCGGACGCGATCGCGGTCGGGTACAGTTCCGTCACCGAGAGGTCGGACGTGCAGTCGATCAGGATCGTGTGCTGACCGGCCGCGTTCGACGCCGACTTGGTCGCGCGCGCATCGGCCGCAAGACGCTTGACGAGCTCGGTCGGGTTCGCGGCGACGTAGCTCGCCGCCGGGTGAGCCGACGAAGTCGGGAGAGGGGCCGAAGACGGCGGGAGGAGCGACAGGAGCGTCTCGGCGTCGAGGGCCGGAGCGGACGCCGACAGGTGCAGCGTGTGCTTCGAGTTGGACAGGCTGACGACCTTGAACAGGCTCGACAGGGCCGGCGACGTCAGCTGGTGCACGACTTGCTTCCCGACGAGGCCGACGCCGACAATCGCAACGGCACAGGCAGACACTGCAGGCGCACGCGCGTTAGTCCTGAACGTGCTCGCAAAGGCTTTCTGCACGCTCACTAGTGTAGGAAGAGGGTGGTAGAGTGGAGGGAAAGAGTCGAAAGTCGGATTTCACGAGCCAGCGGATTCGGCGTTAAGGCTTTCGAGCGAGCATCAAGCCAGCATAGCGCTTGCGATACGCCTCCAACTCTGGCGCAGTCTCGCAGTCTGAATTTGAAACCGCAGCGCAGGGGCGATCCGAGGACCAGCTCTCGCTCAATGAGAGGGAACGACAAGGGGTTGCATGCGAGCTAATGGAACAGGATGGTGATACACGAGGTTGAAAAGGTAAAGGGTCACACGCGCAATCACTTGGTCGACGGTGTCCGGAACGCCTCGGCGAGTTGGAGGTAATAATGGCCGTCAAAGCCGTTCGGTCCGTACAGACCTCCGCGTCGCGAGTGCGGATCGGGCTTCGAGTCGGCGGGCGGCCAGTTGCTCGCTCGTGCGGCGTCGACGGTGACGTCCTTGCTCACGTACGGCTTGAGCTGCAGGTGGTCGCGTGCGTGCGAGGTCAGTTGAGCGGTTTCTCAAGAGGGCGAGCCACTCAGTCCCTCGGACGCAGCCGTCTCGATCTCGGCTCGCCGCAATCGAGCTTGCCAAGCTGGATAACGTGCGTGAGACGGAGTGCGTGGACTCACGTCGCACGAGTCGAGACCTTCTGGGACGACAAAGGTGCGCATCCGTTCGCGCATGAGGATGTACGGCGCCTTTGACTGGGGCGAATGCCGACCCTGCCGTTTTGGACCGAGACCGGGCATCGAACCGGTGCCTGCAACGGTGTGTTTGAGGCTGTCAGTATCCCGTCGTACACGTGAGGTTGTCGGAGTGCGGGCAGAGCTGACCTTTGTAAAACTCTTTGTTACCCTGCTTCGAGGTGAGCGGGGCCCTCGAGGCTTTACTCAGGAGAGAGAGAGTGGCGCGCATAGTTTGATTGGGCTCGTGAGTCGGGTAGGCGAGGAGAGCGAGTCGGTCGGCAAGGCCAAGGTTGAAGGTTTCGTCGCGCACGACGTGAACGGCTGGGGCGATTGCTAGGCGGTCCTAGTCGTTCCCTGTTGCTCTGAACTGTTACCAAGAGGCTGTTCCGAGGTCCTGCCTTCGACGCGTGTGGCTGGTTGTCGCCCGAGTCGTCGACCCTGGCGTCGTCGTCGTCGTTGTCGTCGGTGTGGATCTTGCCATCCTCTACTCTCCCCGCCGACGCTCTCAGCGCTTTGCCTGTGCAGCTGACTGCTTATTGGCTATCGGACAACCTCGCTTGACTCCCTGTCAATCGCGCGCCGAGGGCTGTTGTGTCGCGTCCGCTCTCGTTTCCCCGACCCCACTCGCACACGTCAAAACCCTCTCCTCGTGCAACTCGAACGGCATGGCTGCAGGACAGCGCGCGTTCGACTTTGAAGACGTAGAGGACAGGGATGGCGTCCGCCTCTCGTGGAACGTCTGGGCCGGCAGTCGCATCGAGGCGACCCGCACCGTCGTCCCGATCGGCGCCCTCTACACCCCCTTGAAGGACCGCCAGGACTTGCCGCCCGTCCTGTACGAACCCGTCACGTGCAAGGCGCCGTGTCGCGCCATCTTGAACCCGTACTGCCAGATCGACGTCCGCGGCAAACTGTGGATCTGCCCGTTCTGCCTCCAGCGGAACGCGTTCCCGCCGCACTACAAGGACATCTCGCAAAACAACCTCCCCGCCGAACTGCTGCCGAAATACACGACGATCGAGTACACCCTGTCGCGCCCCGCCCAGATCCCGCCCATCTTCCTGTTTGTCGTCGACACGTGCCTCGACGACGACGACCTCAAGGCGCTCAAGGAGTCGATCATCGTCTCGCTCAGCCTGCTGCCGCAGAACGCCCTCGTCGGTTTGATCACGTTCGGGACCATGACCCAGGTCCACGAACTCGGTTACGTCGACTGCCCGAAATCGTTCGTGTTCCGCGGCACGAAAGAGTACACGACGAAATCCGTCATGGAGATGCTCGGGCTCGCGCCGCGCGCGCGCCAGGGCGGGCCGGGAGCGCCCGGGGCGGCGCCCAACGTGCCGCCGCCGGCCCTGTCGGGCGCCGCGCGGTTCCTCCTCCCCGTCGCGCAGTGCGAGTACGGCCTGACGTCGGTCCTCGAGAGCCTCCAAAAGGACCCGTGGCCCGTCGCGTCGGACCGCCGCGCGCAGCGCTGCACCGGCGTCGCCATGAGCGTCGCCGTCGGCCTGCTCGAGACAACGTTCCCCAACACGGGCGCGCGCATCATGCTGTTTGCCGGAGGTCCCGCGACCGAAGGACCCGGCATGGTCGTCGGCGTCGAGCTCCGCGAACCGATCCGGTCCCATCACGACATTGAGCGCGACAACGTCAAGTACTTCAAGCGCGCGTCCAAGGTGAGCCTTGCCCGAGTGGGCGGTCCCCAAAGAAAGCGCCGGGTGCTGACTTTTTCGGGCCCCCTATTTCCCCCGCCAGTTCTACGAGGCGCTCGCACGAAGAGCAGCGCAGAACGGCCACGCGATCGACCTGTTCATCGGCTGCCTCGACCAGGTCGGGTTGCACGAGATGAAGACGCTCGCCAACTACACGAACGGCTACATGATCCTCGCCGATTCGTTCAACATGTCGCTCTTCAAGCAGTCGTTCCACCGCGTGTTTGCCAAGGACGAGCAAGGGCACCTGCAGATGGGCTTCAACGCGACGTTCGACGTGCAGGCGAGTCTCTCCGAGTGCCGCCTCACTCTCGCCCTGCATTCGGGACTGACTCTGCTCCTTCCCGCTCGCCACGCAGACAACGAAGGAGCTCAAGGTTTCGGGGTTGATTGGACACGCCATCTCGGCCAACAAAAAGTCGGCATGGGTCGGTGAGACCGAAATCGGTATCGGTCAGACGTCGGCGTGGAAGATTTGCTCGCTTTCGCCGCGAACCGCAAACGCCGTCTACTTCGAGGTCGTCACGCCGGCCGGCCAGCCGCTCGCGCCGGGAGCGCGCGGCATGATCCAGTTCGTGACGCACTACCAGCACTCGTCGGGAACGTACCGCCTCCGAGTGACGACGATCGCGCGAAACTTTGCCGAGCCGGGCAACCCGGCCATCTCGGACAACTTTGACCAGGAGGCGGCGGCCGTCCTGATGGCGCGGATCGCCGTCTACAAGGCCGAGATTGACGACAGCCCCGACGTCCTCCGCTGGCTCGACCGGATGTTGATCCGCCTGTGCCAAAAGTTTGCCGAGTACCGCAAGGACGACCCGTCGAGCTTCCGCCTCAACGACAACTTTATGATCTACCCGCAGTTCATGTTCCACCTGCGACGGAGTCAGTTCCTGCAGGTCTTCAACAATTCGCCCGACGAGACGGCGTACTACCGGTGAGTCTGCGGCACCCGTGTTAGCCTTGATTGAGATCCCGCCCCGCTGACCTTTTCCTGCTCGACCAGGCATATTCTCAACTCGGAGGACGTCAACAACTCGCTCGTCATGATCCAGCCGACGTTGATGTCTTACGCGCTCGAGCAACCGGCAGAAGCCGTCCTGCTCGACTCGGTCTCGATCCAGGCCGACCGGATCCTCCTCCTCGACACGTTCTTCCACATTCTCATCTTCCACGGCGACACGATCGCGCAATGGCGCAAGGCGGGCTACCACGAGCAGGAAGGGTACGAGAACCTCGCGCAGTTGCTCGAGGCGCCGAAGGAGGACGCGCAGGACCTCCTTCTCGACCGGTTCCCGATCCCGCGTTACGTTCTCTGCGACCAGGGCGGCTCGCAAGCGCGTTTCTTGCTGTCCAAGCTCAACCCGTCTACAACGCACGCGACGATGGGTCGTGAGTCGATCTCTGGCCGGCGCTCGCTCGTCTCGCCTTCCAATGCTGACTGTATCTTGCCGCCTGCAGAGTACGGCCAACAACCGGGAGGAGGAATCGTGTACACCGACGATGTGTCTTTGCAGGTCTTCCGTACGTTACGGGCTTCTCAGCATGTTTCTGCGAGACGGCGCTAATCCTCTCCATGTGCAGTCGAGCACCTCAAAAAGCT
This sequence comes from Rhodotorula glutinis, assembly GCA_037974285.1. NCBI lineage: Eukaryota > Fungi > Basidiomycota > Microbotryomycetes > Sporidiobolales > Sporidiobolaceae > Rhodotorula > Rhodotorula glutinis. The sequence continues at coordinate 684,863 of JBBPFV010000009.1, read as the reverse complement.
CGCGGTCACGGGCTCCAGCTAGGCGTCCGCCGAGTTGGACGCCGGCTCGAGAGCATTTCCCAGACGTTGACGAGCATTTTTCGTAGTTGTTTCCATACCCCATTTCCCTTTCCTTTCGCTGCGATTTCCTCTCGAACTCTTGCAAAGTGCCTGTACAGCGAGAGAAGCGGGATCTAGTAAGAGATCATGCATCCTTCCATAATCGACTACGGAGACGAGCAGCGACCTCTACGGGCACGTTCCAGGCTGCGTCGAGGCGAGCGAGTCCGAGCTGTCGATGGTCCGCATCGCCGAGAGCTAGAGCCGCGAGAGAGAGGTATGTGTGGTAGACGTCTGTGGCTCACGACAAGTTAGCGCTCAGGGCCTTGTCCCGCTCGCCTCGTAAAACCGCTCACCGGGCGGAGCCTTTGGTTCTCGCGCGATTCCGCCATAGAGCGGGTGTTGGCAGGACAGCAACCACTCCCGGTCCAGACTGGGATCGACCAGGTTCTGAAGCGAGAGATGCGGCGATATTGACGGGATCATGATCTGGAAGGGGCGAGGGAAGTTTAGCTCGACGGAGGTGGCTGATGAAGACGAACGAGTCGGGGACTTGCCGAGAGCGCCCCTGTATTCCAAAAGCTGTAGCATGCATCGGTCGGTTTGTTTGCTCGGCCTTGGAAGCCTGCGCAGGAGACCGCCGCGCTCGAGAGCGACGGCTGACCGGCAGTAGAGTCCGAATGCGCTTCCAAGTCCGGATCCGGCGAGTAGTCCTTCCTCCCTGGCGCCCTAGGTTCGCCGACTCGCGCTTCCGATGACGCGTTCGATTCCGAATCCGCTTCGGATGGGGACGGCAAAGGTGGCTCAACTTGACGGCCGACAAGCCACCGGAGGAGACGATCCGGTTCGGGGATCGTATGGAGGCGCGAGGCAAGCGAGTACGAGGCTACAGTGCAGTAGGTAGGACCCGCTGAGCGTGGAGGAAGCGTACTCGTAAGCTTCGCGATGATTCAGGCTAGGGCAGAAACAGGCTACTGTCTTACCGTTCGCTTCGAGGCCAGGTCGTTGCGCATACGCGCCTTCGTAGCTCTGGCGACGGCAGCTTTTGATGAGTCCAGCACTCCTCACTTGATCGGAGAAAAGCTCACGGACCCGGCAACACTCGAGGAAAGCCAAGCCGCGGTCGACGTCGAAACAGTCCCATTCGTCGAGCATCGACGCGACCGCGAACGCCGAGTAACTCGACCGCGGGTCGGGCGCTTCTTCGCAGCCGGGGAAGAGCGAGAAGCTGCGCCGCCGTAAAGTCAGGATCGAGAGCTTCGGGCCCGAACCAGAGTGCAGCAACAAAGGGTACGAACGAGCCGTCTTGGTTCTGACACGCGCGCAAGAAGCGCATCAAGCCCGGTCGGTCGAGTCTCTCAAAGTCGTCATCAAGGAGGCCGAGGATGAGCATTGCGGTGTAAGTCTGGATGACGTTTCCCTGCTCCTGGTCAGCGTCGGCACCTCGTTCCGCCGCTGAAGCTGCCGCGGCGAGCGAGTCGGACCCTCTGAACCCGCCGGGCATCTGCTGCTCGTACACCCAGTCTCGAAACCCTTGTCGCTGTGTTGGCTTGAGCATGACGTCCAAGGCGGACAGTGCCGGGGGGTCGCTGGTCGAGACGGCCGATGACGGCAAGAGGGCGAGCGAAGCCAAGCAGAAGTAAGCGAGGGTCATCCTGCCGGAACGGTGTGCGTTAGTCCGGCGCGCACAGGGTACATAGCTTCACCGTATGGCCTACCTGTTGTTGTCCTCGGCCTGGTACGGCGTCGGGAGGAATTTCGCATGACGGAGTGCAAACAGGATGTGCTGCTTGGCCAGCAAGTCGCCTAACGGTTCTGGCCGTGCAGAGCTCATTGCACTGATCACTGTGCTCGTAGCGTTGTGTCTACAAACAAGAAGGAGAAGGAAGGAGGTCTGTGGTTCGTCGACGTCGGCCCGATTCCCGCTTCCCGTCGAAGCTGCTTTCTCTCGCCTCTCGTTCACTCTCGACAGCTTCCTTTTCGCAGTCTGCTCGGCAGTGCATCAGTGCTCTGCTTTGACCAAGTACCGCTCGAGCGCTCGTCCCTTTACGACTCGATTCCATCAACCGTCGCTCTTCCACAAGCTGAAAAAAAGGAAGCATGTCGGGCTTGTTGCGCGCTTACAACTCGGCTCTGTGAGTCTGGCGTTGCTCCTGAGCATACCTACATAGCTGACAGAGGCTACCCTTACAGCATCCGGAGGCCATATGCCACCGGCATGTGCTCAGCAGGTGAGCGAAACCCTTCAGCCACCGCTCTCGACGTCGGCTCGGCTCGTCGCCCTCGCCAAAGGTTGCTCGTTCTGACCCGCGTCCTCAATATACAGCTGTGCTGTTCGGTGCCGGTGACGTCCTAGCGCAGCAAGGTATCGAAAAGAAGGGCATGAACCATGACGTAGGTTTGCCCATCTCGGTGCCCCTCGACCTTTTCCCCAGACACTCGGCCAAATTGTGAGAGAGCTTACTGAACCCGGACGCGCCCGCAGATTATGCGCACTGTCCGGTTGTCTGCTTACGGAGGTGAGCCATCGTCGGACACAATTTGTCCGAGGGCGTGCGCAGGACTGACGGCGCTCGGTCTCCGGCAATTCCGGCAGGTCTCGTCTTTGCGCCGTTGATCACGCGCGTCTATGGCGGTATCGACCGCATCCGCTTCTCTTCAAAGTTTGCGAGTGAGTCTGCGCGCCGCGCAGAGAAGCATCGGCGCCGGGCGCTCCGGGCAATCCGAACTGACAAGACGCCGTTGCTCTACCCGCGTGCAGCCACCGCCGCCCGGGTCGCCGTCGACCAATTCCTCCTGACTCCTTGCGTTCTCACCATCTTCTTCACGTGCCAATCGCTGCTCGAGCTCAAGGGCTTCAGCGAAGCCAAGCGCCGGATCGAAACGAGCTTCTTCCCGACTCTGACGACCAACTGGAGCGTCTGGATCCCTGTTCAGGCGGTCAACTTCAGTATCGTCCCCGTTCACCTCCGTCTCTTGAGCGTCAACGTCGTCTCGCTGTTCTGGAACGCCTACTTGTCGTACGCCAACGCCAAGTCGGCGAACCCGGAACCGGCGATCAAGGCGGCCATGGGCGACGTCGCATAGATTCACGACATAGACGAGACAGCTGCAATAGACTTATAGAGCAGACACACACGCGTGAAGCGGTGGAGCAGAGGGGGCTTCTCGCGCGCACACGCAGTGCAGAATCGAGAGCAGATCTCAGGCGTGCCAAGGCCTGCGAGAGCAAAGGCGTGCGGCGATGTTGACGAGGGGCTACAGATGATGCTACAACAACCAGCGGAAGATGTTTGGCTCAGTCATTCGAAATGCTCTGTTAGATGGTTGCCGCATCCAACAGCTTGGCCTCTTCCGCCGCGACTTTGTCCGCTGCGCGGGCCCGCTCCGTCTTGACGGTTTCGGCGAGTCGCTTGACCAAGGCCGCGACATTCTCGCGCCGTTTGGCGCTGATCGGGACGACCCAGATCGAGTCTTCAGGCTTACGGAAGCCGGCTTCAATCTCCTCGCGTTCGATCTCCTTGACGTAGGTCATAAGCTCGGCGAGGCGAGTCCGGCCGTCTTCGGGCGAGAGGCGCTCGGCGGCGGCATCCTCCTGGTCCGCTGTGGCATTCTCGGTCGTCGAAGGGCCAAAGAGATCCGCTTTGTTGGCGACGACGCCCTTGATCCGTCCGATGAGGGTCCCCTCGTCGAGGCCCTTCGCGCGAGCGTACTCGCGTAGCTCCTTGCGGAGACTCCAGATTGCCTCTCTCGGCTCTGAGGTCGCAGAAGCCGACAGATCGACGACGTAGATGAGGGCGGAACACCGCTCGATGTGGCGCAGGAACGCGTGGCCGAGACCGACGTTCAACGCCGAGTCGGCGACGAGTCCCGGGTTATCTGTCATAGTGAAGCGGAGAACTTCGCTCCGCTCTGAAGCGGGAGTTGCAGCAGATCCGAGCTGGGCGCGACGCTCGGCGCGAGAAATGTGGGGCGTCGCGGCAGAGTAGTATTCGGGTGTGGCTGGTGTGTCGGAGATCTCGGCAGTAGCGTCCCGATGAGGGGCCGGGCGCGGACCAGAGAAGGAGCCGTCCGACCACAAGATGCATGTGCCGTGGTGAGGGTTGAGAGTCGTAAAGGCGTAGGAAGCGATGCGGGGCGTAGACGACGTGCAGGCACGGAGGAGGGTACTGCACGGCGAGCGAGGTTAGCAGGGATTGTCGTAAGACTGATACGGACTTTTCAACGCACCTCTTGCCGGCGTTGGGCAAGCCCACGAGGCCAACCTCGCCGATCGACTTGACCTCGAGTTCGAGCCGCATCGATTCGCCACCGCCGCCTCGCGTCGCATATTTCGGCGAACGGTCTTCGTGCGTCAAGAATGAGGGGTTGCCGAGTCCGGGCTGTCCACCTCGGGCGAGCAAAATGGGCGCGTCGAGCGGGGTTGGTTTCGATAGGTCGAGATGTAAAGGCGGGTCCTCCTCAATCATGTCGCCGTCGCGTCGTCTTCGTCGTTTCTTGCCGCGCTTCTTTGTCCCGGGCATTTCAATCTCGCGCTTGAGCAACTGCGAGAGGAGTTGATGCTCGGTGCGGAGGAAATGAGGGTGCCCCTCGAGTTCCGCGAGCGGGTACATGACAAAGAGCGCCTTCCGCATGCGTTTCAGCGCGACAATCTTGTGCTCGTCGATTGGCGTCTCGTCGAGTTCCTCGAACCGTTCGACCTCGCTCGTGTCGCCGCCGAACCGGCCGGCCTGGTCTCGCCGCTTCTTCCAGGCGTTCCAGCGAGCGTCGCGCTTCTCGGCTTCGGCGAGCCGGATCTGGTTCGCCTCGTATGCCCACTCGAGGTCCTGCCGCTCCTCGTCGTCGCGTTCGAGTTCTTCTTCGCTCTTGGCGAAATCGCGCACCTCGCGCACGATGGTCCCGACGGGGACGCGGACGACGACGTCTTCTCCGCGACGACCGGCGAGCCAAGATCCGCCGCCGGGCATCCCTGCGCCTCCGCGGATCGTTCGCGGGAGATGCGACAAGTTACTGACGGTCGGCGTTGCGACGACATAGACGGATCCGCCGGCACCGCCAGGTCCTCCCGAAGGAGGTCCTTTCGCCTGTTGTGCGCGCAGGAGAAGAACGGTGAGCTCTCGCTTCATGCCCGATCGCTCCTCCTGAAATCGACTCACGACAAACTTTTCACGGTGAAAGGCAACTCCGCCTGCGCCTCCTCGGCCAGAGACGACTGTCAAGTTGAGCTGGTCGATAAAGTTGGACCCTTCCTGCCCGACGGAAAGAAACTCGGTCAGCGTCTCGATGCAAGCCCTCGCGGCAGTTCAGCATACTGCTCGACGTTTCCAGTCTGCTTTCGCTTTTGCTTTGGGCGTGTCGGCTAGTTGCTGTGGTAGCTCTGCGGTCGAGTCGTTCGCATCGAGAGGTGAGGGAGGAAGAGATGAAGCGGCAGCACTCGCGGTCGCGTAGGCTGCTAGAGAGCGAGAGACCGGCCTAGTATAGCGTAGCCACTGTGTAGTACAGCTCTGCCATGGCGGTATGAGCATGGCGTCGCGCTGGACGGGAGGCAAAGAGTCGGGCCTCGTGATGTCTCGACTCCACCGCTTTTTGACATTGCGCCAACATGGCCCAAGTGAGCCAGTACCAGGCTGAAGTACATGCCCAGGCTATACTGACCATGCTGGTACCGCAGACGTACACGCTCGAGCAAGTGAGCGAGCACGCGAGCGCTGGCCAGGGCGCGTGGATCGTGATCGATGGCGGCGTCTATGACGGTCCGCTGCGCTCCTGGGCGAGTCAGCCACGGGTCAGAAGGCTGACTGCTGCCCCTCTACAGTCACTTCCTTCCTCTCTGAGCACCCTGGTGAGGCGAGCGACGAGTCGAGACTGTCCCCGCATCGAAGTTCCCGCTTTCACGTGCCTGCCGCGCTCAATCCTTGCGCGGCCTGTGCCTTGCTCCTTTCGCACCACAGCTGACACTCGCATCACGCTCAACAGGCGGCAAGAAGGTCCTCCTCGCGCAAGCCGGCAAGGACGCGAGTGAAAAATTCTGGCAGTTCCACTCGCAAAAAGTCTTTGACGAGCAAGCCAAACCGCTCTTGATTGGCCACCTCAGCACAGACGGCCTCCAACCCGACCAGGGCAAGGACTTTGAGGACGCCGTGATCGCCAAGATCGAGACTGAAGAGCAAGCGCCGATCGAGACGGAGGCCGGAGAGGACGAGGACACCACCTACTTCGGTGGTGCGTTTCACTCGACCTCGCGCGACCAGGAAGCTTTTATCTTCGCTCACGAGTGCCCGCCCTGCGATAGACCTCGTACCGTTCGGCGACCCGCAATGGTACCAAGATTGGGCATCTCCGTACTACAACGATTCGCACCGCAAAGTCCGGTCGGCCCTTCGCAAGTTCACCGACACGTACTTGACGCCGAACGCCCTCGCGTGGGACCAGGCCAAGGAGATCCCACCTGAAGAGTACAAGCGTATCGCCGACGCCGGCATCTTGGCGGGCGTCGCGGCGGGTGCGTCCGGTTGGCCGACCGAGTACGCTCAAGGGATCCCCGTTCCCGGCGGCATCAAGCCCGAAGAGTGGGACGCGTTCCACAACCTGATCGTCATCGAGTGCGTACAAGTTCTGCTGTGACTATGACTGCTTTCGTAGCTCATGTCCGCCATCCGCAGCGAGCTGTCCCGCTGCGGAAGCGGCGGCATCTTGTACGGCCTCCTCGGCGGCTTTGGCATCAGTATCGGTCCGATCCTGCACGCCGGGTCGGACGAGCTCCGTCGTCGTATCGTCCCCGCCCTTTTGCGCGGGGAGAAGCGCTCGTGCCTCGCGATCACGGAACCCGAGGGCGGCTCGGACGTGGCCAACATCGTCACCGAGGCCAAGAAGACGGAAGATGGCAAGCACTACATCGTCAACGGCGTCAAGAAGTCAGTTTGTGCATCTGGCTGCTCGCCTGAGCGATTCGGCTGACATACGCATGCAGATGGATTACGGGAGGGGTAACATCCGACTTCTTCGTCACGGCTGTACGTACGGGCGGCAAAGGGATGGGCGGAATCTCGCTCGTCGTCATCGAGCGCTCGGAAGGAATCACGACTCGCAAGATGGATTGCATGGGCGTCTGGGCGAGCGGAACGACGTACGTCACCCTCGAAGACGTCAAGGTACCCGTCGCCAACGTGCTCGGCAGGGAGAACAAGGGCTTCCCCGTCATCATGAGCAACTTCAACGGCGAACGTGCGGGCATCGCGATTCAGGCGAACCGCTTCGCCCGCGTTTGCCTCGAAGAGTCGATCAGTACGTCAATATGAGGTTGCGGGGACTTTGAAAGGCTGTCGAGTTTACCTCTACTCCACCCACCGACAGAATACGCCAACAAGCGCAAGACGTTCGGCAAGAAGCTGATCGACCACCCGGTCATCCGCGCCAAGCTCGCGTCGATGTCGCAAAAAGTCGAAGCGACGCACGCCTGGATCGAGACGGTCGTCTACCAGTCGACGCAGTACGACGCCGAGACGATCACCGTGCGCGGTGGCGGCACGATGGCGCTTCTCAAAGCTGCAGCCACTGGTGCGTCTCCATCTGGGCTTGTTCGTCGATCGAGCCTGACCTGATGGACTACATCGCGCAGAAACGTTCGAGTTCTGTGCTCGCGAGGCTTGCCAGATATTCGGCGGGCTGGCATACTCGCGCGGTGGACAAGGCGAGAAGATTGAGCGCCTTTACCGTGATGCTAAGGCGTACAGCATCCCGGGCGGAAGTTTCGAAATCATGTACGTCGCATTCCGGCCGCAATCTCTGGAGACTTCCGCTCGCTCACCGCATCCTTTGCGCGATGTAGGCAAGACCTCGGCATCCGCCAGAGCGTCAAGATTGCCGAGATCATGGGGTGCGTTGCTTGATAGTCCTGTACGTCTTGGAGACCTACTGACATCGGCGAAACCACCAGCGCCAAGCTCTGAGACTCCCCTTCCTTGCCGCTTTTCCTGCTTCTCCCGGTCACTCCGCTTACTTTTGTTGCCGTTCTTCCTCGCTTTGTGCCGTGTGTATCGATTATGCGCCCTCTGATCCTGCAATTGAGCTTCGATATTTCAGTACAAGGGGGAAGACCACATGCTGATGTGGGCAGGCTAAGGACAAAAGTGCGAGAGCGTGAGTGGAGATTGGGTGAGAGGGCGCGCGGGAGGGACTCTAGCGGGAGAGGGTGTAGGATGGCAAGAGAAAGGCGCTTTTAGAAAAGAGGAACTAGGACGACATGCTAAATGCGAGTGGGCGAGAGGGGAAGGAGGGACAAATGCAAAGAGGCGGCTGGCGAAACTTGCCGGTCGAGGTGGGTATCATCTAAACGACGCGCAGCAGCAACGGAAGGGAAGGAAGCGCAAGCGCGTTTACTTCTGCTCCTCCTTGGGCGGCTCCGACGGCGACTCGGACGACGACGAGTCCTTGTTGCGCTGCTCGTAGACCCTGCAAGAATAGTTGCGTCAGTATAGGCGCTAGCGTAGAGCATTTCAGACCGTCAGGACGGAGACGTACTTCTGGAAGAGCTTGAGCGAAGCCTGCTGGGTCTCCGAGACCTTCGCCTTGATGTCCTCCGGCTTGACGTCCGAGCCCTCGGCCTGGGCCTTGACGTTGAGCTCGCGGAGCTCGGTGATAAGGCCCTGGACCTTCTTGGCCTCCTCGGCGTCGACCTGCTCCTTGAACTCGTTGAGCGCCTTCTCAGTCTCGGCAGCGACCGAGTCGGCCGAGTTGGCGGCCTCGATGAGGTCGCGGCGGGCCTTGTCAGCCTCGGCGTGAGCTTCGGCCTGGGCAATCATCGACTCGATCTCCTTGTCCGAGAGACCCGACGAGGCAGCGATGGTGATCGACTGGTCCTTGTTCGTGGCCTTGTCCTTGGCCGAGACGTTAACGATGCCGTCAGCGTCGATGTCGAAAGTGACCTGCATGTGCGCAGGAAGTCAGCACATGTTTTCCGAGCGCGGCAGAAAGCACGAAGACTCACCTCGATCTGGGGGATACCCTTGGGCGCGGGCGGAATGCCGACGAGCTGGAAATTGCCGAGCATCTTGTTGTCGCGGACGAGCTCACGCTCACCCTGGAAGACCTTGATCTCGACGGCGGTCTGGCCATCGGCGGCGGTCGAGAAAGTCTGCGACTTCTTGGTCGGGATGGTCGTGTTGCGGTTGATCAGGCGGGTGAAGACACCACCGAGGGTCTGCGCAGCAAACGAATCGTCAGTTGAAGCGAGACCGCAGGGCATCAGCTTCGCACCAAACGTACCTCAATTCCGAGCGAAAGCGGGGTAACGTCGAGAAGGAGAACGTCGGTGACGGAACCGGCGAGGACACCACCCTGGACGGCGGCACCGACGGCGACAGCCTCGTCCGGGTTGACACCCTTTGACGGCTCGCGGCCAAAGACCGACTTGACGGTCTCGATGACCTTGGGCATACGCGACATGCCACCGACGAGGATGACCTCCTCGATCTCGGACGCCTTCATGCCGGCGTCGGCGAGCGCCTTCTTGCACGGCTCGACGGTCTTCTCGATGAGCGGGCCGACGAGCTGCTCGAGCTGCGAACGGGTGAACTTGAGGTTGATGTGCTTCGGGCCCGAGGCGTCGGCGGTGATGTACGGCAGGTTGACGTCGGTCTGGGCAGTCGACGACAGCTCGATCTTGGCCTTCTCGGCGGCCTCACGGATACGCTGGATCGCCATGCGGTCCTTGGACAGGTCGATGCTCGACTCCTTCTTGAACTCGCCGACGATGTAGTTGACGAGGGTGATGTCAAAGTCCTCGCCACCGAGGTGGGTGTTTCCGTTAGTCGACTTGACCTCGAAGACGCCCTTCTGCATCTCGAGGATCGAGACATCGAACGTACCACCGCCAAGGTCGTAGACGGCGACCTGGCGAGAGTCGTTGCGGTCGAGACCGTAAGCGAGCGCGGCAGCGGTCGGCTCGTTGATGACACGGAGAACGTCGAGACCGGCGATCGTACCGGCGTCCTTGGTCGCCTGACGCTGCGAGTCGTTGAAGCTGGTGCAGAGAAGAGGTCTGTCAGTGCTATGTCGAGCGGGCTGGTCAAAAGCCGGACAGGACCCACTAGGCCGGGACGGTGATGACGGCGTGCTTGATCGACTTTCCGAGGAAGCCCTCAGCGGTCTCCTTGAGCTTGCCGACGACGAAGGCACCGATCTGCGAAGGCGAGTACTTCTGGCCGCGGGCCTCGAGCCATGCGTCGCCGTTCGAGTGCTTGACAATCTTGAACGGAACGTTGTCGAGGTCCTTCTGGACCTCGGCGTCGGAGAACTTGCGACCGATCAGACGCTTGGTAGCAAAGAAGGTGTTCTGTGCAGAATGTGGTACGCGAATCAGTCTCGGTGGGTAGTGAGCGAAGAAGGACGGCGGGTGAAGCGCACCTCAAAGTTGACGACGGCCTGACGCTTGGCGGGGAGACCGACGAGGCGCTCACCGTCCTTGGTGAACGCGACGACGGACGGCGTTGTCCGGCCACCCTCCGAGTTCTCGAGGACACGCGGGACCTTTCCCTCCATGATGGCGACACAAGAGTTGGTGGTTCCCAAGTCCATACCGACGACGGGACCCGAGACCTTGCCCGAGTTGAAACGCTGCTGCATGAGCGACGCCTACATGGCCGCAACATGTCCATGCAGCGACAATCAAGGCGGCGAGTTCGGCATTCCGGGCAGTGCGACGATGGCCGCGGAAGGACGAGGCGGTGTTTCGAAAGGAACGGCAAAGAAACGGGTCGAACGCCGGTTCCGCGGGGCATCAGGGAGAGGTGAGGACAAGGTAGAGACAGTCAGTTCCGCTGCAGCACATCGTCTGAACAGACTGCCCGATCCCTGGCTGTAGTGGCGAGCCGATGGCGACTGTTGACTTGGGCAGGGCAAGCCGAGATCGGGCTAGTCCGGACGAGTTGGGAACGCAAACTCACAGAACGCGGCGTGCGGGCGGCACGGAGGCCAGAGAGACGAGCTGCAGACAGCATGGCTATAGTCGATCGCGAGTATTGAACTGCGGAGGAGCAGAGCAAGTAGGGATGGCCGAGAAGGAGTCACAACTCGCTTGCCACTTCACACTTTTTTTCCTTTCTCGTGCTCAGATCATCCCGGCCGGCTCGCCGCGCTGACGCGGATCGACTCGCGACGTCTGCCGGTTTCCAAATCCCGCGCATCCTGCTCGCTATGCTATCCTTTTCAGGTATTCAAATCGTGCAATGCATTCGGCGGCGTACCCTCAAAGATTCGCCTCGAAGCGAGTTGTCATCATTCGGCGTCGTCTTCAGACTCCGATCCGGGTTCGCCCGCGGAGTTGTCATTCGCGTCAGGATCGTCGTCGCTAGCTTCTTCGCCATCGTGACCATCCTCGTTCTCACTCGCAGGCGTCGGCATAATCATCTGCGACAGAGGTAGCAATGAGCACGCGCAGTCGCGCACAAGGGCAAGAGGGTGCACCCTACCTCGTTGATTTGGTGGACAAACGGGACGGCCGCCTCCATCGCCGTCTTGACCGTCTGCAGGAAGTCTTCCGATAGAACCTCGTCGTCCGTGAACTTGGTCTCGACCGCGAAAGAGCGACACCTGCGGAACAGGGGAGAGGGTCCCGGTAAGTTGGCCGAGGCTGAGCAAGTACCGAGTAGCGCGCAGGAATGGAGACGGCGCACTTGAGCAAGTCAATGTCCTTGTGCGTTTTGTCGACTCCAGGCAGCTTGGGCGCGTTCTTGAGCTGGTCCGAGTGGCCAAAGATGCTCGTCCGCGACCCGTCCGTGTTCGGCTTGTCCGAGCCAAACTTTTCGATGAACGCAGGCTCGGCGAGGACACGGCGGAGCGGTGCGGGATCGCGAAGGATCTCGTCCCGAATCGCCTTCAGGCCGTCCGTGCTCGGGCTCCAGATGCCGCACCCGAGGAACGACTTGCCATTCGGCGAGAGGTGGAGGTAGTAGCCCGCGAACGGTCCTTTCCGACCCGTCCGAGAGTGGTTCGCGCAAAAGTACGTCTTGTAAGGCGTCTTATCTTTGCTGACTGCGGGAGGTAGGAAACCGATGCGCTCAGCAGGCATAGTCGAGACGCAGAGGGTGGCATCAACGCACACCTGACGTCCCGGTAGATCCAATGCACAACGTCTTTGGCGGGGAGATGCGGAAGCTGCCAGTCGGCTTCAGTCGCGAGCGGGATCCACGCTTTGATGAACGTGTTGAAGTTGAGGAGAGCGTGTCTGCGGACGGAATCTCCGCTCAGTGGCTGCTTGGCTCGAGGGGGAACCAGTCTCGTGGTAGGACCTGTATTCGGCATCTATACAACGGATGATAGTCGTAAGTCAGTACTGCTGCACTCCTCCCTACCAAGCCGTGGCGGAAAGGCTCACCTCGCGCCTTGAACCACTCGCGATCGTTGTTCTTGGCCAAGCGCGCGAGGAAGTCGAACGTCGTCGGCAGGATGATTGGCGTCTCGGCTATGGTACCGCTTGAGTTCAGTATGGATAGCGTGAGACAGCACACACGTGCGCACCGTTCTCCTTTGGCGCCGGTTTCTTCTGCATCACGTCGCGTACGACCCTGACGCGGACGCCCCCGTCCGACTCGTCGCTCTCATAGTCGTGGTCGTCTTGGCGCTCTTCGCTTGCCGCGCTCGCCGCGTATTCGGACCCGTCCGAGCTGTCGTCTCCCTTTGACTTGCGCCGTTTTTCCTTGCTGTTGCTGCCGGTCCCTTTCGCCTTTGCCTGGCTCTTCTTGCTCTTCCCCTCCTTCTTGGCCGTTGCCTTGGCCTTTTTCTTGGGTTTGACGTCCTCCTCGCTCTCGTCTGAGGCGGAGGCGGGCGTTTCGTCGCGGTTGTCGGTCGACACGACGTCACTGTCAGACTCGACTTTGGCGGCTGACTTGCGGGCCTTCTTGGCCGGTCGCTCGCCTCCCAACGATTTGCGTTTCGTTTTGGTAGCTGCGTTCGAAGGCATGCGAGCTCGGGAACCGTTGGTAGAAGCGTGGGAGGGACAGAGAGCCGGAACGCTGTTGACATCTCGCGACTGCACGAAGGCATCTCAAGGTCCCGCTCTCAGCTTGCGGGGCTCGGACACGTCGGGCGCGTTTCTGTAGTATTGTACAGATCCCCCTGAATCTACCCTAGCCCCCCCATGCGAGGGGGCGATCCCAATGTCAATTCTTGTCGAGTCGCCGGCCGATCGGGCGTTTTGCACCGCCTCGCTCGTCGTTCCGCTGGTCGGCTCGGGTTGAACCTGCAGGCGGACCTCGCTCTCAACGACCGCAATACAGCCAGGAAGAGCATCAGTGCTCTCCCAGAACTCAACTTGCCGCTCAGAGATGGCTGCTGCATCCAAGCGCGTAGCTACTTCGGCACCTACGCGACCGGCTCCCAGCAAAAAAGCCCGGCCAGCTCAGTCGGCACAATCAGTAGAATCACGACACAGCGACCAAGATGACGAGCTCGACTCTGTTGCGAGTCAAGACGAGAGTCTCGGCAGCGGTTTCGAGGACCTCGAGCAGGGCGACGATGCGGACGCGGGCAGCGAAGACGAGTTCGCGACCGGACAGGACTTGTCTGGTGCAGATGACGAGTCGGACGGCGACCAGATGATCAGCGACGACACTGAAGATTTGTACGCGAATCTCGACGACGACGACGACGACGACATGGACAGCGAGGAGGGCGAGTCGAGCGGAGACGAAGCAGTCGGAGCGGGAAAGCCGGCAGCTGCAACAGACGACGACGACGACGGCGGCGGCTGGGAGACCGTCGGGACCGTGCCGATCGCGCCGCTCATTGCTCCTGCGGCCGAGTTGGAGAAGCGGAAAAGGGCCAAGGCGCCGAAACTGTCCGCGGCAGAACTGCGTGCGCTCGCGTTCGCCGAGTTGACCGCCTCGCCGATTTCCAACGTGCTCGCGACCCGCGTCGCCGCCCTGCTCGAACCGCTCACTCCGACGTCACCGGCTTCATCACCGGTGCAGCCGGTGCTCAAGGAGCTCCACGCGGCCTTGACGAGCTTGCCGAAGCAGAACCCGACGAGCCTGGATGCGCTCAGGAAGAAGGGTCGCGTCGTTCCCAAGGCGGAAGGGACGGACGGCAAATGGGCCAAACTGGAGCTCGCATGGGAGGCACCGCGAAGCGAAGATATTCGCGTCATTGGCAACTGGGCCTGGGGCGGCGCTGTCAAGCAACAGGGCGAATACTTTGTCGACCTCGCAGTTGCTATGCCTTCGGTACGTTAGGTGCTGCCCTCGCCTCGGAGTGAACGTAACTGATACCGGCGCGCTCCAACAGACCCTCTTGCAACCAAAGGACTGTCTCGCGCCGCGGTGGGCGGCGAAATCGACGCATTACCTCGTCACTCTCGCTCAGCATCTCCCCTTGTCCCTCGGTCCAGTGCAGCTCTCGTACGCTCCGCTCGGGCAAGGGTACTGTCTCGAGGTCCGGAGCACTTTACACAAGGGAGAAACGAAGGTCGGGTTGAGCAAGGCAAAAGGAGCCGTCTTGCGGATCCGCGTCGTGACCCCCGAAGGTGTCTTTCCCGATGCCAAGACGGCGCCGACCGCGAACCTGGCACGACCACCGTCGCTCGCATCGGTGCTCGAGGGTAACAACCCGCAAGTCGACCCTGCGACCCTCCCAGCTACTCCACTCCATTCGACCGCCCTTCACCTCTCGTCCCTTCCGCTGCAAACAGCCCACCTCCGGTATCTGCATTCGCTCTCAACTTCGTTCCCAGCCTTCACCTCTTCAGTCCGTCTGCTCCAGGCGTGGGCGACGAAGAGAGGCTACGCCGCGTCGCTCGGAGTGACGACTGACTGGTGGGCGTGGTGCGTCGCGCGGAGCTTGAACGCCGGCGGCAAGATTGCCGGTGGCGACTCGTCAAGTCTCGCAGCAGGCGGAGAAGGGTGGGCCGGCTGGCGCAAGGCGATCGAATGGCTCTCGACGGCGAACTGGACGGAAGGTGTCTGGTTCAAATCGTCTCAGGAAAAGGTGGGCGGTCGACCGCATATCATACCGGCCTGTACCCCTCGCTGACCCCGCGCGAACGCAACAGTACCCGAAACCCGACTTCAAGCAAGCATTCGTGGGCCGGGCCATCTTTGTCGACCCAACGGGATCGGTCAACTTGGCAGCCGGGATCGAGCTGTCGACTCTCGAGATGGTAGGTAATCGACGAGGGCCTCAGCATCGCTGGCGGCCGTACTGACGCCTTTCTGAAATATTGCAGCTCAAGTACGATGCGCGCGAGGTGATCTCGGTGCTCCTCGCGAGCATCGAAGACGAACGAAAGTTCGACTCGGCGTTCAACCGTGAGATTCAGCCGACGGAGCGCTTCGATAACTTTGTCCGGTGAGTAGCGTCTCTTCCTGTAGTGCCAGGCCAGATCGAACTGATCGATCGCGAGCTTGCAGGATCGTGCTTCCGGCTTCCCCAGCTGTCGACGCCGACGCCGCTGTCGACTTTGCCGACCCTTTCGCCTATCTCACTTCTGCTGTCTGCGGCACTCTCAAGCGAGCTCTCGGAACTCGCGTACGCAACTTTGTGGTCTCCCCTTCCTCTTTGCCAGCTACGCCCGTCGAGGGCAAGGCGTCCAAGGCGCCCAACACTCGGATCCTTTCGATCGGCTTCATCCTGGATCCGGTCGACTCGCTCCGCCTCGTGGACCAGGGTCCATCTGCTGAAGATGAAGAGGCGTGCGCCGATTTCCGCGCCTTCTGGGGCGCCAAGTCCGAGTTGCGGCGGTTCCAGGACGGCGCAATCGTCGAGAGCGTCGTTTGGGACGAGACCGGCCCGAACGGACTCGGGCAGCAGCGGACCACGATCGTGCGGCGTGTGGTCGAATACATCCTGCAAGAACGGCACGGTGTACCGCTCGACAATATCTCGTTCTTTGCCGGCGCCTTTGACCACCTGCTCGTCGAGCCGGAGTCTGTCCGGCGATCGATCTACCTGGAGGACTCGGTCGTCAACGGCAAGGGCTTCAGCAACATCATCTCGGCTTTCGATGACCTCGCCAAGGAGATCAAGGACCTGCCCGACCTGCCATTGACCGTTTCGGCCGTGCATCCTTGTTCGCCGGGCCTCCGCTACTCCTCGCCCTTCATCCCGTCTCCCCGCCGACTCAAAGATTATGCGCGCCTCCCCTTGTCTCTCAAATACCTCGACGCGCACGCTATCATCCTCACTTTCGAGGGGTCCGGTCGATGGCCGGACGACCTCGAAGGCATTCAGAAGATCAAGGCGGCGTTCTTGAGCAAACTCGGCGAAGGCCTCGAAGCGACGCGAGCCGTCCTGCGTGCCGAGCTCGCCTTCTCGACGGACGCCCGGCCAATCGACGACAATGTTGCGCTTGAAATCTTGACGGCGTCGGGATGGGCATTCCGCGCCCGCGTCTTCTACGACCGGTCACAGACGCTGCTCGAGGAGCGAGAGGACCAGCTTGGCGCCGCTGTCGCCGCTTCCTCCGACGATGTCCTTTCTTCGCTCGACCTCTACCTCGAGCGTTTCGTCCACGCGCCGAAACATCACGCGGCAATCTCGGCGCTGCAGAACCATTTCCCTTCCTTCTCGCCGACCGTTCGTCTGCTGAAGCGATGGATCTCGGCCCACATGGTGTCAACACATTTTGTCCCGGAGCAACTCGAGCTGCTCGTCGCATCGGTGTTCCTGGACAGCGCGTCACCGTACGGTATTCCGAACAGCGGTGCGACCGGTTTCGCGCGCGTTATCGAACGCCTGGCCAGTTGGAAGTGGCGAGACGAGCCCGTCCTTGTCCCGATCTACACGTTCACGACGGCGATCACTTCTGGTCGACGAGCGAATCTGCCGACAGCCGAACGGGCCGAAGCCGTCGCTTCGTTCCAGGCACGGCGGCTGTCCAAGCCCAACATTGACACGCACGCGTGGATCATCGCGACCGAGAACGACCTTGAAGGGATTGTCTGGGGTCGGCACACGAGCAAGGTGGCGGCTGCGCGAGTCCGCAGCCTGGCGATCGCGACCCTCACGGCGCTCCGCCGCGGCGTGCTCGAAGGCGATCTCGTCGTCGAGGTCAGTTCGCTCCCTTCCTCTGCGTGTCCTCGGGAGATATTGCTGACATATGAGTTGTCTGCACAGCAACTCTTCTCTCCGCCCATGGGCGACTATGCCTTTTTGATCCACCTCGACCCGAGCGCGATTCCTCGGCATTTCCAGGCTCTCGCTGCCGACCCGGCTGCGCTGTCATCTCGGCAGCTTTCGTCGGTGCTTTCGGGCTCGCTGATGGGCGGACTCGAAGACGATGACGAGATGCGGATCGGCTGGGACCCCGTAGCAGCGTTTGTCGAGGATCTGCGGGTACGTTGCTCTCTGCGGCCAAATCTCGACTTCACACGGCTGACCAGTTTTGCTCTCATTCACAGACACTGTACGGCTCGGTGTTCCTGCTGTTCCATTCGGAGCACGGCGCGCCGACCGTTGGCGGGATCTGGAACCCGGCAGCCGAAGCGCCGAAAGCGTTCAAGGTCGGCCTCGGCTACCCGATCAAGCCCGTTCGCGACGAGGATGGCGCCAAAGCCAAAGTCGTGCTCGACAAGAAGGCCGTGTTCCGCGAGATCGAGCGCCTCGGCAAGGGCTTGGTTTCGAAGGTCGAGGAGGTGCGGCGGTAGGTAGCGCGTGACAGCACCGGTCGCCGGTCACCAGGAGAGACTGCAACGCGAGCTGGTCTCAAAGACCTTTGCGACCGAAGTACGAGAGCTACCTCCGTTCTTTCCGATGCGCAGTGGGGCTTTCAACCTGCCGTACACCGACTCGGTTGATTTTCACGGAAGCGTCTGTTGCAGGACGTGACTGGACGTACTCGCAAAAGTGCTCTAGCCCATACGATGCGGCGTTCCGACCGAGAGGCGGGCAGTGGACGCTTTGACCCCTCGTGGGGAACGAAGGGAAGAGGCGGAACAGGACCACCGTCGCGTTCCCTCTTCTCCCCTCCTGTTCTCCTTCTTTACCTCGCAGCCGAGGGCCAGCT
This sequence comes from Rhodotorula glutinis, assembly GCA_037974285.1. Lineage (NCBI taxonomy): Eukaryota > Fungi > Basidiomycota > Microbotryomycetes > Sporidiobolales > Sporidiobolaceae > Rhodotorula > Rhodotorula glutinis. The sequence continues at coordinate 666,829 of JBBPFV010000009.1, read as the reverse complement.
GACTGATCACCTCCTGACTATTGCGATGGACACGTCGAGCTCTGCCGAGTCCGGTGCTTCTAGCGGTCCGCCTGCGCCGTCGCTGCCGCCCCACCTGATCCCGTCTCCGGACGAACTCGCCGTCATGAACGAGTCGTCGCACGAGGGCCTCAAAGCGAGGTGGCAAGTGCGTCCACCTGCTTCTCCGAGCTGACTCTCCGGCATTCGCGGCAAACGCCTGTTGCTCAAGCTGACCTCGGCGCCGGGTCCGCCAGTGGATGCTCCGCTTCCCGCCCGGGCACCCGCCAACGCCTGACCAAGTTCGCAGTGTCGGGCTCGTCGGAGTGTACTCAGATACTCCGGATTATCGGGTGACTGCGCCTCGTGAGGCCGTCGAGCCGTCGAGCGTGAAGAGGAGGAAGCCGGAGCTGAGACGAGGTGAGTTCCGATGCCAGCCAACATTGAGTCACGAGCGGCCGTTGAAGAAGGTGCCGCCGTATACAGACGATCAGGCCGGGAAGGGTCCCGAGGCGAGCGCTAGTCGTCATCGTCCCGAACCGCCTGTCGGATTTCCGCCGGTCGCTCAGGTGACGATGTGGGCTGGGCGAGCTATGCGATTGCGAGGCGTGCCAATGGGACCTCTCCACCCAAGGGCTCAGCGTGCGGCAGCAGCGGAATGTCCTGGGAGTCTCCAGCCCAGGGGTGAAGGTGGTGGAGGAAACGATGCAGGTGCGTTTTCCGGCGCAAAGTCTCGCTCCCAACGACCCGGATCTCCGCCTCTCGCGCCTAATACGTGCCGTATTGTGCAGTGCTGCAGCTGGCCAAGCTCAAAGACTCAGTGCGGGCCGAACGAGTCTCAACTGCCGACACACAAGAGACCGCCTCCGCCCACAAAGTTTCGCTTGACAACCAACGGTCCCAAGCCGACCACGCCTCACAACAGCTCGTCGATAGCCTCACACTTCTCCGGAATGAGCTCGCCGCCCCTCGCAGTGCTGCCTGTGGGAAGCCGCTCCCAGGCGCCCTCGACCGCTTCCGCTCGCGTCTGGAAATAGCGCTCCGAACGTCAAACGGCAGGAAGCGGACCCTTTCGGACACCTCTTGAAGGAGCAACGCGCAGTCTGATTGCACGGCTGAATTGGGAAAAAAGGGTGGTAAGGGAAGGGGACAGACACAACACTGTGGGGAGAAATACGAAGGAGGAGGCGAATTTCGGCCACAAATCTACTTGGTCGACGAGAACTTGGTGACGGCCTTGGTACCCTCGGAGATGGCGTGCTTCGAGACTGGGAAGCCGTAAAAATGGTCAGCATCGGGATGGCAGGCGGAGGGAGAAAAGGGGATGTGCTCACGCTCGCCGGGGAGGATGAGGCGGACCGAGGTCTGGATCTCGCGCGACGAGATGGTCGACTTCTTGTTGCTGCGCGGTAGGAGTGAAAGGGTCAGCTACCGGAGGACGAGAGCAAGAGCGAGTGAGGACGTACTAGCTCGCGAGCTTCGAGGCCTCCGAGGCGATGCGCTCAAAGATGTCGTTGACGAACGAGTTCAGGATGAGCATCGCCTTGTTCGAGATACCCGTGTCCGGGTGGACCTGCTTGAGGACCTTGTAGATGTACGACGAGTACGTCTCCTTGCGGACCTTGCGCTTGCGCTTCTTGTCGTCGCCGCCAGCCGGGGCCTTCTTGACGGCCTTCTTCGCCGGGGCCTTGCCAGCCGGAGCCTTCGAGGCGGGAGCCTTGCCGGCGGTCGACGCGGGCTTCTTCTACGTGTGGTAAAGGTGCGGCTTGTGTCAGCACCGCCTGAACATGCCCGACCAAACACAGCGAGACGCGTCTCGACGTGTGTGGCGATGTGACAGGGACGAGGGGGGGACAAAGGGGACTCGAGACGTACCTCGGCGGTAGTAGACTTGGGGGCCATTGTTTATAGAGTGTGCAGGCGAGTACAAGAGTCGGTGCTAGAGAGAGGGAAAGAGGGAGAGAAGGAAGCCGAGGACCCGCGGAGGGACATGCGTCGGCGCGGCGGCCGCGAGATTGTTTGTTTGTCATTGGACACGCGCCTAGGTTTCAAAGCGTACGTTAGCATCGAAATTCAGGAATCGCGTCCGATCCTGGCCAAACAAACAAACACAAGCAACCTCATCCTCTCCGTCTCTCGCCTCTCTTCCGTCCCCTTTCTCCCCTTCAACCAATCGTCAACGAGCTTCCACCGCCCGTTTCGCTAAACTCTCTCGACTTCCTCTCCTCCCCCCCTTCACCCAAACTTACTCAACATGTCTTCCGGAGGCAAGTCAGGCGGCAAGGCCGGCGGCGACTCATCCAAGGCCCAGTCGCGTTCGGCCAAGGCCGGTCTCCAGTTCCCCGTCGGTCGTATCCACCGTCTCCTCCGCCGCGGTAACTACGCCCAGCGTGTCGGTGCCGGTGCTCCGGGTCAGTCCATTCGTCACCTGCTGGTCTGTTCGCAACCGTTGCTGACCTCCCCGCACATACATAGTCTACCTCGCTGCCGTCCTCGAGTACCTCGCTGCCGAGATCCTCGAGCTCGCCGGTAACGCCGCCCGTGACAACAAGAAGAGTCGTATCATCCCGCGTCACTTGCAGCTCGCTATCCGCAACGACGAGGAGCTGAACCGGTGCGTTTCTCATGATGCGCCTCATACATGCATGCCTCGATGCTGACTCGTGACGCAATCGCATAGTCTCCTCGGACACGTCGTCATCTCGCAGGGTGGTGTCCTCCCGAACATCCACTCGGAGCTCCTCCCGTCCAAGTCGGCCAAGGGTGCCGCTTCGCAGGAGCTCTAAGCAGCTTTCGCTGTTCGCCGAAGATGAAGGAAGGAGGAGGAGAGGTCGTTCGCGTTTCAGTCGGCCGTCGGCGCCGTGTTGTTTTCCCCTTATCTTGTCTATGCCGCCGTGGCTCTCGCCCGGTCTGGTCCTTTTTAGAGCGCGCTTGAACCCGCCGCTACCCGTTTGCAATGAGCAGTGCTTCGGCGCCTCAGCACATCTTGCGCTCGTCTCGGGAAGGACCTGGTTGAGAGGAGGAGAGGAGGCTTCGGCTCGGGGAAAGAGGCTCCCAAGTCTCCCTCGTCGTGCCCAGCGTTAACCGACTTGCGGAGCAGTCACTCGAGCGAGCAGACATGAGGGGAGGACCTTTCCGGGGCCGTACGCTGCAGCGGAAGTATTCGCCCGGGAACGCTCGAGCGAGGCGACACACGGGCTCGAGCGAGAAGTAATTCCGGAAAGCTGTACTTGCTGCGTCTTCTACTGCTGCGGGAGGGCTGCTTGCGGTGTGCTCGACCCCTCGGCAGCTTTGCTGGTCTCGACTGCGGTCGCCAGCAAGTCGTGATAGTGCTGCCAGATTCGCACGACTTCGCGTTGCCGCTCGGCCATCGAGTCGGCATAGTCCTCGAGCGCCTTCTTGAACTCGTCAACCTTGTCGCGGTCGAAGCGCGCCATCTCGGCTTTCGTCAGCTTCGACACGTCGTCAAAGTCGTGGCGGGCATCGTGCATCTTGCGTTCGGCCTGCACGCAGAGTAAGAATCAGCACACAATATATTGCTGCAATGACGAACTGGACCAGGAGCACTGTGCCGGGGCACCACCGCAAGCGATATTGCACTTACATCGGCGATCTCGGCGACCGACAGGTTCATCAGCTCGGAGTGCGTCCGCCCGCTTCGCTTGGCCTTCTCGTGCGCGCTGTGCAGCTTGCGGACGTTCGCTTCGGCGGCTTGCCAAGTGTGGTACGCCTTGACGCGAGCTCCAAAGACTCCCTGTTGCGTGCGTGGGCGGGGCGGAGTCAGGGTTGGTGCCCGTTTGAGCGAATCTGACCACCGCTTCAACATACCTTTGCGCTCGCGCACATGCGCGCATAGCTCTCTGCGACGCTCAGAAGACTCCCGACGCGCTCGTCGTGCGCGGCTTGCAAGGTGCCGAGGTCGTACAGCTTCTGTTGGACCGTCGCCGCCTGATCGTATAGCTTTCGGAGGGAAGACGACAAGTCGCACTGTGCGAGCGCGAGGAATGCGGACTGGAGCTCTGCGATCGACGCCTGCAGAGACGACCGAGCCTTGGCAGCGCCGGCGAGCTTGTCGACGAGACCGCGAAGCTGAGTCTCGAAGACGTCGAGCTGCTGGCGCCGTTGATCGAAGAACTGCAGTGAACATTCCTGTCAGTAACTCGTCCACCGTGTTAAGCCTCTGTACTCACATCGTCGAATTCAACGAATTTCGGACCAGAGATACTGCTGCTGAGACTCGCGAGCAAGCCCTTGTTCTCAGCAGACACCTCGATCTTCCTCTGCTTGATCTGTAAGCGGAGGCGAAGTCAGCGTTGCCGCCACGCATGAATACGAGAAGGAACAAGGCAGACGTCGACGTCGAAGGTGTCGCTCTCGAGGAAGAGACGCAGGTCGGGGTCTCCAACCAGCATCGGATGCGCGACGATCTTGTTCAGAGCGGTCTGCAAGCCGACTCGACGGTTCTCCACAAAGTCCGAGCTGAAGCGACCTGTGCACTCGGCGAGAGATCAGACTTCGAGAGGCGTGTAGCGACAACGAGAGGCCGCATACCGATCGCGTGCTTCTCGGGCATGCCCGGCACGATGACGCCAGGGTTGTTCTGCGTCAGAGCTTCATACAGCCACACAAAGTGGCTGTACCGCCGAAGGACTGAAAAGTCGGACTTGCGGTATGAAGGCGAGGTGGTCTGGAGGTCGAAGGGGGTATCCGCAAGCGTCAGTCGGAACAACGCTCGTCGCAACTGGGACTTGCGCAACTCACTCGAGTGCGAACGGTATATACAGTGTGCTGCGTCGCCGGGTTGTAGCCGATCTTTTGCGGGTCGCCGACGGTGATGATGAAGGTCGGTCCGAGCGAACCGCCAAGATCGGTGCTGCGCGGCGAGCCTTGCACTGACGGGACGGCCGGGGGGAGCGGAGGGAGCGGAGCCGATCCCTGCAGCAGGATCCGAGCTGTCTGTAAGTAATGAGCATGCAGAGGCGGAACGCCGCCACTGACCTCGCGAACGGCGCTCCGGACCTCGTCGCCGGGACCTGCGGTGCTGTCTGTACTCGGCGTCCCTCGTCCGCCAGTCGCAGTGTTGGTGCCGAAGACGTCCTCAGCCTCAGTTGGTTCGACACTGCGGCTGTACGTGCCCGGCAGGCTATCTGCGTCGCTGGTCCCGCCGAAGCCGCCTTCATCGCCCGAACCGTTTGGCGCACGCAACGTGGATCCAGACTCGGCTTCGGAGAGCATCGTTGGACGTTGCAATGAATCCGCCGCCGCCGTCGTCGTCGTCGTGGCGGTGGTGTCGCTGAAAATGTACTGAGAGTAAGAGTCGCCAGCCGCGGAAGAGTCGGCGCTCGAAGATGACGGTGTTTCCGCCGCGGCCGAAGAGTTGGCACTAGCCGCACTGCGCTGCGCCTGAGCCTCCGTATTGTCAGAGATACGCATGCCTGCGAGGCGATCGTCGAGTTCGGGGGAAGGCTTGTTGTGTGGCCATTCGGGCGCTCGGCTGTCTTCACCGCGAGGTGTCTCGCCGCTCTCGGTGCCGAGCGGGCTGACGAGCGAGTCGTACGCATTCACGCCGCTGACCGTGCTCGCGGAAGCAGTCGAAGGCGCGTCCGAGACGGACCGATCGAGCGACGGCTTCACAGGTCGAGCTTCCGACCCGTCCGGCTCGTCCACGGCTTCGGCGAGGTCGGGAGTCTCTGCCCGTGACGGCGGCAGCGGCATCGACGCGGGATCTGCGGGTGTAGCTTGCGGAGTCGAGTTGGAATCGGCCGACTGCGAGGCACCTGTGCCGTCCGTTTTGACGAGCAACTCTTGCGCAGCGGGTCTCTCTGCATTCAGCCCGTCGGCCTTTACCTGTTTCTTTGTCGCCACGGAGGAGGAAGGTTCATCCTCCACCTCGAGTCCCAAGAGGGAGGCGAGCGGTTTCGCGACCGGTTTTCGCCCGACGGAACTCGCGGGCAAGACGGCGACTTTGCTGCCGAGCGCGCCGGCTTTCCCTTGGGCGCGCGGAGAACGGCCTGTCCGCTTGAAAGACGGCACAGGTGGTTTCTCGTCTCCGAGAAGGGCCGAGAGATCCGGCTTGGCTCTGACTGCCGCTGTCGACGAGGCGTCGTGAGTCGAGAACGGGCTGGCGCCGAGCTGGTCCCGCGGGCTCGAAGGTTGCTGGAACCGACTCGCAAAAGGTGGCGAGCTCGTGTACGGATTGTAGGTGAACGCGTCAGGGTCGCCCGGTTGCTGCCGTGGGGTCGAAGGCTGGTAGGCGGGCGTCTCGGGAGTCGGCGCCGCTTCTCGCGTGTAGGATCGCCTACTCGCGAACACCGGTGGGGACACAGGGGTTTGCGGCTCCGGTGCAGTTCCGGGAACCTCTGGCTTGACAATGGGGATCGGCGGGGCGATGTAGGCCGACGTCTCCTGGGCAGGCGGAGAGTAGGGTGCCGCGGCGAAAGGGGCGGTGGCCTCGTAAGTCGGCGACGCTGGACTCAGAGTCGTCGAGAACGGATCCGAGGAAGCTTCATACGTCTGCTGCGTCGTTTGCGGCTCGTACGGAAGTGCAGACGATGACGATGCGAGGTCGGCGAACGGGTTGGTCGCGAGATCGTCGTCGTCGGCTGGACCTCCGTAGGTCGAGTAGGTCGACGCCGCTCCAAAGACCGAGCTGGAAGGGTTCAGCAGGTCGCCAAAGTCGGCGTCATCGTGGTCTCGGAAGCCCGCCAGCTTGACGGACGGCGCAAGATCGGGTTGGCGGTGGGGCGGCGGCGGGCGTCACCTCACAAGGTCACTTTACGAAGCGGGGCACGAGAGTGCCGGGACGCAGAGCAAGGCGAATGAATCTCCTGACAGCGACTGGAGTGAGGCAGCAATGACCGTGTTAGTCCGAGGCCGCACAGGCAGAGAAAGGGAAAGGCCACCCTCAGCGATTGCTCTCGGACCGCTTTCGACCCTCCCGCTCGCTCGCTTGATTGGTTTGGAGATGCCGTTTGCCTTGCTATGATACACAAGCTTTCCCTCGCTAGCATCGATATAGGTGAAGTGCTCGATCGGAATCAGACCTTTCATCTCATGCGAACCGCTTGCAGTGCGGTCCCAGTGCGGTCCTGAGTCGGGGCCGGGAGAGAGTATCTATACAGAGCTAATCTACCGCGCCGCGCTCAGCATTCAAACTTGGCAATTTCGACGGCGACGCTCGCGCAAGAGTACGGAGCCGCCGCCTTGGCCACATCGCGTGCGAGCTGGGCTGGTCCGCAAGCTGTTCCGGGCGCTCTGTCAGCGCTCAAGCACGAAGGGCGCTCAGATGTGAGAACCGTGAAACGCACCGACGATGTAGGTCCGTCCCGCGTCCGACACCGCTGCGGCGACTTCGGCATCGATGTCCGGTCGCCCGCCGAATCTCCGCGCTCCGCCGGCGAGCCCGATTGACTGACCGGCTCCGTACTTCTCCTTGTCTTCGTAGTCGTCGTCAGCGTCGTGGCCGCTTGCGGAAGACGCCACCGATGATGCTTGCGACTCTGAGCGCGTCACAAAGATCCGAACCTCGAGGTCGATCCCTGCTTGCCGAGCAAGCTCGCCGGCCGAGTCGAGCGTCTCGCGCACCCAGTCGAGCTGCGCCTCACGGTGCACTGCCCAGCACAGGATGATCTTGCTGAGCGCAGACCGCGGCTTCTCGGCGCTCGCGGCATCCCTGCAGGCGCGGTCGAGTAAACTGACAGGATGGGTTATACCTGGCGAGCGTAGAAAGCGAGTCAACAGTCTCATCAGACTCGATCGCACAGTCCACGACTCACCCGAGCCGCCTGCGATAAGGAGGAGCGTGTCAAAGTCCGAGACGGGCGTGTGCGTGCCGTGCGGCCCTTCGAGCGAGACCCAGCAGTCAGCCTCGGCGGATCCGCATGCTTCCGAACGAGCAGTGATAAGCCGGGCGAGACGAGCAGTCAAGCCCTTGTGAATCCGCATAACGAAGCGCATGCTGTCGTTTGGCGAGCCCGGTGGCGCATTCGCAATCGAGAAAGGGTGTGCTTGCGCGGGGCCGTAGAGCCATGGTCGACGAAGGAGGCCAGTATCCCTGGCGGAGTTCCGAAAGTATCAGCTTTCGATTCCCAATGGTGCAAATAGATGGACATGAACTCACCAGAAGGAGATGTACACATGCTGGCCGGCAGACCACTGGAGCCCGGCGGCGGGAACCGACAGCTTGATTGCACCGGCGACGACTTGAGCGCGAGCCCTGATGAGGGGCCTGCGCACAAAGATAAGACGACCCATAGAGTAGGCGGAATGGCGGACGAGCCGGACGAGCCGCTCCGCGACCCAGATCGCGACGGCGGCGTAGACCCACGTCTCGCAGACCGGACGGTGGTACCATGTGCCCGCGAGGATCAGGGCGGCGCCGACGACGTGTAGCGCGAGGAAAATCTCGTATGACCTGCGACAAGCGCGTCAGTCCTGGTCACGGCGACCTCAGCGTTCGGATACTCACCTCCGGCGCAGCCAGGGTAGCCCGAAAACGCAGTTGACGAGCAAAAAGACCACTGCGACGATGCCCCACTTGAAATACGACTCCCGGTATTCCTCGACGAGCTTGTCGACACCTTGCCAGACGGTGTACTGGGAGCGGGTCCAGATCAGCGGTCTGCGCTCGGTTGGGAGGGCGAAGACTGACATGAGCGATGTAAGCAAAAGTGTGAACAAAGGACAGAACGAATGCGATGCCGCCGAAGAGAAAGTGGTAGAAACGGAGCGTCTGGTAGGAGAAGCCTGCGGGTACGCGAAAAGATAAGTCTCGATGAAAAAAACTTCGGACGATCTCGCTCCCCTTACCGGTTGCCTGCGAGATGATGCTGTTCCGCCCGGCGAAGCAGAATAGGATTGGGTAGTTCGCGATCGCCATACGCCCACATCGTCGAGAGAAGGCGCGAGCGATGGACGAAGCAGCGGATTGCTCCGAGTGGAGATGCGTCGAGCCAACCTGCTCGGTGACAATCAGCACCGCCAATTCATTATTCGTTCGCGCACAAGAATCACGCACGATGGAGAAAACGGTGTTGATGGCGACGATGAGGGTCACAAAGAAGACCCGCACGTAGGTCCACTCGAACGGGAGTCCGGGGACGGGTCGCGAGATGGCCGAATCGACTCGGTCTGACAAGCGCAGGATAGACAGCTTCCGGCTGTACTCTGTGTGACCTCGCAACTTCTCTGCGCCAGGCTCTGGAGAAGGCTCGGGGTGTGCTCGTCGGCGATCCCGTTCGTCCACGACTTTGAGGACCGCGAGGGCGAAGTTTCGGAGGATCAGGGCGCCGATGACTCCCGCCATGAGGTAGGCATAGATATTTGTGTACTCTGCCGACGGTACGCGTGAGTCAGCCTCGAATGTGAATGATCTGGAGGCCGAGCTAGACCCACTGAGGCTGAGCAGCTTCTGCCGCGTCTTCTCGGCCTTTGCCGCCTTCTGCGCCGCTGTTTGTGCGGCAGCAGCAAGCGAGACACCGTAGTCTGCAGTCATCTCCGTCGCGTGCAGAGCGAGTGCTGGACGGCGCCGGTGAAGGATGGGAAAGAGATCAGGGAGCATCGTTGAGATCAGATAATCGGAGGGTGCCAGCAAATTCCGTTCGGGCCATCCTCGATCACGCTCCGAAAACTCCGAAAGGTAGCGAGCACTCGCTTGACTAGCGTCGCGGGCGGTAACGGCCCCGAGAAACATCTGCAAGGAAGACGATCAGCCATCCGCGCGATCAATCTTTCTTGTCTCAGATCAAGATCCTGGGGAAGATATCCCGGGGCGAACTTTTTCCAGAGGCGTGCGCGAGGAGCGCCTGACTATTTTTAACGGATCGGAAGCACTTACAGTACTGCGGAGACAACAAGCAGTGCGCTGCGATTGAAGAGCGGGCACGGACCGGGTGCGCGCTGGGATCGCAAGTGTATCCTTTTCTGCGCGCGAGACCCCGCAGATCTGCGCCAAGCCAACGTCGAGCAAAGAGCACCGAGGTGAAGAAGCGAGCACGCCGGGCGCATGAGGAACTGTGATCGAGTAGGCATCGTCTTTTGTCCTCGGCAGAAGCGCTGCGGGTCTTCGCGGCGGAAGAGGTGACGGTTGCCGAAATCATCACCGCTGAAAGCTCGCGAATGACCGTTGTAATTCGGCTCAGCGATGCCAGCCTTCACAAACTTCCGTATTGCGGGCGCGCACGCGGAGAGCGGTGACGGAAGTCGACAGCTGGTCCGAGGAGAAGAGAAAGAGAGAACACGACAGCCTGTAGCGTTGTCAAGGAGGTACAGGAGCCAATTGGTCGTGGATCGGTCGTCTAGTGGCGGGTGATGACCATGAACTAGAATCTCTTCCGTCTGGCGCATTCTAGTTGAGTGCCGACGAGCTGCGGCGAAGGAAGGGGCGAGAGGAACGAGTTGCGATGCAGGTCGAGACTAGGCGATACAACACGAACGAGACGGGTCTGTGGGAAAGAAAATCAGCGACGGCGCGCTCGAGGCTTTGACGACGAGGAGAATCGAAGAGTAAGCCGCACACATGTGAGTAGTCGTAACGAGGGACGGGACAACCGGGAACCCTTTCATGGTCGGTCGCACGTCTTGCAGCCAAAGTCCATCCCATCTGCCGAAGTCGGCACTTGGCCAGGGATAGGTGGTGCCGGGGTCTGCGGATTCGAGACGCCCTGGAGCGATTCGAGGTAGGCGCGTTTCCTCGCTTGGTCTTCAAACTCGAGTTGCCGTTCGCGCTGCAGTCGTTTCGCTTCGAGGCGTTCCGTGTCCCGGATGACGCCGGCGAACATGGTCTGAGATCAGAGATGGAGGAGACTGTCAGTTTCCAGCGGTTCCTTTCGATTCGTAGGCTGTCCCGGGGTACTGACCTCGCGTTCGCGGACCTGGATCATGTGGACGCCCCAGATCGAGACGCCTGCCAGCAAGCACGACGCTCCGAATACGACTTTGGCTGTTCGGCTCATGCCTCTGTGCGCTCGCTTAAGGGCTCTGGAAGAGGAGGCCTGCTGTCTGAAAGGTCGAGGAGTGGCGGTGCCGAGGGGGCGATGAGCGCGAACGACGAGAACACGAGCTGGCCGGATTCCGAGTCCGGTGGACGACTGATGTGGGTTGTACAGTGACGCTTTGAGCCCCGCTTGGATCCAGGCGTCGGTGTGAAAAGTGAGCGAGGTGGTTTCACCCGGCAAGCGACTGCGCAGCTTTCGAGGTGTCGCCTCTTTGCCGCTTCACGGTGACCTCGTATGCCCACTAGGTGACGGGGCAGGGATGCCACCAGCTCCACCTCTACCAAACAGACCGACCTCGGCCGTAGAAACTGCCGAAGTTGCCGTCGAAGAACCTCCCGTGAGCCGACTCTTGACTTGGCTCCGGGGGCAATGTCATCATCGTTCGGCTTCCCCTCAGGCTAACTTGACTCTATTGCACTTGCAAACGACGCAAAACGCAGCCGCCATATGAACCGGTTCCGAGCGGGACAGGAGAACAGACGCTCGAGTACGGTCCACTGAGGCCGTTCCAAGACTCGGCACCTGCCGCACCGTCTGGACCTTTTCAGCCTCCGCCAGGACCGCCGTTGCCGCCCAGAGTCACTCCGCAATGGACGGGATCTCACTCTCCTCCTCTCGTTTCACCACTACCGAGCTTTCCCTTCTGGAATGGGTCCAACCTGGTGCGCCTTCTCTGCTGTTCTCCTCACCTATGCTGCGGACCTCTCTCAGAGGCTGACTGACCAGGTCTCCTCACCTCAGACACCGCAACAGACTGGCTATCGAGATCCTTACGTACAGCCGCAGTATGCCGGTAGCCCGTACGGTGCTCCGTCTTCGGCGCCGCCCTTGCCGCCTCGCGTGACCTCGCCGTACGGCGCGGCGGCTTCTTCTCCTTCATCACCGCCGGGAGGAGCGCCGAGCGGGTACAAACCACAGGAGTCGGCCACGCCAGGTCAGCCGCTCCTATACCAGGGAAAGCTTCTCGTGTATGCAGTGAGTTCGGGCGGGTCCTGCTTTTTGAGGCGTCGACGGCGCGGAAGCTGAGCCACCGCATCGGACAGCCCGGGAAGGAATGCTGGAAATGCTCAAATACGGGTTACAAGCCGTTTGACCCATACACAGGGTGCGTAATAATCTACCGCACATCTGCGTGCGAGCCTGGAAGCGTACCGAGCTGACAGTAGGACGATGTGCAGGTACCGCGGCGACGATCCGAATCATCCGTGCAAGAACTGCTGGAAAAAGTATGGCCGCCCCTATACGTCCGCATTGCGGATCGCGCTCGAGAATCCGACGTCGCCCGTCCCGCCCAATTATCAGCGGCCGCTCCGCCTCTTGCAGACTCCGGCAGATCGACCCATCGCTCCTCACGTGATCGGCACGACAACCGGCATGCCGTACATCGCGCGTGACCCGAATACGATCGTCGTCCGCCCGGGTGATCCGCGAATAGGCGGCGTGTTGTGTCGGAGATGCGGCGGGTCCGGGTTGATGATGGGCCCGTTCATCTTTGACGAAGTCAGTTGCGACCACTGCAACGGCGCCGGACGTGTCTTTGTGTAGCGCCCCAAATGATTCGAACATAGCAGCATTCCATGTTGTCACAATAAGCTTGTATCACTCTTGTCCGGCCAGCCTCGTATGCTTCCGGACGACACGGATGCGAGAGATCGTAAAAATGCAACAAGAGACACGAGATGCGGCTAGAGATACAGTACAGGCAGCGGGAATCGAGGCGATCGATCACCACGCCTCCATCGACTGCGCCGTCATCGGCTCCGTCTCCTGTTCGTATTCGACCTCGACCCGCGGTCCCTTCCGCCTCGGCTTCTTTGCCTTGGCGTCCGCCTTGCCGTTCTGCGGTTTGGTACCGTTCTGACCGGCTGCGATCGGGGCCTTTCGCTTCTTCGAACTGGACGGTCCTGCTGCGTCGTCGTCTGAAGCCTCGTCTTCCTCGTCGCTCGCCTCCTCCTCGTCCGACGCCTCGTCCTCGTCGTCCAGATCAGAGCCAAACTACGAGATAGCCGGGTCAGCTGGGTCATTCGTGCGCATCGCAGCGGCACATTAAGGAACGCACCTCTTCCTCGCCAAACTCCTCGAGGTCCTCGAGGTCGGACTCGTCAAAGTCGCTGACGAACTCGCCCATCTCGTCCTCGTCGTCCAACTCTTGTTCGAGCTCGTCTTCGTCCTCGTCGTCCGTCTCGTCGTCGCTCTCCATCCCGAGCGCCTCGAGCTCCTTCTCGGCATCGACCTCGCGCTCGCGGTTCAGGACCGCCTGCCAGACGTCCTCGTTGACGTTCAACGGTTGATCGCCGTACGCGCGCGACTTGAGTCGAGCAATCAACTCGCGCTCGAGCGATTTTTCGAGCCGCGCCGCCGAGAGCGCCTTGGCTTCACGCGCCGACTCTCGCTTCTCCGTCTTCTTCTTGATCGGGACGATTTGCGGTCTGCAGCGAAATGGACCCCGTCAGTTCCGACTCCTCGTGAAAGGGGCCAAGCTCTGAACCGGCTGCGCGCCAACTTACGCCTCCTTCATCTTGAGTTTCTGCATCCGGACGAGGTACTGGGTGATCTTGGTGAGACGCTGCTTGCACTTGTGCACCAAGAATTCGGGCCAGTAGATCAAGTTCTTGTCAATCTGTCGAGGCCAAGGCAATTGGGTCAATCTTCGGCGCTCCGAGACGAGGAGCCGGAAAGGCAGCGGAACCCACCTGCTCGAGCGCCTTTGTGTAGTTCCCGGACAGCTTGACTCGCTCCCACATCTTGCTCGGCAGATGCGCCCGCTCGATCGTCTTCATGTAGAGGTAGACCTTGCCTGTGCGTGCGGGAACGGTGGCGAGAGTCGCGATAGGAATGAGGGAATAGGGAGCGCCACCGGGGGCTCATCTGTACGTCAGCCCCTGGACGTGATCGAGGAGCTCCAGCAGCGCGCGGCACCACATACGCACCTTGGTGTTCACGCACGGTGGCGTACCGCGCGTTCGCAAGCGGGCAACTTTGCCGCGAGCACAAACCGGTCAGGTTGTACTCATTCCGGCAGAAGTTCTGCGTGACGGTCCTGCGGGAACGAGCGGTCGTGGTCAGCGGCGTTGCGGGAGAGCTCGGCGTTTGCACGGGTTGACTGACTTGATCTTGTACGAGCAGTGTTGCCGGTTGATGACATCCCTGCGGCACAGCGAGGCGAAGCCAGAAAGAAGCGCGCGCTCTCTCCCGAGTCAGGATCGTCTGTAATCTCAGCTCGTCAGACCAAGGCAGCTAGCGCACCAGATGACGTCGTCTGACTGCATCTTGACGGTCCAATTGGGGTGTTAGTGGTGACGAGAGAGGCGAATTCGAGTCGCGGCGGCGAAAGTTGATCGACTCCTGAAGAAAGTCGAACCGTTCTGCAGCCAGTCGAAGCTAGGGTTCGGTCTCGGCAGAGCTCCCTGGCGGTACGAGAAACCTCGGTAAATGGCGAGCGAGCTGGCAAGCTGGCTATAGACCGTGTCGAGGTTCTGCCCGATTTCCTCTCCGCAGGCGACATGCCCGAAACCGCGTTCCGCGCCAGAGCTCGCCTCTCGAGCTCAGATGACGACCTTGACGCCTCTCGTTCTCGATGACGACGCTCTCTTCTTCGCCGGAGATTATCGCATGCAGGCGAGCACACTTATAAGTACCTAAGGCGCGCGAGTTCTCGTCGCTCCGAGGTAACACCAAACCGACTTCGCCACACCGACTTGCCGCAACCACAGCGCCGGCACCTCCTTGTCCCATCTTTTGGTTTGTCTCCGCGGGCGGACGCGAATACATGCGTGAGAGTGGCCTCGAAAGCTCTTGTCTTACCAGCGAGCGCGAAGGAGGGGGACGGACTGGACCGTCGCTTCCTCGTCTAATGCTGAGAAAACGCACACGCTTGCACTCCCGGACAGTGCGCTCAGTCTCACTTCCAGTCTCTCTCTCACAAAAATCATGTAGTGCGTTGTCCAGTACTGAATTGGCGTTGCCCGCCCGTCCAAAGAGTCGGAACCCACGACCGAATATTGGCGCGGGTCGCGAAACTCGCCCCGACCTGTCACAATAAGCCTTTCGGGACGGAAAGGCAGCGGAGTGAACTGTCGCAGAACCCTAGGAACAAAAGTGCTTAGGATCGATCGGTTGGCAAGCTGATGCTCGGTAAAGGAACGTCGGCGAGGGTCCGCGTTTCAGGGCTTATGTAGCGGCGGAGGGGAGGAGTTCAGTTTGGGTCGGTCGGTCGATTCAAAGTCGCTTGCTGGCGTCGAACGCCGCCAAAGAGAGACCGCCGCAACCTCGCCCGCGCGCCACTTGCGCGCACCAGAGCAAGCATATACACCTTCTGGCCGTACTCGATCGAGTGAGTCAAGCTCAGACAGACTGGCTCCCAGGCGACTGCAGCGCTGATGAGTGTTGCCGCGGGTCCAGAGCGATCGTCGGTCAGCCCTCACCTGCTCGCATACAACCGACCTCGCCGGCCTGGCTCGCCACCGCGTACGAGCTCCTTCAGGCTGCGTACTCGACTCTGTGGAATACTGACTGATCTGTGGTCAGGCAGTGCCGCGCCTGGCTTCGAATCGTTGGGGATCAACGACTACTGACGAAATCGCACCGCTTCCCCGATCTGGTCTGGTCGACTCGAGCCCAACCAACTCGCCGTAGGACGCACGGCATCTCTCAAGGGCACATACGCAGAGAGACTCGGTCACCGCGTCGACGCTCACTACCTGCAGCCAAGGCGCTCAACAGTGCGGCAGACTCGTCATGTCGCAATTCCTTTCCTCCCCGACCCCGACCATGCCATCAGGGTCTGCCCCGCTCGTCGACACCCCGCCATTGCTCGGTTCGCCTGCACAGCACCCGTACAGTGACAGTGATGAGGCACCGGAGGTGGACAAGCAGGGCGCACAGGGACCCGCTGGCGCAAACGCCAAGGTCCCGCCGCGTCAGGCGGTCGTCGGATCGAAATCTCCCACTCCCGCGCATACCGTTCCGCCGCCGACCGCGCCCATCCCCGCCAAGGCTTCTCCTCCACGAGCAACGAGGTCAGCTTCGACGTCGGTCGCGGCCGACGATGGGTCGGGAACCACTTCGCACCACGGATCGATCGTCCCCGCGTACCCGTACAACGTCGCGATGGCCCCGTCGGCTTTCGTCGGCGGCCCGCTCCCTGACGATTCCGAGGTGACGACCCGGTTACCGTCGATCTGCGTCGACTACCTCTCGCACGACTGGGCCGAAGACGACGTCTGGACGTCGTGGAAAGCGATGACGCGCCACAAGGCCGAAATCGCCAACGGAGTCCGGCTCGAGAACGCTTCGTGGCGGACGTGGGCGAAGCAGCGCGGGAAGCTCAAGACGGTCTCGCCAGAAACGCTCAACTGGTCAGTCACTCTTTGCCGTCGCCTCGCAGTCGCCTGCCGATGATTTGGGCCGATTGGCGGATGCTGACTGTGCATGCGCGCGGTGTCCTTTCCCGCGCACTTTCCCCGTTCCTTTCCTTCGCTTGTCCTTTACAGGCTCAAGGACTCGGACGTCACATGGCTGTACGGACCGTTGCACACAGCCGTCGACGCCGTCCCGCCTCCGCGAGAAGCGACGGCGAACGAACGACTCGGCCTCGAATCGCTCCGAACCATCTCCGACTCAAAGAAGAAGGCGACCGCCGGTACTCCTCCCACGCCTGATACGCCGCAGAGCGAGACTCTGCGCGCCAAGTCGGAAGAACCGTCATCCGGCGGAGCGAACCAAGCCGGCCCGTCGAGCGGTGCCGTTGCAGCCGGCGACGGGAAGGACGTGCCGGCGTCCCGCCTCGGTCGGGTCAGCGCGAAAGCGCCCACTCGTCGGAAAAAGTCCGACTTCCACGCCAAGCCCATCCTCAAGTACCGCTCGCTCAGCGACATTCTGCTCCCGCACGGACAGCCGGCTTCGCCCGACGTCGAGGCGACCAGCATGGACTTCGGAGACCAGGCAACGATCTCGGTCCACCATGCTCGGTCCGATTCGCACCTGGTCCGACTCAATTCGCTCAATCGCGGCAAATCGGGAGGAAGTCGGCGCGGTTCACCGATCGGATCTCCTATGTCGTCCTCGCCGGAACGGACGGCGTCCGATTCGTCGAGCGGTCACGCCGCCCATTCTCGTCACGCTCAGCACCTTGCGCAGAAGAAGAAGGAGCGCCGACACATCTCGTTCAACCACCGGGTTGAGCAGTGTATCGCGATCGACTCTTCAGAAGACAATCGCTCGTCGACCTACTCGACCGCGAGCTCTTCCGACGAGGACGAGGATGACGTCCTTACATTCGGCGCACGGAGTCCGAGGCTATCGTCCTACATGCGGTCTGGAGCTGCTGCCGCCGCCCAGCCGAAAGAGCCGCATACCATCGCACGCCTCGGTCCGACCACGCTCAAGAGTGTGGAGATGTACCCTGCCCCTTCGCCTGCAGTTGTCTTCAGTTCAGACCCGACTGAGTATGACCCGGATGGCGGCGCGGCATCCTCGCCCCCGGCAGGCTCTTACGGACAGCAGCTCGTCGAGGAGGCGGACTACGATGGCTCCGTCGGCGTGAGCGGATCGCGGCAGCCGCAAGCGCAGCAGCAGGCTCCGCAGAGCGCTTCGTCAAACAGCCGCCGCGTCATCTACGACTACTCGACCGCCGAGTCGCAGGCGCGTTCGCAGTGGGATGTCGATGACGAAGATTACGCCATGGGCTTTGATTACTTCACCGGGCCCCCGTCGGGTCCCGATGTCGGTGTCGGTGACGAGTACGACATGGCGCAGTACGGCTCGACACACCTGATCGGCGGGACCCACAACAACTACGGAGTCGAAAACGTCGGCTCGAACGACCCTTACCTCGGCCATGGACCTTACTCGCCTTCGAGCCCGTATCACCCCGGCACATCGACGCTCGAACCGTCGGTTCACGCGACAGTAACGCAGATTCCGCATTACCGCGATACACTCAACACGAGCTCGAACATCTCGTCAAACAACTCGGCTTCCGATGTCAGCGGTACCGATACGGCTCAGCCAGCCACCGGCCCTCACCAGCCGCCGAGTTCGGCTCGTGACGCTGAACCGCCGAAACGAAGCGCGATAAAGGGTGGTCGGTCCCGCGAGCCTTCGACCGAATCGGCAGGTTCGTCATCTCCCGCCTCGTCGAGCGCCCCTTCACCTCCGCTCTCGTCGCTCTCTTCGTCACCTACCGGCATTCAGGCGATTGCGACGGCGATCCCGGCACACGTCCGACCGGCGGCAGCCCGGCGTGCCTCGTCGGAAGAAGGCGAGCGTGGCCGGAGCGCGAGTCGCGGAAGCTCTAGCTCGCTCGAGCGCGAGGCGAGCGCCGCTCGACGAAGCAGTACGAGCATCTCTCCTGCGGCCTACTCTCCGCCGTCGATGAATGGCGGCGCCGGCTTCTTCGCTTCATCGCCACCGACGTCAAACAGTGGACCTGCCTCGTCCGCGACTCCGACGGGCGCCAAGCCAATCGCGATCGAGCCGACGTGGAAGGTTGCCGGGTCTTACGAGTCGTTGGACTCGGTGTTGAGCGGCGGCTCTCGCGGGCCTAGCTCATATACACTCGACCGGCAAGCTCAAGATGGTTCTTCCGGTGCGGGCGCGTATGGCATGGGCCGAATCATTACGAGCTCGAGCGTCGACTCGATGGGCTCGCTCGGTTCCTTTGGGGCTGGACCGATCACCCCGACGAGTCCGACATTCGCGAGTCCGTCGAAGCGGTTCCAGCCACCGCTGCCGTCCACGAATGGAGCTCTCGCTGCTGGCGATGACGACGATGATGACGACAAGCTCGTGGAGGATGTGGACGCCGATTCGCGCGCGAAGCTTCTTCTGCCGATACAGAAGGTGAGCTCTGATTTCTCGTCCTTTCTCCGGCGGCTACTGACCGCAACCACCGATCTTTGTCCCAAAGGTCAACTCGTCGTCCAACATCGTCGAGGATAGCGATGACGTGACGCCTATGAACGCCCCTTCGACGCACAATCCTGCCGGCGATGTGTCCGCTTCGTCCATGCCGCCCGCAGATCACGCTCGTCCTGCGGCCGGTCCCAAGTTACGCAACCCGTCAGCATCTGCGCCCTCGCCTGCCGTCAGCTCGGAGCCGGTGCCGGCGCAGGCGATCGAAGCGCACAAATGGGACGAAGACGACGCCGGCTCGTCTGGTCTGCTGAAGCGGACGACGTCTTCCTCGTCGCTCTCGTTTGCGCGGCAATCGCTCCTCCGCGCGACGCGCGATACGGACGAGTCGAGCCCGCGGTCGTCGCTCGACTCGAGCGAGCACAGCTTCAGCGGTCAAGCTGCAGCGCCGACCTCGGTCGCAGCAGACGCGCCGTCCTCGATCGAAGCCCCTACCTCCACCACCTCGGATGACCTCGGCGTGGCGGACGCTGGCGTCGGCAGCGGCATCAACGTTGCAGGGACCGCCCGCGACTTGCTCGGTGCCCTCAGCAAGGGTATCTGGGGCTCGCTCGGCGGCGGCAACCGCCAGAACAGTCGCTAAGACCGGCCGCTTCGCTCGCACCTCCGTCCCGCACGTGTCCCGATGCGAGCGTCTCGGATCCTTGCAGCCGCCGACTCCAACTCGACGGCCAGTATCGTCCTACCTTCGCTCTCGCCTCGTCATTCGCTCCCGCACAATAGACTCGTTATGAACGCGACCCAGTATAAATTTCAACTCTCTGCAGAAGCCGCGCATTCCCCGTTCCGTCCCGCCCCGACAATATGGTACCTTGTAGAAACAACCGACTTGACACGTTGCCACACATGGCTTTCTCTTTGCCCAGTACGATCACTTCCAACCACTTCCCCGTTCCGCCGTCTTTTCTCGTTCCTCTCTTCCATTTTGGGTGTGTTCTTTAGGGCTTGCTTTTTCCTGCCATGCAACGTCTTCCGTATCAATACATTGTGTGTCGTCTCCCAGTCTTCCTGCGATCCTGCAGCAGTGCCGTCGAAAAATCGCCCCAGGTCGAGTGGTCGCAAGTTGGGGCGTTCCGCTACTCACTCTTGACTCGACCTAGCTTGCTCTGTTGGAGCAGGAGAGAGCTTGCACTCGCTACTGCTGCTTCCCGTCCCGACTGCGCGAACGAAAGAGTCGGTCCTTCCCTGTCCCACCTCGCGGCCTTTGCGACTCTTGACGGTCCCTCGGCCTCGCCTCGGAAACCGTACAGCATGGCGTCGATGGATGTCGACTTTGACGAGCTGGAAGCGCGTGAGATCGACATTGCTACGTCGGCAACGCACCCGGAAACGGCGCGGTTGTTGTCAGAGTTGGACCGCAAGAAACTCGCTCGCAAGATTGCGCTCCCGACCAACGATGCCGAAGTCCGGGCACGCCTGCGAGAACTAGCCCAACCGATCACGCTCTTCGGCGAGGGTCCGGCGGACAGGCGAGACCGGTTGCGCGACCTGATTGCCCGCGCCCGACTCGACAAGGGCGAAGCGATGGAAGTCGAGGAGGAGAGCGAGGAGAGCGGCAGCGAGGAAGAAGACGAAGAGGACGAAGAGTTCTACACAGAGGGGTCTGCGGCGCTTAAGCAGGCTCGCCGCGAGATGGCCGAGTACTCGATTCCGAGGTCAGTCTTTCAGCCCGTCGTTGACTGTGAGGTATACCTCCTCCAGGCTGATGGTGGCCCCTATTCAACTGCGCAGAGCGAGAAGACGACTGGCGCGGCAACGACTCGACGCAGGCGTACCACTCGCGCGCCTCATGGACGTGCGAAAAGCCGTCTTTGCGAATCTGCAATCCTTCACCAATCTCGGCTCCCAAATCGGCGACACGCGCGCAATCTCTGCGCTGCGGTTCTCGCCCGACTCTTCTATGCTCCTCACTGGCTCTTGGACCGGCCATGCCAAGCTGTGGAGTGTACCGCATTGCAAGGAGATTCGCGCTCTGAAAGGTGCGCTCAGGGGCCGGCGGCCTCTTCCTAGGGGTGTTTGGCAAGACTGACGCGTCTCGCGAGCGATAGGTCACAAGGAGCGGATAGGTGGCGTCGCATGGCATCCTCAAGCGACGTTGTCGCAGTCGGCCTCGGCAGTCAATTTCGCGACATCCGGGGCGGACAACGACATCAAGCTGTGGAACCTCGAGAAGTGCGTTTCGCTCGCTTGATGGCCTGACCAGGAGAGAACACGATGCTGACCCGAGTGCTCGGACTATGTAGTGACTCCTCATTACGCACGTTGTCCGGTCACGAAGGTCGAGTCTGCCGCATCAACTTCCACCCTTCCGGGCGGTACCTTGGATCGGCCTCGTACGACGGGACATGGAGGCTGTGGGATGTCGAGAAGGGAGACGAGCTGCTACTGCAAGAAGGCCACAGTAAAGAGGTCTACGCGATCGCTTTCCAGCAGGACGGCGCTCTGGTTGCGTCCGGGTATGCTACAGTTCCGTCTTGAGCTGCCGCGCTCATCAGTACGCTTATACGGCCTTTTATCTTTCTCAGAGGCTTGGACGCTATTGCTCGAGTCTGGGACCTTCGTTCGGGGCGAACGGCCTTGGTCCTCTCGGGGCACAGCCGCGACATTCTGTCGATCGATTTCTCGCCGAACGGGTACGTCCCTCGCCGTCTCGTGCTGCGCGATGGGGAAGTCTGACAACCTGACGCTCGGCTACTAGCTACCAAGTTGCGACCGGTTCCAACGACGACACGATCCGCATCTGGGACCTGCGAATGCATCAGGCGATTGCGACGATTCCGGCGCACAAGAGCGCCGTCTCCGACTTGAAGTTCTTCCAGGCGCCGCCGAAAGCGCGATCCTATCCCGACTGCGAACTCCCGCGGGCTTTCCAGCCGTTGTCGATCTTCAACGGCGCCGGCGAGAACAGCGCGACTGCAGAAGCAGGCTCGAATGGCGCTGTCGATGACAAGCCCGACTTCCCTCTCTCCGGCTCGTTCCTGGTGTCGAGTGGCTTCGACGGCTATGTCAAGGTTTGGAGCGCCGACGACT
Organism: Rhodotorula glutinis; assembly: GCA_037974285.1. Lineage (NCBI taxonomy): Eukaryota > Fungi > Basidiomycota > Microbotryomycetes > Sporidiobolales > Sporidiobolaceae > Rhodotorula > Rhodotorula glutinis. The sequence continues at coordinate 644,894 of JBBPFV010000009.1, read as the reverse complement.
GGCAGCAGGTCCGCGCGTTGTCGAACGATCAGTCGGGCAAAGTCATGAGCGTCGACGTATCCAGCGGTAGGCAATCCTTGTTGGGTCCTTACTGCGGATTTTGTGGCTGACGTTCTTGCACGACCAGATGCTCGCTTCATTGCCAGTGCGCAGTTCGACCGGAACTTCCGACTGTTTTCGCATCCCGATACCGACCTATCGTAGCAGATACCCTTTGCAAGAGATTCGCCCGCATATGTTCATATCTTTCTCAGTCTCTTCCTTTCCGGCACGCCGCGTTATGCAGACATGCACACGCTGCATCGGTCAGGGCCTCGTTGCGATATTGTCCGTACGATAAAACTCTACTCCTCTTTCGAGAAGTCTGGGAGCTTATCGGCTTCGTCCGTCTTGCCCTCCACAATGACCTGACGCAGAACGTTGTATGCCCGCTCGAGGTCGTCGTTAACGACCACGACGTCGAACGCGCCCGACTTGGCGTATTCGAGTTCGCCGACGGCGGCGGCGAGACGCGCCGACATGGACTCGGCAGACTCGGTGCCGCGCCCGGTCAACCGAGTCTTGAGCGAAGCAATTGATGGGGGCGAGATGAAGACGTAGAGCGGATTGAGGTAAGCGTGGTTCGCCTTGATCAGCTTGACGCCCTGCAGATTCACGAAGAGAGCCTGTCAGCAACGCGGTTCCTCGTTCCCGCTCTTCATAAAGTGTAGCCGGCTGACCTGGGTATCAATGTCGAGGATGCACATCTTGCCGCCCTTCTTGACGTCTTCGACCGCCTGCACACTCGTCCCGTACATGTTCCCGCTGAACTCGGCATGCTCGATGAAGCCGTCGCGCTTGACGAGGTCGACAAAGTCGTCACGCGTCACAAAGTGGTACGAGACGCCGTGCGACTCGCCCGGTCGCGGCGCGCGTGTCGTGTCTGAGGAAAGACGGGCCAACTGTCAGTCCGGAGGACCGGAAGCAGTCGCAGCGACGCGGATACTCACGCGAGATCGAGAAGCCAAACTTGTCTGGGTACTCGTTGAAGAGTTTCTTGAGCAAGGTGCTCTTCCCCGTGCCGGACGGGCCTGTAAGCAGGGGAGCGGAAGGCGTTAAACCGAGAACGGCGACGTTCGTGAAGAAATGGCACGTCGTCAGGGCTGAGGCTCTAGGAAGGACGTGCCGCCGATCTACACACGCACCACAGATGACGATCGGTCGAATCAAGCCAGCAGCGACGCTCATTTTGGTGCTCGGAGGCGGAGTTTCTGGGGAGGGGAAAAGTGCTGAGACCGGTCGCGACGCGGGAGATGAGCATGTCAAGCCGTTTCGACTTCTCTACAGAGTTCGCGCGTACTTCTTCTCAGTGAACTCCTTATGTGATTAGGCAGATCAAAGTGCACTCCTTTCGCGAGCTCAAGTGCAGGTTGGCATGTCGGGCAAAGAAGTAGAGATACAAGGACAACCCGCGTCCTACTGGGTACATCCCGCAGGTTCAGAAGATCGGCTATGGACGAGTGTAAATGTCTTCTAGCAGTAGTGTGTGTAAGGTAACGAGGGAGACAGACAAGTGAACGGCCAAGATGAAGGCGCCGTTCCGTTCGGAGACGTTCAATCTTCAAGAACCGCACAAGGTGGTAGTGACAACGACGAGGTGAGAGAGAGGTAAAGAACGCATGTATATGTCCTGTGAGACGTGGGAGGCTGTTGGGCCTGTCCTGCGCTAGGCAGGAGGCATATGGGCGGGCGGAAAGGCGAGGCGTCGCGATGCAGCGAAGAACAGCGCGCGACCTTAAGTCGGACCTGTCGGCGGCGGCCGCGGATCTGTTCCTGCTGTGGTCATCGGGAACTGACTTGAAATCCGGGCAGGCGAGGCGGTTGCGACAAAGCCGTGCTGAAGCTTCGAAGTCGGGCGGTGCGCCAGAGGCGGGCGAATGGCGCGCACCTCGGGCGCGATCGACAGGCCGGGGTAGAGCGCGAGCGGACTAACGTTCGTCGGCGCGAGTCCAACTGGCGAAGCGTACGGGATCGTGTCGGGCGATTGCGGGATGTAGTGCTGCTGTCCTGACTGAACAGGCGAGCCGTTCGCCGTAGTCAAGGCCGTGCTGTTCGTGCCAGACGACTCGCGCGATCCAGATCGCGACTGCGAGGGCGACGTCGACGAGGAAGCTTCTTGAGCCGCAGCATCGAGGGGCTTGACGTCGCTCTCCTTGCGCTTCTTGTCGGCAAGCGCTGCTTGGCTGCGGGCCTTGCTCCAGCGCAGACCGCATGCGTTGCAGAGGGTCTTCGGTCCCGTCGGGCCCGATCGCCACTCGGCAGAGCTGGTACGTCCGCAGTTGGCGCATGCGCGCGCGGCCGGGCTGCCCTTGTTCGCCGGAGGGGCCTTGGCGAGCTGCTCCTTGCGCCGCTTGATGGCCTCAAGCGCCTCTCGCTCCTCGCGGAGCTTCTTGTTCGTGAGGCGCACTGCACGGGGAAGAGACGTGTAAGTAAGCGGCTTCGCCTCCCCATCCAGCATTCCGGGGTAGGGGCAAACTCACTCTGATGCAACTCGAATTGCCAACTGGTGCCACGAGTGACGTTTAGCTCGTCAAAGACGTTGTCTGAGCCACCGGATGCCGTCGCGAGCGTCTTGGACGTGCTTGGAACGGCCGAGAACGAGGTTAACCCGGGCAGGCCGCCTACACCGGGCACCGTCTGCGCCTGACTCGCGGCCGAACCCGACACGCTCGTGGCGGCCGTGACCGATGACCGACCAATCGACATCGACATATCGAGCGACGTTGGGATACCCGACGAAAGAGACCCGGACATGGAGCGCGAGTGTCGCGAGCCGGCGTTGCCCGAATTGGCAACCGAACTCGACGAGAGACGACGACGGTTCGCGCGCGCCGACTCTTTTGAAGCGAGGCTGACCTGCGCAATAACCGACACTTGGCTGCTGCCGATCGGCTGCATATTTGGCGGAGCAGGCGCGTTCTCCTTCGTCGGCGCATCCGTTTCGCTGCGAGCCGGGTAGAAGCGAGTGATGACGCTCACTGGAGCCGCGCCAGGCGCCGGGATGAGGACGTGGGCGACCTTTGTCGGCTGTCCTCGGCTTGTCTCGCGGAGGGCTGCCATGAAGCGATCGCCGTCGTCGCTGCCCGGTCGTGACAGGTCAAAGATACCCTTGCTGAGCAACGCCTTCTCGACGCTCGAGACGCCGAGCATTTTTTGCGCAGTCTGGGTTGCCGAGAGGAAGATCCCGTCGACGCAGACCTTGGCCCAAAACTCGTCTGCTCCTTCGCCGACGCCACCTTCATCTTCAAGGTCACGCCAAGACATCTTCGGGACTTCGCGTGGACGGCCGGACAAGATGACGCATTTGCGCCCCTTGCCCGGCTCGAGGTGAAGGCGGCCCTGCGCCTCGAACCAGACATAGCCTGACTTCTTCCGCCGGATGCGGTAGACGAGGTTGACGGTCGGGTGCGCGGAGACGCCAGCGTCCTTCAACTCGCGCTGAACACTGACGATGTCGGACGGGTGGCAGAACGACGAGAGCGTCTTTCCAAGGAGCTCGCTCGGCTCGTACTCGAGCAAACGCCTCGAGGCGCCCGAGACGTAGAGCAGCGCGCCCTTGAGCGATAACACGTGGATCAGGTCATCGCTTTGGTCGACGAGCAAGCGCATGAACTGGCGCTTGATCGAATCGTTGACGAGAGCTTGACGACCTTGGGCGGCGACGGCATCGATAAGGTCGCCTGGCTCGTCGGTCGAGACTTGCTCGCGAGCCTGTTGCATGGCATACGCGGCCTCCTCGATCCGAGCGACCGTCGAAGCAGCATGCGCCTGCGCATTCTGCTGCGCAGTGTGCGCTGAGTCCTCGAGATGCTCCAGGCTGGTGATCGGGTCGAAGGAGATGACCGACGGGTTCCGCGCGATGGTAGCGTGGACGACGGAGTAGTTCACGACGTATGATCCGTTCTGCATCTTGTCGAGGATAGCGGCGGGCTGGTCGACCAGGTCGACCTGGAAGCCGACGAAGAAGGAGACCTGGCTCGAGTCGTCCATCGATACCGGGACACAGGTCACCAAGTTGATGAACGGCTTGCCGCCCTTGTGGTAATTGATGAGCGACACCTGCGTCTCTTCTCCACGCTCGATATGGCTGCGGAGATGGTGCGCGGCGTTGCCGTCGGTGTACCGCCGCTTTTCGCCTTGGACGACCGCCTGGTCACCCGGAGCCTGCAGGAAACGGCCTGTGGGAGCAAGGAGTCAGTACGATGCAGAAAACGCGCCGAACGATACTCCGAAAGACGTACAGTTTTGTCCGACAATCTCGTCAGTGTCGTAGCCAGTGAGGCGAGCAAAAGTCTCGCTCGCATAAACGATCGGCTGGTCGAACTTGCGGGCATCGACCACGACGAACGAGCAGCTCATGTCGACGGCGCCGATCTCGATGACGGGGTTTCGGCGATTGACGACCCGCGCCAAGATGCCGACGAGGTCGAAGCCCGATCCCGAATAGATATTCTTGTGCTGATTCAGCGTCTGAACGCCGCTGTCGGTTCGACGCGGCGGCGACGGCAGACCGAGCGCCTTGTGGTCGAACGGTCCGGAAGGCTCTGTTGGATTGTGCGAGAACGGCTTCGAATCGACCATCATGCGCGAGTTTTGCGAGTAGGCTGGCTGCGCAGACGGTGCGTCCTCGGTACCGTAGGACGACCCGTACAAGTCGTACACCGGGTTCGCCAAGTTGTACGCGGGGTACGGCTCATACGCGGGGGAGGGCGAGACTTGTCCCTGAAGACCAGCCATCGCCGGCTGCGCAACATGGTGAGACTGCGGACGCTGCATACTCGGCCGAACCGGCGACGAGCGGAACGTCGCGCCCGGTGAGACGGACAAGACAGGCGAACTGATGGTTCGCATCGACGCAAGCATACGCACGCGGTCGGCCTGCGTCGGCCCGCGCTGTTGCTGCTCGGGCGCTTGCATCGCCTGCATCTGCTGCTGCCGTTGGTGGTAGGGCTGCTGCAAATGCTGGTTCTGCTGAGAATGGGAAGAATCCGAAGGCGCGATCGACATGGTCCCGGCACGGATGCGAGCGAGCGCATCGTGCCCGTGCGAGCTGGCTTGGCGTCCCGTATTGGCGAACGCGTTACTCATGGCCGAGCCGCCGGTGTCTCGCCTGACACCAAAGGCATTCTGAGCCTGTACGACCGACGTGCCGGCGTAGCTGTAGCTGCGGGGCGGAACCGCCGCAGAAGGAGGTTCCATCGCGTATGTCGCAAGCGCCGATCGACCTCCTCCGCCGGAAGCGTCGAAGCCGCTCAAGCCGCTCGACTGCAACATGTCAACCTCGGCGTCGTGCATATTGTGGTCGACCGAGCCAGCGTAGGCTGAAGGCGAGCCGGCGGACATGGCCTGAGGACCGTACGCCGCGTCGATCGGGTCGACCGTGAAGGCCGCCGGGGCCAACGAGGCGACCGATTCGTCAAAGTACGAGTCGGCGTAGAATTCGGACGTTTGAGGCGAAGGATGTCCGGACGGCGGTTGCGAGAACGACATCTGGCCGTCGAGCGCGGCAGGGTCGTAACCCTCGCCACCGTCGCCGTACGAATAAGTCTGGAAGGGCTGCATCGGTGTAGATGCCGCCTGTATAGGGAGAAAGGAGGGAGTGTGCGCTGCTGGGAGGAGGCAGGTACGATAGGCGACAGAAAGCTGGTTGCTCTAGCAAAGGCAGCGAGACTGTCGACTGGCGTCTGCGGGAGTGCGGATCACCACGAGTCAGCTTCGCTACACACGGCGTTGCGCTCGAGGGACGTACAGCGATATCGGACGCGCTTTGTCGAGAGAGTTCGCTACTTTGGCGAGGGCAAACCAGGTAACTGCGCGAGTCTAGAGTTTAACAGAAGGTAGTCAGTGACTCAGTCAAGTCTCGATGGAATCCCTTCGGGAGAGGCTACGCACCTGTACTTAGACTACCGCGGCAACCAGTTGCGACGTTTGGGAGAAGAACGTCTCTTTTATAGACGAAGACGCGGGGTTCGGAAGCGCAATCAACGACGAGACCAGGTGGGTGGAGTCGGAAGGCTAAGACTGCAATTCGAGCTGCTTGACAGCTGGGCAAGGAGGACGACTAGCGGCAGGCGTCTGTTTGCCGTGCGGAACCGGAAAGAAGCAGACGGGGCGAGTCAGTCACAGCGGATCTCGTGAGCGCGGCAACCCCGTGAATGCAAACCCCCGGACACCTTCGCGCGGATCCGAAGGTTGCGCATTCGGGGTGGCAAGGACGACTCACAGCGATGTCGGACGCGCTCGAGGCCACTCTAATAGTCGTCTCCGCTCAGTGACAAGAGCCTGTACGAACGATCGGACCAGTGTCAGACTCTCTGTTAGCGCTCGTTAGGGGTGCGGCGGCCCTCGGGCAGGGGCAAGTCTTTGGGCAGAAACGCTCCCTCGAGGGGAGGTGAGTGGTGTCCGATCCGCTGGCTCCTCCGAGTGGCTAGACACGCGGCTCGACGGACAGGCCGCAGGGGCCGGACTGGAAGGGCTAGGGAGGTAGTACACACCTGTTACAGCTGCTGTGACTTGCGAGTCGGTCGCGCGTAAGCCTTGTCGAGTCGCAAGGACCGGTACGAGATGAAGACTTGTTGTGAGCCTCGGCAATTCGACGAGACGGTATCGACGGGAGGGGGAGGGTCGAATGGAACGAACTGGTGAAATCCCTCTATGGCCTAGCGATATCGGAGGCAACTCAAGAGGTAGTTCACGCTGTTCGAGGTGTATGGCCGGTATCCGAGGGGAGCGGAGGCGGCGGCCGGGCAACGATTCGGGGAAACAGTTTCGCACACCGCGCAGGGCGAGTTTTGTCCCTCGCCTCCGCGGCTCCTCCCTCAAAAGTTCGTCTCCGAGCCTCAGTACTATAAAGTGGCAGCGAGGCTGCTGAAAGTACTCGATGGCATCTCCTAGCGCTTCCCCTCGGCGCAGCGCTCGCTCAAAAGTCACGGCTCTCCCTTCTCCTCCGGTGACCGCACTGTCGGCTTCGCCGCAGCAGGTAGGCGCTGTACGGTCGGAGCAGCCGACTCTCACTCGCTCGCCTGAAGCGATGAGCGCGAGAGCTACCCGCCGGCCCAACAGGCGAAAGTCCATGGCCGCTCATGCTGCGCAGCCATCGTCTGATCGCGCCGCGGCATCCCCGTTGGCTGCCCATGACCTGCGGTGCGCTCGCCCTGAGGGCTTGTCACTGGCCAGGCTCCACGCTGGCCGTATCTTCTTTCGACTGACCGAAACAAGCCCGGTCGCAGTCCGCTAGAAGCGTACTGTCTCGCGTCGGTCGAGCGATGCCACGAGCTGGAAAAGACCGTCGGCCAGCTCGAGGTAAGGACTCGCCAGGCATTCGAGCATCATGGGACGCCTCGAGTTGACACGTTCAACGCGATCACAGGCGGACATCGACAGCAAGTTGCAGCTCTGGGATGAGCGCCTTTCCAAACTTGCTGCGATCGATGCGCAAGCCCAGGTGCGGGCTTCCCCGGAGCTACCCCTTCTGCGGAACCCCTCCCTGACGCGATTTTTCCCGTGGTTGCAGCAACTGGCCAGATCGATGACGGCTTCGCTCGCCTCGCTCAGAGCCTCGGCGACCCCTCAAGTCTCGTCAGCGCGGAGAGCCGTAGTCGACAGCACCGCGAAAATCGATGAAAGCGCCCGAGAACTAGACTCGAGCATATCCAGCATTGATCGAGCTCGACATGCGGTGCGTGCACGGGGTTCAACATCACGCAAAGTCGTCCTTCCGGAGCTAACAACTCGAACAAACATGCTCCGCAGCTGGAACGCCTCGAAGCCCGGCTAGACGACGAGGAGAATACCTTGAAGCGTATCGACGACTGGCAGCGAGCACTGGCCTGTACGTGGCGACGAGTGTTTGCTTGGATCCGGGGAGTACGCCATTCCGCCACTGACATGCCCGATTCGCATTTCTTGCAGGGCTGCTGATAGTTGTCCTCGCCGGTTTCGTTGCTCTCGTTGCGTGGCTGTTACAGTGATCCCTTTGTGTTTAGCGTCTTGTCGTTGTATCCACTTCGCATTCCTTTGCTCACACGTGAGGGTTTCCAAGCCGGATTTTCGTCTCATCGGTAAAGAAGGGAAGCTGGCTACAGTGGCAAAGGAGACTACAGATAGTAAGGGTATTGACAGATACGGATCGTCAGAGCAGGGACAAGTGCGCGTCGGTCCAAAGTGTCAGGACTAGATCTGCGTGACGCCGCCGAGTGCGTCCGCCAGCGCGGACCATTGCTCGTTGATCCGGCGCCCAAAGGCCGCCTCGTCGGCAGCGTAGTCGCGAAGTACGCGCGAGAGTCGGGATGCTGAACGACACGCGCCAGAGTCAGCCTCGGGTACCGCGACATGTCACCAGGGCGAGCATTATGTCCGGGCGAGCATTAAGGCGAGGCGAAGTGGACGACTCACTCGACCGCCAAGCCCATCGGACTTCTTCCCACATGCAGAACTTGATGAATTCGCGACGCTTCAGCGCAGTCTCGATCGCTCGTTGGTCGATTTCGCACTGTGCCATGAGCTTCTCGACGTCCGTTTCAAAAGTCGCTGGTCTCGGCGAGGCGTCGCGAAGCTGGGCGAGCTGCCAGATTCATGATCCATAAGCACAGTTCAGGTGGCACGAACTTTGTAAGCGCGACCGACCTTTGCAGTATTGGCGTCGAGCCGCTTTCTGAGCTTGTCGAGGTTGTCGCCTCCGAGCGTCACTTGTCGTCCGAAGAGATCTCGCAGGTTTATGAAAATCTCTCGATGCTGATGCACACGAGTTGTCAGCATACCGCCGTCTGTGCTCACAAACAGGATTGCAAAGCCGGCCGGGAAGCCTACCTGTTTGAGCGATTCGACGACCGTGTCGAGCGTTCGCTGCGCGCTGGTCTCGTTCGTCTCGCCGACTTCCCCGGCAAGCGTCGCGACGGAGCGGATATGGCGTTCCGTCTGGCCGACCTCGTTCGGCCGCCACGCGCCCTGCGCGAGCTCGACGGCCCCTTCGAACGCGTCCCGGAGCGAAGCAAACTCCTTCCCTTGATTCTGACGGCGGTGCGCGAGTCGGTCGGCCGTCGAGGTGATTCGGGTCCAAGACTCGACGAGCGGGATGATCTTTTGCCGGACCGAGGTGAGACGCGCCTCGAGGTCCGAAGGGAGCGAGGCGATCTCGGCGGGAGTCAGCGTCCGCGAGGACGACTCTTCGGCGAGCGAGATCTCTTGCGTCTTGCGGTAGTCGGCGAGGTCCTGTGAGAGTCACAAGACGATGGTGAGACGGGACTCGTCGGAGCGCAGGGGCCCAACGTGCCGCGGGAACGTACCCTCGTCTCGGTCATGAAAGCGTTCAGGAGCGCGTCGCGTTTGACGACTGGGTGCGCGAGCAACGCCGTCAAGGCTCGCTCGAGACCTCTCCGTCTTCGTTCGAGGAACAAGTCGTCGGTCGCGAGGTAGTGGCCCGAGACTTGGATCCGTTTCGGCGGGAGGGCGGGCAAGAGGCGGAACGGGTACCGCTTGGTCAAGCTGTCCATTAACCAGACAAAGTCGCTGTAGCGCCGGTCGACCGAAGTGTGCTTCTCTGGGTGCACGACCGTCCAGACGTGGTGTTTGACAAACGCCCACCCTTGCATGTCGCCCTTGAGAGCGACCTGGACGCGGTCGAGCGGCGCGAGTTCCCAGTCTGCCTGGTCGACTTGCGGCGGTTCCGCGAACCCGCTCGCATGCGTCCCTGCTCTCGGCCGTCCTGTCATGGCGGCGGCCGAGTCGTCCGCGAGCGAGTAGCCAGCGGTGGGACTGGCGGGAGGTGGGGCGGCGTCACTCGACCAGTTGTCACTCGCAGCCCAGCTCCCTTGCCGTCCGTAAGCTGGAGGAGCTGCTCCACCGGTAGGACTACCCCAGGAAGCCATCCTTGCCAAGTCGGAAGCTAGCAAACAGCCGTATAGTAGCCGCGAGGGGAGAGGCAGGCGTCGATCGCCGGTCGACTGTTGCGGCCGCGACTCACTCTCGGCCGTCTCACCAACACTTCGCCTGAGGCACTCGTCCAGCTCGGGGAAGTGTATAAGCCATGTCGGGCAATCAGTTTCGTGGTACGAGCCTCGATCAGGACCCGCGGTTCAGGGACAAACAAGCCGCGCTCATGCGCAAGACGGCGTTCCCGCCGTCGTTCGATACAAAGGTCGGCAGCCTTATAGCCCGAAGTTTGGAGGACTACAGCTGACGCGGGTGTTCCCGCAGGTCGACATGCGCAAAGTCGAGGTGAGTTGCCTGGCCTCACGCACAATCTGGACCTCGACCTCGCTGACACTCTACGCCCGCGCGGTCGCATGAGCAGATGGCAGTCATGAAGCCCTGGATCACGAAAAAGGTCATCGAGATGCTCGGGTTCGAGGACGACGTCCTGATCGAGTACATCTACTCGCTCCTCGAAGACCCCGAGAACCCGGTCCGTAGGCACTCGCCTCGCTCAGAGTGAGCTGTCACTGACCCAGGAGCACATTGCGAAGGTGGTCGACGGCAAGAACATGCAGATCCTCCTCGCCGGGTTCCTCGAAAAGAAGACGCCCGCGTTCATGTCGGCGCTGTGGGACCTCCTCCTCTCGGCGCAGTCGAACCCGCTCCGCGTCCCGACCGCCCTCCTCGAAGAAAAGAAGCGCGAGATGCGCGAGCGCGAACAGCAAGAGGCGATCAAGCGCCGCCAGCAGGAAGAGCTCGATGCGGTCCGCGCGAGGGAGAGGGGCGGTCGCGCCGGACGCGGCGGGTTCGGAGGCGGACCGGCCCCGCATCAGCAAGGACACGGAGGCGGTTACGGCGGACCCCCTCGCAGAGACGGACCCCGCTACGATGACGGACCCCGTCGAGGAGGCTACGGCGGAGGGTACGGGCCGGGTCGGGATCGCGATGCAGGCTACGGTGCGAGACGCGAAGGACCGGACTACAGAGACGACTACCGTGGAGACCGAGTGCGCCCCCTACAATGTTACTTCCCAAGTCCAAGCGGAAAGGCTGACGCCCCCCTCCTCTTTCATAGCGCCCTCGCGGAAGGTCCATCTCGCGCTCGCCGCCTCCTCGAGGCGTGAAGCGTTCGCCCTCTCGCTCTCGCTCCCGCTCTCCTCCGCCTCCTCGCGGTGCGCGCCGTCAACGCTCCCCGTCCTACGACCGCCGGCGCTCCTACTCGCCGGACCCCCGCGACGACGACCGTCGGCGGCCTCGCCGGTACTCGCCGAGCCCTGAACCGATTCGCGGTACTTCGAAGCGGTACCGCAGTCGGACGCGATCGCGGTCGCCCGGACCGCCGGCAGAGGGAAAGTCGCGCGGGAGGCGGGACTCGGGTTCGTCACCGCCACCGCAGTCGTTGTCGCGCCGAGGTGGGAAGCAGAGGGAATGGTCGCGGTCGCGCACGCGCTCGTACTCGCCCGAGGCGCCTCGCCGCCGTCGTCCGAGCCTCTCGCCAGCGCGTGACGCGCCAAAGCGGCCCCGTTCGCGCTGGGACCGCGACGAAGAAGCCGAGCGATCGCCGCCTCCCCGTCGCGCCGAGCTCGGCCAAGAACGAGCGGTCTCGCCTGAAGCCGACCAGGGCCGCCAGACTGTGCGTTGACCGGGCTCGCCGTAGCTCGGAGACAGGCACTGAGGTTTGGCTGTGCGCAGTCGCTGGCTGACCGCGAAGGCGCGCTCAAGGAGGACCTCCTTCGGAAAAAGGTCGAGGCGTCGAGGCGGTCGAGGGCCGCCGAGTGAAGTGGTAGGCCGACTCCATCCCGCGACTCGCCGCGCTTCGCCCTTGTAATCGAATCCACCCGGCTCGTGCGCCTCTCTCGGTAGCCCGCCGGGAGCCGCGACAACCAGGGTGCGAGTGAGTGTCTATCGAGCGGCGCTAACGCTATCGCCTCCGGCGCTAAGTTTGGTCGCCCGGTATCGATTCTCTCGCTCGCTCGCGTGGCGCATGTCTCTTCTTGTGTTGCGCCCTCTGCTATTCGCTGTGAAGACCTGCTGGAAGACTACTGTGAGCAGATGCATCGATAGAGTCTGGGGAATTGGAAATCGTGAGACCGCGCATACATCCGCTCGCTGAGGCGAACCCCGGCTGCCGGTTCCGAGCGCTCTAGGCTCGCTCACGCAGCTCGGCAGGACGGCACTCGACTCGAGCCACACTCGCTTCGCAAGCACGACGGCGGCCAGACGCTCTACCGGTCAGCTCGTCCGTGCACGGTGATCGCTCCGTTCGGTCCCAAGAGGGGCAAAAAAGTTGCGAGACACCAAAAGAAAGGGCCGACCTCCTCAACTGTAGCGGGCCACGACAGCGACGAGAAACGTGTCAAGGGAGGAGGGCAATACGCTATGGAGCAGCATCAAGTAGGAGCGCAGCCTGCGCCGACGGTGTACGATCAGGCCCTCGGCAGCCCGTCCGCCTTCACTCTCGACAACGCGGTCGACACTGGCGGGAACGCACTCAACTTGCCCGACTACCTCGCCGGAATGATGTCGCCCGGGGCGTTCACGGCGAGTCTGCCCCAGCACACGCCCGGGTTCGAAGGTCACGGCAGTCCGGCGGCTGAAGCCGGGCATCACCCGACTCCGGTCAATTTCGCCGACCTCCTCGCCGAGTTCACGTCTGCGCACAACGCGTTCAGCCCTGACGTGAACGGGCAGGTGGCGACCACCCAGGGCGGAGACAGCAGCGCCGAGACAACGAGCCCGGTGCTCGCGCCCGCGGCAAACGGGAACGGCGGGTCTGCGCACGCTACTGGGTCGACCGAAGCCGAGCAAGGGCAGAAGACGGCTCAGGAGATCCTCCTTGAGCAGTTGAAGGCACTTTATCCGGCCGCGACCGCGACGGCGACCAGCGCGCCGACGCCATCTACCAGCTCGCAGCCTAGTCCTGCCGAGGCGGAACAGCACAAGCAGCGCTCGCCACGCCTCGAAGCCTCGCACGACGCACACGGCAGCGTACCTCCGGCGCCTTCTATGGCGCACGCTCACCATGCGGCGCAGCCGGCGCCAACGCCGAGCGTGCCGAACGGGAGCGGTATCCAGCTCGACCCGAACATGCAAACGCAGCTCCACCAGTGGCTGTCGCAGTCTCTCGGCGGTACAATACCTCCGCCCGCATTGCAGTCGCCAGCTCCGGCGGATGCGTACGCTACGCCTGCGCCTCAGCACCATCGCTCGGCCTCGACTTCCGCGCACTTGCCGGCTCACCTGCACCACCACGGACAGCAGATGCCGCTCCATTCCTCCGCGAGCTATCAGCATGCACAGTCTGCACCGGTGTCGCACCATGCGAGCCCCATGACTTCGTATGGCGGGCCCGTGCAAGAGCAGCCGTACCCGACATCCGGCCCGTCGACTCCGTACGGACAGCCGCCCACACCTTCATCCGCGCAACCGCCGCTGTACCCTTTTCCGACTTCGTCTATGCCCATTTCAATCCCATCCTACCTCGCTCAGAACCAGCTTGACCTTTCGGCACCGCCGGCGGCTATCCAGGCGCAGTTGACCGCGATGCAGCTGCTCGTCAGCGCGAACGCGCAAGCTCACGCACACGCCCAGATGCAACTGCAGGCGCAACAGCAGGCGCAGCAGCATCAGCAGCATCAGCAGCATCAGCAGCATCAGCAGCATCAGCAGCAGCAGCAGCAGCAGCCTCACTTTCAACACGGCCAGCATTTCCAGCAACCGCAAGGCCCTTCGTTCGAGCAGCCAGCGCCAGCGCCTTCTCAGCACGTCAGCAATTCCTACACTCCTTTCGATGTCCGGACGAGCGCTCCTGGCACGGCTAGCAGCTCATATCGGGAAGCTGATGTGAGTTGCCCCTTCGGACGAGATTGAAAAACATGGAAACTGAACATGGCGCGCGGTTCGCAGTACATGTTTTCGCCGTTGATGTCGCCCGCCATGACTCCGCATTCGGCTTTCACGAACGCATCGTCACTACCGCCTTCAGTCGGGCCGCTTCCGCTGGTCGCGCCCTCCGATTGCTTCCCGCCTCTGACTTCGCCGGCGCTCGGACCGCAATTGTACCGCAGCGACGGCGCATCCATGCACTCGCACCATCGTAACTCGCTCCAGGGACTTGTCGACGGCGTCGGGGCGTTGTCGACTCAGCTACCGCCAGGTTCGCCCAGCAATCCGACGTACTCGTCGCCCCGAGTTGGACCGAGCGATCCGGCTTTGCCACCTCCAAGCGCCGGCTCGAGCCGCCGAGGAGCGAGCAGCGGGCGCAGCAAAACGCGTCCGAGCCCGCTCATCAAGCCGACCGACCCTGCTTTCGAACGACGGAGGCGGAAGACGCAAAGTTCGGCGAACGGGGCGGCCGCCGAGAAGCGCGCGTCCAGCTCGAAGAATGCCACGGCGTCGCCTTACATCGAAGGAATGACGCAATTTACTGGCAGCGAGCGCGGCTCGAGCGCCTTCTCGGCCGCATCCTCATACGTCGGCACCTCGCCAGGCGACGGCGAGTCCGTCCCGTCTGTCGAGGCGAATGGTAGCAGCGCTAGCGCCGCCGGCATCGATACGCCGAGTCCGGTCGATCTTGCCGCGTCCTCCCAGCAAGTCTTGAACGGGTCGACGGGATTGCGCGAGGCCGTGACGATCGCCAACGCTGTCTCAATACAGGCAGAGACGGACGGCTTGATGGGGCCTCCGCCGTCTCGACCGTCTTCGACCAGCATAGCGATCACGCCAGCAAGTCTGATGAATCTTGGCGAAGGATTCAGCTTGAACGGCCTCTCCTCGCTGTCGCCAGCTTTCGGTGCCAACGAGGCGCAGCACCCTTTCGACCCGGTCTCGTCTGCCCTTTCATCCCTGCAGAACAGTCCGGCGCTATTGCCCGAGGCCGAAGGGGCCGCAGCGCCGCTCCTTGCTATGCCTCCCGCTATCACCGAAGAATCGTTTCGGGCCCCGCCCCAGCCGTCGGCAAGCGGCAAGGCCAGCAAGGTCCGCAAGATGCCTTCTACGCGCGCTTCGCCAGCACTCAAGCCCGTCGATGCGAAGGGTAAGGGGAAAGCGACGGTGGAGAAGGGCTCGAGCGGGCGCAAAGCAGCCTCGTCGAAGCCCCCGAAAATCGCGCCGAGCCCCAAAATTGGTCCCACTCGAGGCACTATGACGCCCGGTACGTCCTCTTGTGGGTAGCTACAGGATCGTTTCCCGGCTGACTCTCTCTGTCCGCGTTTGCAGACGGACTGCGGGCCACCCGCGGTTCTGGCAAGTCAAAGGACGACAAGGACAGCGAGATCGACGTCCTCGGTCTGCCTCCAGCAATCACGGCAGATCTCACCGTGGACTCCCTGACGGCCAGCCTCGGCAAACTTGACAACGAGCACGCGCCCGATACGCGCAAGTCTTCGCACAAGGTCGCGGAGCAAAAGCGACGCGATTCGCTGAAACTCTGCTTCGACGAGCTGCGCCGAATCTTGCCGCCAATCCTCCCGTACACCGATGAGCAAGATCGCCGTCCCGGAGATGGAAACGTCGGCGGGCAGCGTCACGGCGAGATCGACCCGCTTCACCCGAACAAGGGCGTGAGCAAGGTTGCTCTCCTCCGGCGGAGTAACGAATATCTCGAGATCCTTCGCGAACGCATCGACCGCCGCGATCGCGCTATCTCGTCTCTTCGGTCCCATCTAAGTCAGCTACGAGTCCAACTTGGCGTCGAAGAGCTGGACGAGCAGGAGGAAGAAGTTCCCGGTCTCGATCTCGACCTCGACAACCTCGACAAAGAAGAGAAGCAAGCGGGCAATCTCGCATTCTGTACGCGTTTCTTTGTCTGGAGCCAATCACTGTCAGGGACTGAGCGCTCAATGATCGCGCAGACGAGGATCTCGACTTTGACGAGAAGGTTGCATTGGGCGAAATCGTTCGACGCACTGCGACCTCGCGCCGCCCGTCTGTCTCTGCCGCTGAGCCCAAGCCTTCTCGCTCCGGAACGCGCCGGTCGAAGCGCCAGCAGCCAGCCGATGAGATGGACCTGGAGACGTGACGGTCTGCGTCTATCTCGCCCGTTTTGGCCCGAGTTTGCGGTCTACTTCCCTTCCATTGCTCATGATTTGTGACCTAGCCATTTGTTGTGTCATTATGAAACTACAGTTTGACGTATGCTCGCCCTGTTTTCCGCATCATCTTTGACGAGTCGGCGCAAACTCCTCCGCGGACAAGCCGAGACAAGCTCCTTGGCTCTCAGAGCAGTACCCAACGTCACTTCGCTCGCGGCGTCTCGAAGATGCTGGCCAAAGCCGCATGAGCTCGTAGCGACGCAGCCTCTCATGACCCGGCATCATGCTTATCATCGACCGCGGCGTGACTCTGACTCTCGCTCGGACAGCAGCAGCTCCACTTCGGCTGCGTCTGCATCCGACTCGGGACTACAGAAGCGCTATTCAAGCGGACGGAAGCGATCAAGGCGGGATGACTACGTCGCTAGAAGCAGCTCCTCGAGCGATACAGCTCATGACGAGACTTCGTCTTCGGCGTCATCATCGGTCAGCCTCTCTTGAGTCTGCCCGCTTCCCGCGTCGGTCTCGCTGACGTCTGAACCGTTCCGACAGGAAGACGAAGAAGACGAGTACCGTCATGCCTCCGCATCAAAAGCGCGCCATTACGAGCTCGTCGCCAGCCTCATCATGCTTCTCCTCTTCGCCGTCGCCGCCGTGCTCTACTTTCGTCAGCGAGACTCGGCGGGAGAGGCAGTTTTCCCCTCGCCGACTGATCCTGCTCCGAGTACGGCGGGCGTGGGCGATTCGACTCCATTAAGCGTCGACAACAGCTCAGCAGAGGTATGCCGCCTCTCCCTTCTCTCGGGTCTTTTCCGTGGACTGAAGCCTCAGTCCGCAGTCTCCGTCGCCTGTCATCTCCGCTTCGACAGCTTCAGCGTCTTCCAAATCAACTGCTGCAGCTTCTCCGTCGGGACCTTCGGCAGGCGGTTCCTCCGGTCCGTACAGACTCGTGACCTCTTATCAGGGCCAAACCTTCTTCGACGGCTGGACGTTCTGGGATCAGGCCGACCCGACGCATGTCAGTCTCGGACGCACTTTTGTCTGCACGCATGCTGATGTTTCAGGGTCGCAGGGCCAGGTCGACTATTTGAGCCGAGACGCGGCGCAAGCTGCCGGGCTCATCTCAACGACGTCCAAGTCCGCCATCATGGTAAGGCCTCGCCGATTGTATCCGTCTCTGATCAGCCACGGCCGACCGCGTACTGATGCACAGCTCGAACGCAGCGTGTTGACAATAAGACAAAGCTTGCGGCCGGCGCACAACGAGCGTCTGTCCGGATTCATTCGACCAAGGCGGTCCCGATCAACTCCATCGTCATTGCTGACTTTCTGCGGATGCCTTTTGGCTGTGCGACTTGGCCGGCGTGGTGGTCGAACGGGCCAAATTGGCCTGATGGTGGAGAAATTGTAAGCCTGAGACTATCCGCAGCAGAGCTTCCAACGAGGCTTCGGAGTCTAACATTGGGCCACTGTAGGACATCATTGAAGGCGTCAACAATGACGAGGTCAATCAACTCACGCTTCACACGAAGGACTCGGGGTGCAAACTCGACAGCAAACCCGACATTACTGGCAAACCTGTTCCGGCCAACACGGACTGCAACGCTCACAATAACGGCAACACGGGATGCTCGTGGGCGGAGACGGCGGCAGCTTCTTACGGAGAGAAGTTCAATGCCGCTGGTGCGCATTCGCTCTCGCTTTCCGTCGCCGCCTCGCCCAAATGACGACCATACTTTCTGCAGGTGGCGGCGTACTCGCAACGCTGTTCAGCGACGACGCCATCTCAATCTGGTTCTGGTCTCACGGCGGCACAACATTGCCCGAGAACATCGCCAACAACGCACCGGACATGTCGACCTGGGGGAAACCGTCAGCAACGTGGACTAAAGCAGCCTGCGCCATCTCAAAGTACTTCCAGGATCAAACCCTGATCCTCAGTGAGTCAGCAGTAATTCCTACTCTTCTCCTTTTGCCCCACTGAGCTGCTCCACCTTACAGACACGTCCATCTGTGGTGATTGGGCGGGCGCTCAGCAAGTCTGGTCGTTGGCGTGTGGAACAGAGGCGCCGACGTGCGGTGACTATGTCGCGGACGCATCCCATTTCGACAACGCCGTTTGGGAGATAGCCTCCATCAAGGTGTACTCGATCGGCTAGCTCTGGAATCAAGTTGATTCCGCTGCTTCGCTCCTCGAGAACTGGCCCATCACATGCCGAGACCGGCTTGTCCGCGGACCTGCACAACCACTCCAATCCGCTGCTCTTTCGCCGTGCAGCTCCTAACGCACTTGTCGGCCGATCTGAATACTCGTCGACCGCTTCGCTCGTATTGCTCTCGCCGAATCGTCGATCCCGGGCGCCTGAATCTCGCTACGTGCCGATGGCTCGAACACGTTACGACACTTCGGACAGCTCCAGAGAGTCTGATGAGACGAGTGACGCACCTAGACCGAGCTCTCGTCCCCCAGCAAGCGGCAATATGTCGCCCACTGCGTGGGTCCTGCTCCTGTTGCTGGCCTTGGTGCTCGCGGGGACCCTCGGAGCGACGAGCTTCTTCGACAAAAGTCCCGTCGACTCGTCAGATCCGGCTATCCTTGGGAGCGCCAACAGTGACGCGGCAAGCGAGGTGGCGCCGACGGCTACGATTCGAGCGACTGATTCGATGGAGACTGCGGAGGAGCCCGCCGCGAACACTTCGAAGCCGTCGACAAAGCCGGCGACCGCGTCCTCCGCGAAATCCACATCACGAATCCCGTCTGCAGGGTCGCTGAGGCTGGTCCGCTCGCACGAGGGCGAATCGTTCCTCGATGGGTGGGAGTTTTTCCACCTACCCGATCCGACAGAGGTACGTGAAAATGCCGTTCGCGCTGTCGTCTCCACAGGTGATTTTACTTACTAGCTCGCTCCGCCATACAAGGGTCAAGTGAACTATTTGGATGAGCAGGACGCGCAGAAAGCGCAGCTGTTTTACGCCGGTGAAGATGTGCTGATCATGGTCTGGTCATTAGCTGCTTGACTTCCTTGCAATTATTCTGACAATCCTCTCTTCGCCTAGCGAGTCGATAATACAACAAAGCTAGCCAAAGGGGCGAATCGAGACTCCGTCCGCATAGAGACGACAACCCCGATCCCGCTCGGGTCGCTGATCGTTGCAGACATCGTTCACACGCCGACCGGCTGCGCAAGTAAGCATCCCCTTTCTCTAGGGCTCGTTCAGGACGCTCACTCCCGTGCTGTGCAGCGTGGCCGACGTGGTGGAGCTTTGGCGATCCGGATTGGCCACAGGGCGGAGAAATTGTAGGGGTTCTGCGCACGTCCGGGAGATCGAAGTGTGACGCTCTGCGGCGTGACCCGACTAAGCTGAATGCTCGTGCCCGCAGGACGTCATTGAAGGTGTAAACCTCGACAAGGAGAACGTCATCACGCTTCATACCGACGGCGACGGCTGCAAGCCGGCAGACGCGCCTGAAGTCTCTGGAAAGGTGATGCCGGAAAAGTAAGGCTTTCGAGCGGACGGGCTTGACTGCGGCGACTCATGTGCTGTCGGACAGCGTTATCTGCGACCTCGCGAGCGGCAATGGTGGCTGCTCGTACGGCGCAGGCGACAAGTCCTACGGCGCGGCTTTCAACGATGCCGGTGAGTCCGCCTTCGCTGCGGAGGCTCGCAGCCTTCCTCAAGAGAGAGCGCTGACGGATTGCATCGCCTGCAGGCGGTGGGGTCTATGCTACGGTCTTCGCCGAGGAGGGGATCTCAGTTTGGTTTTGGACCCGCAGCTCGATCCCGTCCGATGTGCTCGAAGGCATTGCAGATCCAAATACTTGGAGCACACCTACCGCAAACTGGCCCTCCGCCACATGCAACGTCTCGAAGCTCCTCACGTCTCAGTGAGTGAGCGCCCGAAACGACAAGTCCGACTGACCGTCGATGACGGGATTTACGCCTACAGAAGACTCATCTTCAGTGCGCCAATTACCCATGCACGGCGCTGGACGAGCTGACTGGCCTTTCCGGATCAGACTGTACAATCTGTGGCGAGTACGCCGGTGATCCTGAGGTTAGATTGCATGTCTCGCGTGGCCGTTTCTCAGGTCTCCATCTAATAAACCCTGCTTCCCCCCAGTCATGGGCGCGAGGCTGTAAAGACAAGGCCCCAACCTGCAGCGACCACGTCATGGAGCCGTCGAACTTCGACGACGCGTACTGGGCGGTCAAGAGCGTCAAGGTGTATGCAATGTGAGGGTTCTTCGCGAGAGCGGCTGGATAAGGTCCGCGGGTCCTCTTTGAGGCGGCAGCGAGGCTAGATCTATACAGCACATGTCTTGCACAGTACGCAAGGATCTGCAATTTGTCATAACGTTGATACAGGTGAGATAGCCTTCCCGAAAGATGACCTTCTCACCGAGCTTGTGCCAGGTCGTTGCTCCAGACATGTCCATGGCAGCTCTCCTGCGACCTGCGCGCTCCCTCGCCGAGAATGGTGTGCGGAATAACGTCAAGAGTACGCCAAGATCTCCGCGGCTGTCCGCGCAACTCCAGGCCGTCCGCGGAACGTCTGGTCGGACGTTCGGACGTTGGACTGGTCCGCGTCGCCTACAGCTCGAGTCGGTCCTCCTTCGCCTGTTCTCCTCTGCCGCATTGCAGTCTTTGTCGTCGCGCTGATCACTTTCCTCCCTTCCTACGGCATTCATCAAGTCAGGATCACCCCTTCTTGAGGTCTACCCACTGCGGTACAAATCGATATGCTCCTCATTTCCTTCGCTCTGTATGCGTTTGCGGCCCTTGCCTCGAGTACCTCAGCGGAAGCTCGTCATCACGGTCACAGTCATCACGGCCATAGACATCGTTCAACCGTAAAGAGCAGCACCCACGGCAGGTCTTTTCGAAGCTAACGCCGATCCACTGCCTCTGGAGCTTACACGCCACCATCTCAACAGCGACGCAGCCGAGTACTGCAACCAGCGCAGGCGTCCCTTCGAAGCTGTCGTCGACCTCGCCGACTTCGGTCTTTACCGCTCCCGCCGCCGGACAAACGAACGTCGCCGCGACCGGGGCGTACAAGCTCGTCCGGTCGTACGAGGGCGAGACGTTCTTTGACGGCTGGGACTTCTTCACCGAGGAAGATCCGACCGAGGTGAGCTGGGGTCTCGGCTTTCACTTTCCCGCGCGCTGCGCTGGGCTTTGCGTCCTGTCCTAGGTTACACGCTGATTTCGTCTACCTACAGGGCCAAGTTCAGTACGTCAGTCGCGCAGTCGCCGAAGCGGACGGCCTCATCTCGTCCGATGGCGGCTCTGCGATCATTCGAGTCGACAACAAGTCGCAGCTCGGGAAGGGACAGCGCCGCAAATCGGTCCGGATCGAGTCGTCCGAACCCGCCGAGATCGGGTCTCTCGTCCTTGCGGACATCACTCGAATGCCTTGGGGCTGTGCAGGTGAGACTTGCCACTGCAGCTTGAAGGACGGCTTCCGAACTGACCACCTTTTCCCAGTCTGGCCAGCATGGTGGAGCTACGGCGAGCCGGGGTGGCCCGAAGGGGGCGAGATCGTGAGTTCACGAGCACACGCGTGGACTAGCAAGATGTTCGTTGTCTCCGTGCTGATTGCCATGCGATTCGCGATTTGGTTCCCGTTGCAGGACGTGATCGAAGGCGTGAACATTGACTCGATCAACGTCATCACCCTGCACACGAAGGGCGACGGCTGCAAGCTGCCTGCAAAGCCTGATGTCCTCGGTGGACTACTGCCTGAAAAGTCCGTCCGCGCTTGCTCTGCTGACGATCACGCTCGCTGACTACGCCGTCTCCGCAGCAACATTTGCGATGTCGACGTGACGTACAACGGCTGTTCGTATTCCGGCGGCAAGGACTCGTTCGGCGAGAGCTTCAATACGGCCGGCGGCGCGGTCATGGCGACGCTGTTCACCGAGGACGAGATCTCGGTCTGGTATTTCCCGCGCGCCAAGATTCCGGACAACATCAAGAACGGCGCTCCCGACGTCTCGAGCTGGGGCAAACCGACTGCCACGTGGAAGAAGGACAGCTGCGACATCGCGCGTATGTTCAGCGCGCAGTGAGTCCGAGCGAGACTCGAGAAGTGATGTCGGCGAGCAGAGCACTGACACCGCAGTCCGTCTCGACTCAGACGTCTGATCTTCAGTGCGTCTTTCAAGCACTTGCGCAGGATACCCAGCTGAGCTGACCCGCTCGTCGAAACCGCTGCAGACATCACGCTCTGCGGCAGCTACGCGGGTAATGACGACGTGTGGGCCCTGAGCTGCGCGAGCAAGTCGGCAACCTGCAGCGACCACTTGATGACTGCGTCCAACTTTGACGAGGCGGTATGGGAGATCAAGAGCGTCAAGATCTACTCGACCAAGTAGGCGCGCTCATTCGAAGCCATGTCCAGACGGACCTCCTCTAATCGACCGGCCGACCGCGACCCTTCCCTTTCCTCCTCAGCCCTTCCACCGTTTCCTGTCTCGCGCAATATGAGCAGAAGCGTAGCGTTGGCGTCCATTATGTGCAACGATGCTGGCCATCGAGTTGCAACCTTAGCATTGAGCAGATCGAGACGCCCTAGGGATCTGCTCGAGCGAGCATGGGAAGCGCGGCAGGCAGTGAAAGCATAGCAGGTCCGACAAGTGCCACAGAAGAGCCATTGGAAGCCAGACTGAGAACGCTGTAGCGGTGGTGAGACGAGTTGTCGGCAGGCGCCCCGGTCAGCTGCTGCCGGGGAGTCGCCGCCGTTCGCCGCCCTTTCTCACCTCCGCACGCCGTCAACCGCCGTACTACAGCCCAAGATGGCCATCGCACCAATCACCGGCATGATGAAGAAGCACGTGAGTCGTCTCTCTGCCGTCCAGACTCGCCTCGGAGCGCAGTCGTGAGCAGTAGAGAGCGGTTCCGGCTGACGCTCCAATCGCTCGTCGACCTTGATCTCTACGCCCTTCGTCGCTCTCTGGACGCTCGCTGTCTACCTCGACTCGATACTGCATTCTTATAACGACCACTCGCACCGTCGCCGGCCCCTCGCGATGTGGTGGACGATAGCTTCTCACCAACCTCTCGATCGGGATTGGAGGCGGCGTCGTCGGTAAGTCTACCGATGCAGTTCGAGAGCTTGCTCGCCTACCCGGAGACTCATACTATTCCATCTTCGTGCAGCCGGATACGCGTTCTGGGTCGGCATCCACCAGCGGAACGTCGCTCGCCGGGACCAGTGTGCGTCTCAGCCTCGCTTGCCTCGACGTTCGCTCCCAACGAGCCCAGCGATCTGCGAGAGTTGCTCTCATCGTACGATGGACGCTGACCTATTCCCGACTTCGGGCGTGCAGGGTACCTCGAGCTGCAGAAGTCGCGCGCCGAGAGTTCGTAGGCGACCAAGGAGACGCAACCCATTCTCGTCAGCGGCAATCCCGTTTCGATTCAGCAAGATCTATGACCGCCGCAGAGCTCGAAGAGAGGCGAGAGCGGATACTTTTGAGAGAGAAGCCGACGGTCGAGCGAGTTGAGAAGCAGCGGCTTGCGGCGTCCCTTTCCATTCATTCAAGCCTCGTCTCCTTGTACCATCGCATAGCAACCCAGGAAGAGCGCGCAGTGAACGGCGCTTGCTGCCGTGGGCATCATCCGTTCTCGCTGCGCAATGTTACGCAACGGGCAGTTTCAGATCGGTTCTCGCCTTCCGGACATTCTGCTAGATGCTTCACAGCGCACACGCACGCACGCGCCCAGAGCACCCTCACGAGCCCGCGACGTGCAAGAGGAGCTCCGACCCATCGCACCTGCGCGTGTCCCCGGTCCGATGACCCCCGCAGCCTTCGCAGGGCTGCGCGAACGTCGATTCATGGTCCGTCTCGAGGCGACGCAATCGTCCCTCTCTCTCCTCTCAAACCTGCTATTCCTACGCGCTTGAAAGTCCACCACCTTGACTCCGAGAATGGCGGCGATCGCTCCGATCCATGGCGCTTTGAGGCGTTCGGTATGCTCATCTTCCCTACGAAGAGAACCCCGACCGAACGCTATGCGGACTGATATGGGTCGCCTTACTCGTTTCGCCTGAAGGTGCTCACACATATTACGCTTGGCATCTCGTGCGGATTGGCCGGCGGATTCGCTTTCTGGGTGAGCTCGCTACCCGTCTAGTTCCGCAGCGCTTCGGTGGCGGTGGCAGAGGAACGGCAACACTGACTCGGTATTTCATTGTCTCTTGGGCGCGATAGTACGGGCACCATATTCCTAACGGTGCGTCCTCGACCGAACACTGAGACAGCTTCGGTCTTACAGCGAAGCGGAACAACGCGAACGAACGAGTCTGACGCTGTACCGCCTGCCTTCCGATGCCGGTCGCCCTTTCATCTCATCACAACCACCGCATACCGTTTTCGAATCTCCCCTCCGACATCCAATAGTACGGGCACGAGATGCATGGTGAGCTCCCGCGGAGAATGGGGCACGCAGGGTCAACGATCGAAGCACGCGACTCACCTTGCGCCCTGTCTCACCCTCAGGTACACGGAGCAGGAGCGCAAGAGGGCGCAGGCATGACAAGCGTCACGGATTCTTCACTGGAAGTTCTTCGGTATACAGAGCCTTGGAATAGAATGCGAAATTACTGTGGTATTCTTCGGGACTAGCAAGCCCCCAATCACGAGAGACTCGCGCCGACAAAGTTGGGCGCCTTGCAGACACCCTTGTCCGTCACGATCTTGTGCACCGACCCGGACTCCTTGTCGACCCACGCCGCCTCGCGCGTCTCGAGCGTCGTGAACCCGGGCTGGACCGCCTCAAAGATCTTCTTTTTCGGGTTGAGAAGCTCGAGCGCCGTCTTCTCCGAGAAGCCCTCAAAGTAGACGCGGTCACCCGGCTGCGACCCGGCGGGCGGGTCGACAAACTCGACGCCGCCGTCCTTGCCGTCCGGAGAAGTGGCCTGGTGACCGAGATCCAGTTAGCTCGCCTTCACTAAGTCAACTCAAGTCGAGTCCAGCGCTCACGCAGAGAACCATGGCGAATGACTTGACACCACGCACTGCGCGCCGATATACACATCAGCATCAGCGCGAGCGAGGACTGCGAGTTTCGTCAGAGAGTGAGAACGCACTGCTTGCCGGCTTCAAGTTGCAGACGGCGATGAGAGTCGCGTTGCGCACTGTTTACGATCCGAGCTTCAGCCGCTGACCGAAGATCGAGACAAAGCGACCGAAGCGAAGCTCACTCTCGTCGAGCGTCTTGTACTTGACGAGTCCCGAGACGACCGTTCGCGGCTCCGCCTCGCCCACATCAATTTGCTCGACGTACAGCGAGTCGGCGTCCGGGTGGACCTTGACTGGAGGTAGCAGGGGCCGACCGCTCGAGGAGTTAGGGCTGCCAGCATCGGGAGGGAGGCTCAAACCGCCAGCAGAGTCATGCGGCACGCACCATCAACAATTTTGCCAACGCGAAGGTCGACCATCCACGGTGCGGGAGCCTCTGCGACGGGAGCCGGTGCGGCGGGCTTCTTCTCCTTGGGCGCCTTCTCCTTCTTCTTGCCTTCGGGCTTGGCACCTTCTGCGGCGCCCGCCGCGGCAGCCTTCTGCTCGCCCTTCTCTTTGTCGCTCACAATCTTGTCGACGTTGGCCTGCTTGACCGGCTTGGCGGCCTGGTCCGCCGTGGCCGCCGCAGCGGCGGCGGCGTCGGCTTTCGGCTTCTTGACCTTGACGTCGGGCTTGATCTCGACAAGCGGGACGTTGTCGGCATCGATCGCGACGTGTGCAGGAGACAGAGTTTGCGAGATGGCGGCCGTGAGGCTGGGCAGGGATTGGATGTGGTCAAAGTGGCGGGTCAAGGCCGGGTGCGAGAGAAGGCTCGAGTGCGAAGCCTGGGCCTGTCGTGACGGGTTTGGCTCGGGTCAGTGCGATCCGACGAAAGTGGAGACGTGTTGAATGCTCACGATGTAAGGGTGCACGGCGGCAAAGACTCCGAGGTCGGCGGCGGTGAGCGAGTTGCCCGCAGCGTACGTCTTGCTCGCCAGCTTCTCATCGACGGCCTGTCCGACGTTTCGTGATGCGTCAGTCCCGGTCTCTCCATGTCTCGACATCTCCTCCCGGTGTCGACCGGTGCGAAGCACACCTTGAGTTGCTCCTGCTCGTTCCACGAGCCCTGCCCGACCTGGGCGAGCCAGTCGCGTGCCTCCTTGCGCTGCTCGTCGGTCGCGCCGAGCGCGTCGTTCGACTTGCCCGCAGCCTCCGAGAGTTTGTCGGTGATCTCGACGAGCGAAGTGACGTCTCCGAGTGCGAGCTGCCGGGCGTTAGCGAGGGTCAGTCGGGTGTGTCAGTCGACAGCAGCGGAACCCCGCGACGGCGCGCGCGCACCTTTTCTCCCTCGGAGACGGTCAAGTTCTGAACGTGCTGAGTCCAGTAGACGGTCGAGATGAGGGACGCGGCCCTTCCAGCGGGCGTTTGACGAGTGACGGTGAGCGAAGGAGCGGCAGCCATAGCAGCGATTGAGCGAATCAGGGTACGAGCAGGCGTGAAACTGGTTCCGAGAGGTAGTCGAGGGATAGCTTGTAGCACTCGTATGAGCATACACCTGTACCGAGGTCTATAGCGTGTGCTTACAGAGGTCAGAACAAGTCTTGACCCCGATTCGAGGCGGTGTTCCGAGAAATTTCCCGCAGAGTCGCTCATCTCTCCCGCCTCTCCCACGCACCGCGCAGGAGTAGAGTAGGATGTTCTCGAGGGCATTAGGTGAGGACAGGTAGACTACCACTGGAAGGCGACCACCCGGCTGACGAGGAGAGCTCTTTGCCGTGCAGCTTCGACTTCTCGCCTCGCCGCTACTCCCGCCTCGACTTGCTCCGCTTGCTCTACAGCAGCAGCAGCAGCAGCAACAGTACGACCACAGTCATCACGGAGGCTGTTTTCACAGTCAGCCAGTGCGAGGAGTATCGAAGCCGGCCTCGAGTTGCCGACGACCCTGCCGCGACATGCTCAGCCGCAAGCCTACGCTCCCAAGCCTCTGCCGACCCAAGGACCTCCGTGAGTTTCAAACACTAGGAAGAGAGCATCACAGAGCCTGGTGTACTGACGAGCGACTCTCTCTCGGGTGACAGTTCGGAACCGTCGGCACTTGCCCTGCTGAAATCGCAGCCAGCGCACTACATCACGGCGTTGTTCATGGGCAGGCGGTACCTCCTCTCGCCCGGCGACGTCTTGACCGTCCCGCACTTGAAGAACGCCCCCGTCGGGAGCCGCCTCGCCCTGACCCGGATCCTCGAGGTCGGTTCGCGCGACTACACCCTCCGCGCCGGGTCGGCGACCTCGTCGGCGCCCGCTTCCGTCTCGTCCGTCTCGTCGGCCGCGTTGACGTCGTACTCGGCACCAATCGTCGCGCGACCGCCCGCGAGCCGGAGCGTCGCCGTCGACGGGACGCCGAAGGATTGGCAGCGCCACCCAGACAGCCTGCCGTACCTTGGCGACGACCTCGTCCGCGCCGAAGTGACGGTCCTCGAGCACACCAAGGGGGCCATGTTTGAAGTCGAAAAGTTCAAGCGCCGAAAGGGCTACAGGAGGACGCTCCGCAGCAAGCTCGGGTTCACAAAGTTGCGTGTCGGCGAGATCGAGTTGGGCCCCAAGCAGCAGTAGCTCCCGTTCGGTTTGTACAATCAGTCCTTGTTTGACCAGGAGAGATACTCCCGCCGAGTATGCGGAGACGTCACGAATAGCATTCTGTACGAAACTAGCCCTGTGTGCGCGAGTGCATGCGATGCGAGACAGCTCTCGGTCCCTTTTTCTTGCCTCCTTCACCTCTCTTGCGATTCTTGACGATCGCCAGCTCTACTCGACCAAGCAGTCGACGCGCGAGTCTAGCCAGAGTCGTGCCGCTTGTCATCGCCTTCGTACGAGAGCGCGTCGGAACCCACGACTCTCCTCGCCGCGACTCGGACGCGTTCCCCATCGAAACACGCGCGGGCGCGCTCACGAAGCACACGACGCGAGTCAAAAGGTCACAGTTCTAACGAACACGTCCGAAGGAACCCCTGCTCCGCCTGTGCGACGACGTGGGACTCGCCTCTTGATTCGCGGGCCCCACCTCGCCTCGCCTCGTGCTCGTCATGCTCAACCATGAAGCGCTCCTGTTCTCGCCGACGCGCGACGGCGTCCCTTCGAGCGACGACAACTTTTACGCGTCCGACCTGATCGCGGCGCAAGACGCTCTCGAAGCCGAAGCGCGAGAGGCCGTCCCGTACGCCGCAGAGTGCTCGTACGACCTCGGCTACATCAAACAACCGTTGTACGCGTGCCGGACGTGTCTCAACTACAAGGCCGTGTGCGTCGCGTGCTCCGTCGCGTGCCATGCCGAGCATGACCTCATCGAGCTGTTCAACCGGCGTGACTTTCGGTCAGTCGAGGGTCGTTCTGCCGAGTCCGACGCGATCCTTGGCTCCGAGCTGACGAAGAGCGTGCGTGCAACAGGTGCGACTGCGGTACGGAAGCGATGGGCGCCGGGTCGTGCTGTCAGATCTCCGGTCGAACCGACGCGCCCCGGAACGACCGCAACAAGTACGATCACAATTTTCGCGGCGAGTTTTGCTGGTGCGGCCGGCCTTACGACCCGCACACGGAGGAGAACGACATGATTCAGTGCATTGTGTGCGAGGATTGGTGTCATGAGCCATGTTTGATGGGGAGGCAGCGACCACGGGCGGCGGCCGGAGGCGGTGGCGGCGACGACACGCTCGAGGGAGGACCGGCGGCGACGAGGGCGGAAGATGACGAGGACGACGACATGGTCCTCTCGCCGGACGATTTTGACGTCCTCGTCTGTCAGCGTTGCGTCCGGTCCCGCGATGACCTGCGCCACCTCCTCGAGCGGTACGCGGGCCTGCCCGATTCCGGCGTCGTCGTCATCTCGGAGGACGACCAAGTTCTCGGTGCAATCGAGGTACCAGAGGAGGATGAGACCCAGACTGCGACCGTGACGGGCGAGATGGATGCGGAAGAGGCCGAACCAGGCACCGACGCATGGACTCGGCCAGCTGGAGAAGGAACTCAGGTGGCGAAGCGACCCGAGATCGACGATCCGGAGCCTTCTGATCGACCTGCAAAGCGCTCCAAAGTTGAAGCGGAAACTGCCGTCACAACAGTCGGAGCGGCACCCTCTGAGCCGATCGCGTCGTCGTCCTCCTCATTGTCGAACACCGTAGCTTCCGGCGTCTATGCTCCTTCAGCCGACCCAACGGCCAAGTCGACCTGCCGCGCGCCACGACTAGCGTCTACGACCGACGAGTGGCCGCTTCGGCGCCTCGAACAGGTCGGAGCGCGGATGAACGTGTACCTTCAAGAAGGCTTCATGGATCGGTGGTGTCGCTGTGGAGAGGTGGGTCTGCTCGACAGTGCTCCTCGATGAAGCCTTCGATGAAGCTGACGTCCAAAATTACTGGCAGTGCCTGGCGACCTTGATCAAGTACCCCTACCTGCTCGAAGAGGAGGAAGTGTACGAACCGCCCGAGGACCCCGATGCTTGTAAGTCGACTGTGTCGTGCTCCTCGTCCCGATTTCCCTCGCCCTGACGAGACTTGTTGTTGCAGCCAAGTCGACATTCGAGCTCGGCATGGAGCACTTGCTTACACGGATGCCGCGCGGTCAAGCCCTCGACTCGATCACAGCCTTCTCGCAACTCAGGTGAGCTTCGGACTCGACTCTTCCGACGGACAACCTCTCATTGATAGCTCGAGCATCACAGTGACCGACTCAAGGGGTTCCTCCGACCGCACGCCGAGGGTGGGACAGCCGTTACGAAGGAGGACATTGACCGGTTTTTCGAAGCGGAACGGGAGGCGCGAGCGCAACGGCAACTGTGAGGCGCTCCTGGCACTCTCTCTTGCTCGCGTAGGCATTTCTTGCAAAGGAAAACACGTGGTTTGCAGAGGCAGTACAGCTCTCAGAATCGTGGCCTCGACGAAGAGTTTTCCAGAGTTCGCGAAGTGGAGGCCGCAGTGAAGGCCAAAAGTCGCGCGACGCCTCTTCCTTGCCACTCTGCATGCTCTCGGGACTCGCTCGTCGCACGCTATTCTCACTCAGCAATCGGACCTTCTCTACTGGCGCCAGGTGAGCTTGAGGCGGTTGACGCACTCGAGTCTCCGGCTTTCGTCATCGAAGCCCGAGTCTGGCTTTGCCCAGCGCTCTTCGCAGACCCCGCTGACCGGACTGTAACTGAGATAGAACCAGGATGCACGTCGTACCTGTGCCCTGCCGTGTACGCCTACCCGCCGTGCTCCTTCTGTCTGCCTGGCGCTGACCGCAACGTCTCGCCCCCACATCCGAATCGCTCGGACTCGCCTTGCACGCCCGCGTATAGAGCGACAACTACATGTACCTCATCATCGATGAGGCTGTGAGCTCAAATCTCTCGTGCGCTCCCTCTGCGTGGAATATCGCTGACTCGCAAGGACGGACAGACCAAGACGACCGCCATCGTCGACCCGTACGACCCGCCCAAGATCCAGGCTGCCGCCGAGAAGGAAGGCGTCAAGCTCGGCGAGTACCTCTTGACGACCCATTCGCACCACGACCACGCCGGAGGAAACGAAAAGTGCGCGCAGCTGTGAGTTGCGAGGCTTCTCTTGCGGTTGCTTAGTCGCCCGTCTTGCCTCGGCATGGCGGGTTGGACAATCTATCGAGCAGCAGAGCTCATCACTGTACCGCGCCTCGTAGGTATCCGGGCATCAAGGTGTATGGCGGCGGAGACAAGGTTGCGGGTCTGACCGACTTGGTGAGCCCTTTTCTCCCGGCGGGAATCTCCTCATTGGTGCGGATCACGACGAGGTCCTCACATCTCGCGCGCACTCATCAGGTCAAGGACAACGACACGTTCAAGATCGGCGAGCTCGACGTCAAGGCGATCTTCACGCCGTGCCAGTACGTCCCGAGCTGAACTGGCTCCCGGAGGGAGCATCTTTCACAGGACTGACTAGTCCTCGGACTCCGCAGCACTCAAGACCACATCTGCTACTTTGTGGAAGACAAGAAAAAGAACCAGCGTGCAGTCTTCACCGGGTGAGTGCTTTCGGGTCTTGCCTTTAGGGCGTGCGGTGAAGGCGGGGCTAGTCCGTCTCTGCAGAATCCTGACCGCATGTTCTGCACGACGCAGGGACACCCTCTTCGTCAGTGGATGTGGTCGCTTCTTCGAGGGAGAACCGCAAGAGATGCACGTCGCCCTAAACGAGAAGCTGGCATCCCTGCCGGACGATACCGTTACTTACGTCGGTCACGAGTACACGGCCGCCAAGTTCGTTCCGGCGGATACTCCTCAACCGATATTTTGCAGCTAATGTCCAACTCTGCGCAGCGTGGCCTTCTCGAAGAAGATTGACCCAGACAACGCGGCGATTCAAAAGCTCGAGAAGTTTTGCCAGGAGAACGAGGTCTCGACCGGCAAGAGCACCATCGGCGACGAGAAGGAGTGGAACGTCTTTATGCGGACGTCTTCGAAGGCAGTGCAGGATGCGACGGGAACCAAGGACCCGATCGAGGCCATGGGCAAGCTCCGCGAGATGAAGGTACGTGACGCGCGAAACGAGGCTCACCTGCCGCCTTTCGCACAGTATACTAATACGCGTGACCCTGTAGAACAAGGGCTGATCAAAAGAAGCAGAAAACGCACCTTGTTTATATCGCCAGACCTGGCCAAATTGTCAATACAATTCCGATTTCTTGTCTTTCCACATTAGCGGCTCGTCTATTTTCGCCCAAACGCCGTCTCGGTCTGCTGGGTTCGGCGATCTCGGCCGATCATCTTCCGAAGGCTCGGTCCGCTCGCCGCCTTCCAAGCTCTCACTCCTTCCTCCTCAACCCATACAGCCCATCGCGGTTCCAGCCCGCTCGCATTCTCGCGTACCTCGGGCGATCTAGTACGAGGAACCTCTGCCCAACCTGTTCGGCAACTCGCTGTTGTGCGTCTCGTCCTCCACGCTTCGCGTTCTCCTCATGGGCTCCTTGACGCTAACGATTTTGCTCGCTCTGACCGCTTCTGTTACGCTATCAAATGCGCTCGACGGATCATGCAGCTCGTGTCACAACTCTCACCGAGGGTGAGTGTGCGCCCGCATGGATCAGACAGACCAAACGCGTCTGTCCGCCCGGGGAAGTGAATACGCGAACTGACCGGAACCTTGTCGTCTGCTTGCAGCGCTCGTAAGAACTCCGCCCCGGGAGAACGGCAGGACTCGTGAAGACCTCAATAGAGCGACCCCGTTCATTACCTTTCCTCCTCCATTCAATTCCGCTGCTATGAGTGCATCCGTACCTGAGGCTGCGCGCCTCTCCACGACCAAATCGGCTTCCTCGATCCGTTCCAACTCGAGCGGAGAGCTCGACTTTGCCAAGCCGGTCGACAAGTCGGCGCTCAAGCACATCTCGCAGTCGAGCCTCGAGGTCGACGAATCGGTCGTCCGGGCCGAAGGCGAGGAACGTACCACTGGCTTTGTCTGGTGGCTCGTCATCGCCGCTGCCACCGGTGGTCTTCTATTTGGCTACGATGTACGTCAAGACGCGAGCGTGCCGCCGTCCTGCTTGACGGGCATTGACTTTCTGAGGATGATTAAACAGACTGGCGTCATCGGTGGCGTCCTCGTTCACAAGGACATTAACCAGGACATGCACCGTTACCCGCTCAGCTCTGGCAACAAAGAGGTGAGCTGAGATTCGATTGCGACCGCGTTCAGTGGAAGAGCTGACGAGCGTGCACAACGTCCAGCTGCTCACGTCTGCCACAACCCTCGGAGCGCTTCTCGCCGGCTTCTCGTCAGGCATCCTGGTACGCTGCCGGCTCGACGATGCCAGTTTGCTACATATACTGACTATGAGGCACGCAGGCGGACCACATCGGTCGCAAGCTGGTCATCGGTCTCGCAGACCTGATCTTCATGGTCGGAGCCAGTGCGTCCTCGAAACCAACTCACCCGCGCGCTCTCGCACTAATGCACGTGTATCGCTAGTCATGCAAGCCGTCGCATATGGCTCGAACGCCTACTGGATCATGGCCGTCGGCCGTCTCGTCATCGGTTTCGGTGTCGGGTTCGCCTCGCTGGTCGTCCCGCTCTACATCGGCGAGCTCGCTCCGACCTCTCTGCGCGGACGTCTCGTCACGCTCAATGTTGTCGCGATCACGTTTGGTCAAGTTGTGGCGTACTGCATCAACTTGGCGTTCCAGGACGTTCACCAGGGCTGGCGGTACATGGTCGGCATCGGTGCAGTTCCGCCCGTGAGTACATTCCCTGCCTTCAGCTCGCATACCGCATCTGACGACGAATCTATTCCAGTTCCTTCAACTCTGCCTGCTCGGCTACTTGCCCGAGTCGCCCCGGTACCTCCTCCGTAACGACAAGCTCGACGCGACGTTCGACATCATGCGCAAGATCTACCCCTTCGCCGCCGAAGAGCAGATCAAGCTCAAGGTCGAAGTTATCAGCCGGAGCGTCA
This sequence comes from Rhodotorula glutinis, assembly GCA_037974285.1. NCBI lineage: Eukaryota > Fungi > Basidiomycota > Microbotryomycetes > Sporidiobolales > Sporidiobolaceae > Rhodotorula > Rhodotorula glutinis. Next base: position 611,455 of record JBBPFV010000009.1, on the reverse strand, counting down.
AGATGAACATGGGCCACCATGGCTCGTTCATCCAGACTTGGAAGCGCCTTCACTTCAACGGTACCAACTTCCGCGCCCTCGTAGTCGCGTGCGGTCTCCAGGGCCTGCAGCAGTTCTGCGGGTGGAACACCCTGCTGTACTATGCTCCGACGCTGTTCAAGAGCGTCGGGTTCAGCAACTCGCTCGTCATCGGTCTCGTCATCTCGATCGTCAACTTTGTCTTTACCGTCTTTGCGCTCTTCATCATTGACCGCGTCGGCCGCCGTCGCATCGCGTGCATCACGGTCCCGGGCATGTGCGCCGCCCTCGTCCTCGCTGCGGTCGGCTTCCACTTCCTCACCCTTCACACCGGCGGTAAGCTACCCGACAACGGCTCTGGCACGGACGAGAAATGGGCACCGGTCATCTTGGCAGCCGTCCTCATCTACGCCGCGTTCTACGCGACTGGTGAGCTGCGCTTTGTGGTCACGATCTCATCAGCCGGCAGGCCACTAACGCACTTCTGAGCAGGTATCGGCCAGCTCCCGTGGCTCCAGGGCGAGCTGTTCGAGATGGACGTTCGCGGCATGGGTACCGCTTTCTCGACTGCCAGCAACTGGGGCAGTAACCTCGTCATCGGATCGACGTTCCTCTCGCTCATTGACGCCATCACCGCCGCCGGCGCCTTCGAGTTCTACGCCGGCCTGTGCTTCCTCGGCGCCTTCTTCGTCTTCTTCCTGTACCCCGAAACTTCGGGCCTCTCGCTCGAAGAGACGCGCGAGGTCTTCCAGGACGGCTTTGGCATCAAGAAGGCTGCTCGCATGCGCCAACAGAAGCAGCGCGCCCTCGCCGAGTACCGCTCCGAAGCGCTCGCCCACCGCGACGACCTCCAATAGACGCTCGCATCCATCTCGTCGTGGCATTGTGCTTCTTACCCTCTAGATCTCTTCTTTTCGTTCCTTTACTAGACCTATACAGCTTCCTAGGCCATTCTACATCTCCTCGCATACCTATATTCTCCCGCTCTCTGAAGAACCCGCTCTCCTCGCTAATCTATCTATTTGCCATACGCCGCTCGCTCGAGCCTGAAAGAGATCCTAATGCGAATCTGCGGTCTATTTTGCTGCTTCTACTCCAACATTGCTGCTGTACATCTCGACCTGCTTCATAACCGGCTTGAGGATCATCTCGTCGACCCATCCTCCCGGCGGGAAGCTCTTGCTCCACTGATTGTGCAGGTGCACGGCCCACACGTTGTTCACCTTGCTCTGGACATCCTCCCAGCGTCCCGGGCCCCATCGCTTCTCGGCCGCCGTTTCGCCAAACGGATCGGGCAAGCGGTTGTCGAGGCGGCACGAAGGCCCGTCCGTGAAGCAGAAGGGGAGGACCTTGAAAGGTCGCTGACCGTTCGCGACGAGCGTCCGCCAGACTTTGTGGTAGAGGCGGGCGCCCCAGTCGACCGAATTCTTCGTCGGTGGTGGCGAGGTCGCCATCGAGTGCAGCATCTCACAGAGATACGGCGACTCGCGGTAAAAGTGCATCATGGCGCCGTTCAGAGGCTGGTAGATCTTGTCTGCGCCACGCCCAATGGAGCGATGAGCTCCTCTTCACCGATTGCGCCAAAAGGAAGGCCGACTCACCGTAGCAGTCCCACTGCGTCACCCACTCGTGCTCGAGCAGCACACGAAGGTCTCGCCCGGTGGCGATCGTGTCAAAGTCGACCCAGAGACCGCCGAGACTGTGCAGGACGAGGACGCGGACGAGATCGCCGTCGACCCACGCCTGCTTGTCCGCCATGTCGAGGAGTTTATGCCCTTCCATCGGCGTCCCTCTAGCAAGATCGCGCTTGTTGACGGAGCGCACTTCGAGCCGGTCATCGTACAGGTCGAGTAACGGGCGCAGGATTGGCAGATTGGTGATAGCGGAAGGAGACGCAGCGTTGGTCCAGAGGATGACCGAAGTCGAGGCGCGATCTTGCGTCGCGAGGAGCGAGTGGAGGAGTGCGATCTGGCGTGGACCGAGCGGCAGAAGGTCGTTGCGCCAGTAGGTGTGAAAGATGGTCCGCTCGGGCAGAACCATGCTGGGAAGAGGATGCCGCGGCAGCGTTCCAGCAAAGTCGTAGCAATCCCGCCCGAGGGGCATCGCCAGACCTGCGTGGACATCGACGTAGGCGGGTCCGTCGGCAAGGGTCGTATTGTACCCGGACGACGCGATCCGAGCCGGGTCGAAGCAATTTGACGAAAGCGGTTGGACTGGCACGATCGCGTCCCGGATCCAGCCACGCGAGTACAGCTGGATCTCGACGTGGACTTGGTACCTCCAGAAGAAGAGCAGGACCTGTTACAGCAGCCACTGCGATCAGTAGAGTGGCTCGAAATTGGCATCGGTCGCCCCACTTTTGGCTTTTGGAGCGAGTCGCGACTGTGCAGGACCTGGGACTGGGACGTACGAAGAACGAGCTCGCGATGGCGATGTTCCTGAGCAGGTAGATATTGCGCTCGAGGACTGCCCAGCCTCGTTGCCGCTTTGTCGTCAACTTGTCGTACCGCGTCCCGCCGTCAAACAGGATACTCGGCGTCCGCTTGTGCGCCTGCCGATCGAATAGTTGAGGCACCCGCAGCGCGGGAACGCTCAAGTTCGAACCGCCTGGCATGTTATCGCATTCGGGAGAGTTGGCTGCCCAAGGAAGAGATATTTCAAGTCCGATTTTCTCTTTATTACTGCGTAAGGACGACTTTCTCACGGAAAAGGTGCATCGCGGATCTATACATGCAGTTCTATGCTATCTATGATATGATACTTCGCTACGCCAACTCCGAAAGGTCCCCGAGCGCCTCGATGACATAGGTCGGAGTCGCGACCGCATCCTCCCTTTCAAAGCCTTCTCGCTGGTCGATGCCTGTCACAAACTCGATGGATCAGTTTCGCAGTCACTCGACAGACGCAAAACGTCACACACCCGTAAGGACCATCATCGTGTCGATGCCACCCTTGTTGCCGAACGCAATGTCGGTGTTGAGACGGTCGCCGATCATGAGCATCCGGCTCTTGTCGAAGCCGTGGCTACAGAGTTCCCCCGAAATAAGATCAGCTCCAGAAGCTCAGGTGTTATCGTAGAGAGTCGAGCGCGCACGTCTGGACGATGCTTTCGAGCATCGGCGCTTCAGGCTTGCCGACCACGAGCGGTTCCCGTCCAAGGGCGCAGCTCAACGGAGCGACCGTAGCTCCTCCACCTGTAGGGACCCTGTATGAGACTCTGTTCTGAAAGGGCGCGCAGTCGAGAGGAGGCGAGCCCGACTCACCGGGGTGCACGGTCCCATGGGTCGGGAATGTCGAGTCGAGGTTGGTCGCGATGAAGTGGCACCCTTCGTTCTCTCGGAGGTACTTGAATGCCCGCGCGTACTTTTTGTAGTTCATGTGCATGTCTAGGCCGCACAGGACGGCGCCGACTTCCGGGTCCGAGGTAATCGACGAAAAGTCCATCAGGTCGATGAAGACGTTGTCCTCCGGGTTCTTTGGCGCGAGGCAAGTCAGCGACTCGTCCTATTTTTCGCGTGAGCGAGTCAAGGAGCCGGTGTACTGACTGTGCCGCCGCTGTACTTGATGCCGACCGCGTCCAGCTCATCCTCGATGCCCTTCTCTCCGAGGATATAAACCTTCTTGTCGGCCGGAAACTTGAGCACGCTCTTGAGGTAGATTGCAGATGCCGATGCTGAAGTAAAGATCTCGTGCTGCGGGCCGTGCCTGTGTCGGTATGTTCCAACAAGCGCCCCTCGAGGAGAACAAGCTGCCGACATCTCTCGAATCAAGTAGACTGACCTCCTGACACTCGATCCCCATTTTGTCAAACTTGCCCATGTTGGCTTTCCGACTCTTGGTCGCATTGTTGGTCACGAAGAAGACGTGTTTCCCTTCCTTGCGGAGGAATTGGAGCGTCTCCTTGGCCTTGCCAATGACATGGTCGCCCTCCCAGATCACACCGTCACAGCTACAAGGAGCGTCCGACTGGTCAGCGCTGCGCTCTGGTCGCCTGAATGCGATTGCGGGAGATCCAGTGGCGGTGTGGACGGACTCACTCGAAGAGAAAGACGTCGTATCGGTCAACCAGCGTCGTGTAGTCCTCCTTGTTCTTCAAGTCTTGGGGCATTGCAGCGAGATGCGAGGTGACACTCAGAACGTCGTCAAAGAGCAAGCGAGTGACCAGAGGTAGCGACGGAAGACAATGCAGACCGAGCGGGCACACGATCGGAATGGGGCCGAACCATGACGACGTCGGGTGGTTCACAAGGTAAGTAAGATATATATGTTTTTAACCTGCTGCCTTACAAGCAATCCTCGATGGTCTAGTGGTTATGATTCGGCTCTCTCACAGCCGCGAGCGGGGTTCGATTCCCCGTCGGGGAATATCTTCCATCTTCTTTTGCCACCTCGGCAAATGTCCGCTTTTTGCGCACGAAGCTGTTGCTCGGACAGCCACCAGTTCTGCACGTGGTACCATCTGCAGCGGGGGTACGCCTCGCTATTTCCTCCGTTGCGCTCTCTCAAGGCGCGACCGCTGTCTTTTGTCGCCGACCGCGAGCGCTCCGCATACAATTTCATCCCGCATTATGGACGGGTTCAGGCTTGCCTTGGCCTGCCCAGATCCTCCTCGCTTCGGCACGGCCTATGCGAAAGCAAGCACGCGAGAGAATGTCAGTAACAGGACGAGCCTGCCGAAGTAAAGGGCGGGCCACTCGAGAGCCAAGACGTACCGTACAAATCTGCGCTGCGGATTGCTTCGGGTACTTTGCCGTCTCGAGTGCACGCTAGCGTCAGCAAGACGCACGTCCGGAGCGAGAGACGGTGTCCGGGCGAGACAAAGATCGGGTTGAGGGATCCTTCAGCAGGCGAATTGAGCAGCGCCTGCGCGACGTAATGAGGTCTTGAGCTGCGGCGCTGGCGGCGCATCGCAAGAACGAAAGATTGAACTCACTGCTCCCCACGCCACCTCGACACCGGAGGGCGACGCACCGGTGGCGGCCACCCCGCCTGATGGTGGGGGCGGCAGCACGAGCCAATCACCGCGCTTCGACAAGAGCGTCTGACACGCCTTTCTCATCTTCTTCTGCGACGTCAAGCAGTCGGAGCCCATGTCCTTTATCGTAGCTGAGGGTTCGGCGTTAAAGTTCTCGTCGGCGACGTGGAGCGGGTGGTATTCTTTGGCTGTTGCGCGGTTTGCGGGAGTTTGCATCAGGTTCAACGTCCGAGTCCAGCACGTCCGGAAAGAGCGCACCGACGCCAATGGTAGGCAGGCCCGTCTTGACTCCGACCGCGACCGCGCTACCGGCCTGCCGAGGGTGCCACCGCCCGTTTCCATCGACAAACAGGAGTTGCGGAAAGGGCGTGTCCTGGTCCTGCCGCGCTTCTTCGAGCAGCGAGACATAGAGATCTGATTCGCGGAAGGAGAGGTATGAGTGGACATAGGGCGTTGACGAGAGGTCGACGGTCCTATAGAGACTCTTGATGACCTGCGGCGGCGCGAACAAGTCAGCCCTCGGACTTGCACATTGTACAGCGGTTACTGACCTTGAGATCCGGAAAGGACATGATCGAGAGTACGGCGATACCCTCTTCGCCGGAACCGTTTCGGAATGAGATGTCGAAGCCTCCGACGGTGTGCAGGCCCTCGACTTTGAACCCTCGGACCTCTTCTCTGTAGCGGCGCAAAGTCGTCCCTATTCCCGTGAGAGTCTCTGGCTCGTTTGCATCGACGGCAAAGGGCAGATCAATTGCGTCCGAGAAGCTGGCGAGGCGCGACTGTCGCGATTGTTCACTGCGTTACGGTTCGACGTCAGCGACGAGAACTGCCGGGGGCGGATCCAGTTTGCGAGCCTACCGAGTCCAAGATTCGAGTGTTTCCTCGTCTATTGCGTGCATTGGTCGCCATAAAGAGCTCGTGTATGGTCTATAGTAAAGGCGCGATGTGGGGTTCTTCCCGAAATTTCGGTCGCTGCGGTCGTCTCACGTGTCTCGCCCTCGCCAGTTCTTCTCCGCTTGCATACTGCAGCAGACAAGCTCCCTGCTCACCTCCAGCGTACGTCTCGATAGCTCCTGTCCCTGCGGTCGTGGTACGGCGCGACTTCGTCACCGAAGCGACTTTCACGTCGGAACTTGACCGGGCAAGGAGGACTCGGCGTACAGATCCGGAGCCTGCACTCGGGTGGATGGCAGTCCAGCACTATGAAGCGAGCGAGCAAAACACGCACAATGCACGGGGACTTGCCGAACTAACACGTCTCGCCGGGACCGCCTCGCAGGCAACAAAACGAACTCCGAGTGACGACCTCGTGACGAATCCCGCACAAGCCATCTGCTGCGCGCTCAGAAGCATCTGTGACGATTTCGAAGCGGCGACCTACGCAGCATGCGGCTCGCTCTGGTCTTTGCGGCGGCGCTCGCGTTCGCCCAGTCGGCGTCGGCATTGTACTTCTACCTCGGCGCGGGCGAGAAGCGCTGCTTCATCGAGGAGATTCCGAAAGATACGATCGTCGTCGGTGCGTCCATCTCTGTTGCGGTACTGTGTCGCCTCACCAGGAGGGATCAGCTCTGCGTGGACGCAAAGGGGCCGCCTCTTCGCAAGCATGTACCAATCCGCAGCGGGAGACGCGCTGACACACGATCACCGTACAGGGCACTACAAGGCCGAAGAGTACCAAGAGTCATCAAAAAGCTGGATCATTAACGACGAGCTCGGCATCCAAATTGTCGTGACTGTGCGTCTGCCGAAGTCGGCTGCGCCCGCTCGCCCGACGCCTGAGAACGCTGACACGACTGGGCTATGACTTGCATTGATGCAGGAGGTGGAAGACGGCGACACGATTGTCAATACGCGCGGGTTGCCAGCGGGCAAGTTTACATTCACGTCGCACGGCGCCGGCGACCATACGATCTGCCTCCAGTCGAACTATACGGGCGGCTGGTTCTCGACACCGCAGATCCGGATGCACCTCGACGTCGCGGTCGGCGAGGCCAAAGTCGACGAGGAAGGCGAGCGCGAGCACGTCAAGGACCTCGCGGCAAAAGTGCGCGACTTGAACCACCGCCTCGCCGACATTCGCCGCGAGCAGCAGTTCCAGCGCGAGCGCGAGGCCGAATTCCGCGTGCTGAGCGAGCGGACCAATTCGCGCGCCGTGTGGTGGAGCGTGATCCAGTTGACGGTCCTCGGCGCGACGTGCGTGTGGCAACTGCGGCATCTCCGGCACTTTTTCGAGAGCAAGAAGCTGTGCGTTTCCCTCCTTTTTCTCTCTTTCGCTCTCCAGGGCTCATGTGACTGACTTGAATGGTGCTGTTGGCGCGCTGTGCGTTCTTGCCCTACGTGCATTCTGCAGGCGGTAGCCGTTTCCTTCATGCATCGCGAATTTTTCCTCCCCTCGTGCTTTCTTCTCTGCGGGTCTGCTTGACGCTGGCTATGCAGCTGTGTGCCGGTTCGGATGGCACAGTAGGAAGATATATAAGCGCGTTGTCGTCGATCGTCGGTCGAGTTGAGTCGAGAGGGGGCCTCGGTCGCGACACACGAGGTCGAGGCGATCGCACTCCGCCTTGCGATCGAGGCCCCTCCAGCCTCCGCGCCCCCGCTCGTGCGTGCACCTGCTGCCTCTCACGTACAGGGCGCTACTAGAAACACGCCAGAACGCTTCAAAGCCCTATCGCGTACGACAAACGTAGCTGAAAGACGCCGCGTGCGTTCGTGCCCCCACGTGACCCCGCGCAACAGCCAGTGACCGTCATCCCACGGAAAGTTCCCAACTCGCTCCGACGCCCTAGCCCCTGTGAGCTATAGCACCGTTCACCTGAGTAACCTAGAGAGGAGAGCTGACAAGCTATCGAGCAGGATCGCCCGTTGTCGAGAGCCACTCTCGGTTCGTGACCGCTTCAAAGTCCTGGCCGAACTCGCGGTCGGAAGCCCCCTCAGCGCCCTTCCAGACCTGCACGCAGACGCCTTAGACGACTTCAGATCGACTCACGACCGGTACACGAACCTGCTTGACTAGTCGCGATGGAAGCGCTGCCGTCCCCGAATGTTCCCGCCGACTCGCTCCCGCGCCACTTGACCCAGCAACAAAGCAACTCGGCGGCATCGAGCAGTAACGCTTCACCCGCAGGGACGCCGCCTGCTACGAGCGTACCCACATTCGCGTCGGCGAGCGCGTCCTCGAGGTCGCCCGCGGCTTCGACCACAGCCCTGACCGCCGGCAGCAGCAGCACCGGCACCGGTGCGAACGCCCTCAACGTACCCGCCGCCTCTCCAGGACTCGCTTCGCCGCAAACCGCCTCGCAACCTCTCACGCCCGGCTCCCCTTCCACGTCATCCTCGAACCGGTTCAGTCTCAACCTCGGCTTTATTGCGCGACGACCGCGAGGATGGACCACGTCGTCCGTTACCGGTCGCAGCCCCGGCCCCAACGTCTCTGGCAACAGCCTCACCGCTTCGCCGTCGCAAGAGTTGCCGCCTTCTCCGAGCGGTGGGAACGATCGCTCGACGAGTAGCGGGTACGGCTTCCCGGCGTTGAGGCGGTCGCTGTCCAAGCGGAACTCGAGCACCGCGACAACGACCGTATCGAACCAGCAGAGCGGCGAGTCCTCGCGCGGAAACAGTCGACAGCGTCGCAGTGCTTCGCAGCCGCCCGTACCGCACGGGTCAGTCGCGATTGCGGCGAGTGCCGCCGGCGCGGGTTCGACTTCTGAGACTCGCCCAAGCACGAGCAGGACCGCGTCGCAACAAGCAGGCTTCCCCGAGCTCGCTGCGACGACATCGTTGCCGAACCCATCGGAAGGCGGTGCGACGGGCACAGGCGAGTCCAACGCTGGCGCGTCGACGTCGACCGGCGGTCCGGCGGCCTCTCCGTCCGGCGAGACGTACAAGATCCGCCTCGTCCCGCACCTCGAGTCTTCTCGCTCGCTCCATTTCGAGCCGATCGAGCGCGACCTCGCCCCGTTGGCCATGATCCGCATCGGGCGCTTCACGGACCGGCACGGTTCTGGCGGAGCCGGTAACGCGAATGCTGCCCGAGGGACACCTTCGCAACCGGCTCGGATCGCCTTCAAGAGTAAGGTCGTCTCGCGCGGACACGCCGAGATCTGGGTCGACGAGGCGGGCAAGTTCCACATCCGCGACACCAAGTCGTCGTCGGGGACCTTCCTGAACCACATCCGCCTCGCCGGCCCCAATATCGAGAGCCGACCGTTCCCGCTCAAAGACGGAGACGTGCTCCAGCTCGGGGTCGACTACCAGGGCGGCACCGAAGAGATCTACCGCTGCGTCAAGATGCGCGTCGAACTGAACCGTGGTTGGCAGCGCGGCGCCAACAGCTTCAAGTGAGACTCTGCCCTACCCTACGCCCACCTTTTACTGGCGATGTATGCTGACTAGGCGACGCGAATTGCAGTACCGCTGCCCTCGCTCAACTGCGCGCTCTCGGCGGTTTCCCTGACCCGCCGGCTGCTTCCCCCGCGGCACCTGCTCAGTCGAGCTCAGCGAACGGCGCGCTCGGTCTCTCAGGCATGGGCGGACCGCCGAAAGCCGCGACTGCAGCCAAGCCTTCGACGCCGAACGGTGCGCCGGCTGCGGCGAGTACATCCGCCCCCGCCGCCTCGATTACCGACTGCTGTATCTGCTTGTACCCCGTCACGGTCTGCCAAGCCCTCTTCATCGCGCCGTGCTCGCACGTGACGCACTTCAAGTGCATCCGGCCCCTCGTCGAGCAGAACTATCCCGGCTTCTGCTGTCCGCTGTGCCGCACTTATGCCGACCTCGAGGCCGACGTCGAAGTCGACTTGCCGGAACCGGTCGTCGAACCTGAGGTACAAATGCCTATCGCAGAGGAGGCAACGTCGGACGAGGCGATGGCCGAAGCGGATCCTGCAGACGGGCCCGAGGGACTCGGCGGACTCGCGCGGAGGTCGCCGCCGATGGACGCCGTCCTGGAAGCCGATGAGCCGGCTTCTCGCGCGCCCTCTATCCGAGCGAGCGGACTCGCGAGGAGCAGACCGCCTTCGATTGCGCCGGGCGGAAACGACTTGCAAGAGGAAGATGTTGACATGGAGGACGCGCTCGGCCCGATCAACGACGGTGATGCTGCCGCAGTCGCCGACGACGACGACGATGAGCCGGTCGGTTCCGCTTCATCTAGCCGCGAAAACGTCAATGAGGCAGGGCAGCCTGCCGCCCATGACTTCGCGTCGTCGGTCCCGGCGATGGCGATCGCGTCATCGAGCAACCTGCCGTCTCACTTGTCGCCTTCCATGAGCGAAGATGCCTATGCCTCCCTCGCTTCCGCCGCAACGCCGCCCAATTCAACATTCCTCTCAACTTTGGCCGAGTCGGCCACGGGCGCAGCACGGTCTGCCGCCACGGCGGTCTTTGGTGCCGGTGCCGGTTCGAGCAGCCGCAGCGGAGCGGCTGCGATCGTCCCAACTTCTGCACTCGCCCGTCCACCTGCGAGCCTCGACGCGGCAGTCCTGTCCGAAGCCGGTCCGAGCACCGTCAGTCTCGCTCGAAGTGGGAGCGGGAGCGGGACGCACGGCAGCGATCTCGATTCGGCGTATCCAGACGTCGACGGCTCTTCGTCGGAAGGAACAGGGGACGGGCAGAAGGATGCCGACCAGTCCGAGGCCAGTCAAAAGGGGAAAGGCAAGGGAAAGCGGCGGAGCTTGTCGTCGAGCCTGTTCCCGCCGCGTGACGGTATGGACCACCCGGATCCGGCGGTCGCTGCCGCATTACTCATCTAACGAAGCGAGAGTCGTCCTTCCCATCGACCCCGTACGATTCAGCCCTGAGCCCCTGTTGTGTATTGACTTTTGCACGTTTTTTTTTCCTTTCACGATGCAACGCGGACACTCTATTCGTCTCTATCTTTACTTCACTGCCATAGCGCCACATGAGAGGACTGCAAGAGTGGTACAATACATGCGGGCGGGTAGCTGCTGCGCTCAACCACGGTCGCGGCCCTGCACATCGTCGACACCGTTGCGCGCCGCCAGCGGCAACGCTTTCGGCAACAGTTGTTCGGCGGTCTGGACGGCTTTCGGCGACGGGACTGGTCTCGGCAGGAGGGTTTCCGTCCCTGCGACGCCCGCTTCTTCGTCTTCCCCTGCTCGCGCTCGTTCGGCCAGATCGAGCGCGGTCTGCTTCCGGTACGCGTAGGTCTGGACGCAGAGGAGGAGGTCGACCTGCGAATCGGACGTATCAGGGTCCTGTATGGCGAGGGAGACATGCGAGCTGAGGATCGGTAGTTACCGAGAGCTGAAACAGGCCGCAGAGCTTGAACTGGAGCGGGTTGTCGGGAGTAACGTAGAAGTAGACGGTCTTGCACGCGTCCCCGACGGCCCAGCTGGCAAGGACCGAATGTCGGAATCCGGCAGTCGATTTCGCTCGGAAATTGGCGACGACTTGCGGAATGGGGAGAGTCGCTTCGAGGCCAAGCGCGACAAAGCCGAG